>VZRL01006280.1:1015962-1201207 GCA_013397895.1 Origma solitaria | reverse complement strand
GGGGGTTCTCTGCATCCCCTGGACTCCATGGGCTGCAGGGGGACCACCTGCTCCCCCACAGTCTTCACCACGGCTGGCAGAGGGTTTTCAGCTCTGGCGCCTAGAGCACCTCCTCCCCCACCTTCTCCACTGACCTTGGTGCCTCATGTTGTTTCCCTTACATATTTTTGCCTCCTCCTCCTCCTCTGACTAAAAAGAAGTGCGTGCTCGCATTGTTTTGATTTCTTCTAAAATATGTTTTCACAGAGGTGTAACTAACATCTCTAATTGGCCCAGGCTTGGCCAGCAGCATGTCCATCATTTTCAAAGCCATCAGAGACTGGCTCTGCTGGACATGGTGGAGAAATTTCCGGAATCTTTCCACAGGACACACAGGAGCCATCTTTGTACCCCACCCTACTCACTAGCAAAAACTGGGCCAAGCAAAACCACCACACTTACATAAATAAATTTCTTCAAAACTACCTTATAGGGTGAAATATTGCCTTTGAAATGTAATTCACAACATACATTTTTCAGAAATTTTCACCACAGATGTTCGACAAAACTCTTAGCACTAGTAGTTTTGCCCCAATTTAATGAAATTATGTTTATTTATAATTAAGAAGGGGAATTGTTGAGTAATAGAAAGTATACCTGGAAAAAAAATTAGATTTGTTTTCTAATAAATACCCTGATCCATCTTTGGGCATAATTCTGCTTCATTCTTTTAAGCCTCCTTATGCTTTTGAAGGAGCATATTTTTTTCCACATACAGGTACTGAAAATTCCTATGTTGAGAAGCACTCCTGTTAGTTACATCTGTAGTAAAATGTACAGCAGTGAAAAAGAAATGAAAGAATTCTGTAGAATACTGTAGAGTTTCAGGACTGTTTCTAGCATGTCGACTTTGCTCAGTCTGCAAGTTCAGTTACTTCTTGTGCCTAATAGATGCTCCAATAAATATTCTTATAAAGTGGTTATTTTCTTTTAATTTTAAAATAAATTTCTGCTGGTCTTACAATTTCCACAGATTATAGTATAATAAGTATTTATGGTCTTGTTAAGTAAAAGGCATATGAAAATTCCAAAAATAGATAGGACTCAGTAGAGTTCAGTTAATTAATTATTACATTGGGGAAAATATTCAGCAATAGTTCTGCTGTCACAGTTCTTTAGGCATGCAACAGGGATTCTGCATCACTGCAATACCTTTAATGCTTTCTCCTTTTATAACTGTAATTCCAGTGATAGTGCCATGAATCAAGTGAATCCTGATAGAACTGTAATGGACATGTAATTTTATTTCAAATAACATTTGGCCACTAATGAATGTAACCAAAGCACATTTTATTCTTGAAGTATTCTAGTGAACATTTTCAGTAACTCTTAGGACTAGCTTTTAATTTGTATATCCAATCAGAACAGGTTTGATGACAAGTGCCTGGCTGAATGTTAAACAAAGAGATTTTCTACATAAGTAAAAGGGGCTGTTTTAATATATTCTTTTATCCATGGTTACATAGCTGAGTTTTAAACAGTCTGCAAATATCTACCTGAACTATATAACTACCTAGCTGGCTAGAAAAGTATTTTAAGCAATTCTACATCTGAATTCAATGATTTGTGCTCCCTATGAGTTGCACAAAATCATGTCACAAAGATGCTTGCAGGCACAGATTAGAAGTCAGTAGTAAAGGGTTAGCAATAAATATTTTTCTAAAATAAATTGCAAAGTTACTTTCAAACTTTAAGCATCTCATAAATGTGTTACAAAATGAAGGAAACAAGTGCATATTTGGAATATTTGGAAGTGTAGAAAATATAGAAAGATGGAAGTAGCTATTGTTGGGACGAGGAATAGGGGATCAAACTTCAAAGATAATTTGACGTATGCTTCAGCAAGCCTGACTTTCTTTCAGAATATATGGTATGGAGCTAATAGTGCTAAATTCTTCTCTGATTTGAATTTGTGCAAGTGTCTCAAATCAACTGCACATGCTTGCAATACACAAAGCTCAAACCCAACAGTTTTCAACTGTTTAGTTCTATTCTTCCACAAAGAAGAAAAAGAATGCAGAGCTATATTAGCAAAATGTACTTTCAGTTAAGAAGTGCAAGGAGATATCAGCATGCAGATTATAGTGAATCAGCTATGAGAGGACTGTGTTGACAACATAACATACATATATCAGATGATTACAAATTAGAAAGGGCAGAGATAACCAATTTCTCCCATTTGAGAAGTTTTCTAATTACACTGTAGTCTTGATTTTGAGAGCTGTTAATAGGCAAAAATAATAGTCATTAAGGAAGGGGTCAAGGTATTAAGTAGAGAGCTGGTCCAATGTCAGTTCCAGTGAAATGATTTGGAACAATTTTGCACTGTCTGGTGTTACAATCTGGCTAGAAACAACAACATAAGACAGCACAACTTACTAAGATTATGAAATTTAAGTACAAAAGCCGCCATATAAAGAAGTCTTATTTTGTTTCTGTTGAATAAGAGTTTGGTTGCTTTACACATCTACAGTTATAGTCAGCTTGGGAAACGAGCAGCAGCCTTTCAACTTTGGCAGGGCTAGGCTCAGTATCTAAAA
This sequence comes from Origma solitaria, assembly GCA_013397895.1. Taxonomy (NCBI): domain Eukaryota; kingdom Metazoa; phylum Chordata; class Aves; order Passeriformes; family Acanthizidae; genus Origma; species Origma solitaria. The sequence goes on along the minus strand of VZRL01006280.1, from coordinate 1,198,628 downwards.
GATTTTCTTCTAGCTCATTATTTTGATTTGTGGATCAAATCATACTTAATCATTAGATAGAAAATCATTGGAGAACTGATGCAATATGCCACAAATTTGGGTCTTTCCACACCCTAAAAAAGTATCTGAGCCAGCAATTGATTCAAAGTCATGCTCCCAAGATGTATAATATAGTTAAGTATATGTTTTGGAAAGAATTGGCATATTCAAATCTTATTTATGCACACATTAGACCTCTAAGGGCATAATGATGCACAAAATTAGATGGGAATTTAAAATATCATCAAGTTTCAGTTTACCACGTTTGAATTATGTATACTCATGTTTATGTTGTATTCTTTTTGGCCTAGATAGTAAATCAAATATCAGTAACTGAAAGTGATTAGTAGAGTGTTTTTAAGAGAAAAAATATTAAGGGAAAAAGACAGTGGAAAAGAAAAAAATTAATAATATCATAACAGAAACAAAAAGCGCCTTTTTAAAAACCTGTTATGACAGAAAACATATATAAATCAATGCTGAAATATACATATATAATATTTTTATTCATAATGTGGACTAAATACCAGAAAAAGAACAGCATTGTATGCAAGAGTAACACTGACATGAGAACAGATGACTACAGGAAGTTCATTAACATTTGAGACTGAAAATTAAGCATTCAATAAATTAAATTCATAGAATCACAGAATCATGTTAGTTAAAAGAGACCTCAGTAAGTCATCTGGTTCAATTCCCTGCTCAAATGGGTCCAGGTCCAGCAGGTTGCTCAGGTCCATGAAGTCAAGTTCTGAAGAGCCACAAGGCTGGAAACTCCACAGCCTTTCTCAGCAACCTGGTCCAGTGTTTGGTTCCCCCCTGGTTCTGGAAGAGCCATCAAATTTTAGTGATTATGTGGCAATTAAGGGTGAAAAATAGCATGTTTATTCTCAAGACAGTGTTGATATATTTGTAAATAGGACCAAATGTCCATGGATTAATGTTCAGTATATACCAGCTGACCTTGCATCCTACATATCTATGAAAGAAGGCCCTCTAAAAGCTCTGTTCATGAAGATGTTGATTATATACTCCAAACAAGCAAGGACATGCTTTCTTTTAGATCAAAAGAATTACTGACTTCAGTAAGCCTATGAATGCTCATTTCTAAAAACTTACAGGTGAAGGAAAATGTGCTGAATAGATTGAGAAAAATAAATGCAGTGCATATTTCCTGAAAAGATTGATACTGACAACTATGATGCCGTAAATATTATCTGAGTGCCTTGTAAAGCAATGAAATAAATATTCCATCATTAATAGCTGGGATATGAGAGCCATGAGCAGTAGGCAGTGAGAATTTAGAATTCATCAGTCAAACATAATTTCTTATTTTGATGCAATTACAAAATTAATGGGCAATGTTGATGAAGTAGATTGTATACATTTGGATTCTAGTGAGGCATTTGATATGGTATCTTCAGAATTTTCAGTTTTAAATTTTGATTCAGTACTGCCTTCAATAAGATCATAACCATGCTGGCTGTAAACTGCCTAAATGAGTACAAAACCCAGAAATATTAAACAGCAGCATATTAGGAAGAGGAGTGTAAGAGTTGGCATTTGTTAGCAAGAGTTGGCAAGAGTTATATTTGTTTAATGTCTACATTAGTAGTCTGAAAGAAAAAGAAAAGAGCACACTAACATAATCTGAAGATGATATTAAATTTGAAGGAGTGTGCACATAATTAAAGAAAAAAGATTAAGAGGATTTTGAGAAATTGCAGATGTGGTAAAACTGAAAAATGCTATTTGTTTTAGAAAGATGAAAGTCTGTTCCCCTTGAGGTGAGAATCTGAAACACTATTTTGTTGGAAGATATTAGTATTTGTAAAAAAGAAGGTAAATTCAGAAAATTCCACAATGTATTACCATTGGTAAGTATAACAGTGATTTTACAGGACAGTAATAACAGTTTCTCCAAATGTGCATGAAAACAAGTTTCAGTTCAGGTGATGCAACTAGGCTGGAAGATATATTGTTAAATGGGATGCATGCATAGGAATGGAATGAGGAATGAGGAAGCTAAGAAGAATAATGTGCAAACAGTGAGTAAAACAGAGCAGAGTTCAGCTGGTTCACTGAAGAGTCTTCAAATTAAAGATGATTGAACATACTTAGGACAAACTTACTGCATTTTGTATATTTTCCAGTGATGAAAGCATCCCTTGAATGGACATTGCCTAGGATATTTTATTTTTGTAGGGACTGTTTTATTGTTCTTAGAAAACATGGAATCTCAAAAAGGCTGATGCAGGAAGAGTAGCTATGAATCAAGTACTAATCTTGTGCTTAAATAAATTTAAATATCTCCCTTCAGCAAGTGGAGTAAAGTAAAAGAGGAATAACATGTGTGATATTAAGTAATGCAAGAAATAAAAAATCAAAAGCAATAAATAAAAATAAATTTTTAAAATATGGAAAATGCTCCATTACAGCAAACTGTAGTTCCTGCTGGGTCCCTAGAAAAGTTCTTTTTAAAATGTCACCTCAGAGTCTGTGTGTCTGCTGTTGTCTTTTCAAGATTTCTTAAATACCCAAACTTTTTCCAGGTGGCCTGTTTTCTGAGCTTTCACACTTTCTGTCACACCTTTAGAAGATATAGCTATGTATGCCCAAATGCTGCTGGACAATAAATCATCATCCTTCTCTTCAGAGATTCTCTTGCTACTTTGATGGCTAGGACAAAAGAAGTAGTTACATTTCTGCCAGCTGTCCTGCCTCATTCTCAGAAAGAAACACAGCATAGCTGCAAAAAAATAAAAATGAAACAAGGTCCATCCATCAAAATGATGACCCTACCCTCATCTGCATTTTCTACAGTTTACTGTGTGACTGACTCAGAAGTATGCATTACCTTCAGACAGCTACTTAGAATACTCCTCGTCCCCTGCAAGTACTACTAATAATCTGAAATTTACTGTGTGGATAATATCAGGAGAAACTTTTGAAACTTCTCCCGTTCCCATTTTGGTATATATTGTACACTCAAAATCTTGTTGCAGGAAAAAGAGAACAAACATGTAGAACTAAGGGGTTAATCTAATTGAAATTTTAACAGACTTATCAAAAGACAAAAATCTTAGTTCAGCTGCAATGCTACCAGCAATGACAAACCAAATTAATGCAGAAAAACATCATTAGTAATACAGGTAAAATTGTTATACAAAAAAATCCTACTATCTGCACCTTTTCTCCTGTATTGGACTCCCTGTAGAATATTCCTGTGTCCTAAGCTGATGTTGTATATATTCCTCAGGCAGAACAGGGGACGGGTTGCAGTGACATATCAGCATTCTGGGGCATCAACAGGAGAAGTGCAATGTTCAGGGTGGAAGCTGCTGCTTCCTTGGTGTTGAGTATGCTTGGTTTTATTTTTATATGTGTTTTAACACAGTCTGTTCACATGCCCTTTCTTTTCTTTGGTTCCAAATCAATCAGTCCTCTGTTAGCTCCACTGCTGGCTTTACTTGATTTACAAAGCCACAAGGATGTAGTGACCACTGACTGATTGTGATTTGTTGTGATTGTGTTTTGTGGTTGCGTTAACTGCAGTTTGTGTTTCTTCTGGTATTATTCTGTGTCCTCAGTCTCCCAAAATTCATTTTATTCTGCAATCAGAAAGTTCAGTTGGCACCCAAAGTAACTACTTGCCTTTACTGTGAGCTAAAGAAGGCAAAAGCACATTTAGGCTGCTATAAAAGTGCTTTCACAACCGAAACAAGTCAGTATAGGGAGATCTGTCCTGAGTCCTCACACTATCAGGTTAACAGAAGCCTTGTGGCCTTTACTAAGAATGGTTTCTTTACTGAAAAAAATCACCACCACGAAACTTTTCCTTCCATCCTTCAGCCTAACACACTGCAGCAATGGTCACCAGGTAGGTCCTGCTTGTTTGCTCTGCCTGGGAAACTAAATGACAGCATTTCTTGGAGAGCTTTCTTAGCTTTGCATAAGATGTGGTAATTGATATTATGCTGTCACTAAGTTCCATAAATGTATCTACTTCATATCTATAAAAAACTGATGCTTTGTAAAAGTGCTTTATAAGATCCGCATCATAAAGAACAGTAAGTGCCACTTTATTAAGAAAAAAACACTAAAGGAAAAAGAAAAATTGAGACATTACTGGCCTGTGAGTGTAGAGATGTTTCTATCCATCTTATTCAGTCAGTTTAATGCTACTATCTAAAAGGAAGACAACTTTCATGAACTCTGAAAACAACCATGTTTTCTCATCTGACACTCCTAAGTATCATTTATGATCTGGTGCTTCACAGGACTTGACTCTTCACTGCTTTTTTTGAATTGCATGCACTATCTAGTGGACATTTGGATTCTTAAAATACAGGTGTGAGTTACGAAAATGAGAGAGGAAGCTAAATGGCCACGTATGCCATCTCATTCTTGTCCATCATACATCCCTAAAATTTGGTTATACTAGCCTTATTTTAACTGCTAGGTACACATTGGTCAAAAGGAATAATTGAAAAGCATATATTATTTCTGTGGTTTTTTATTTAACATTATAGTTCCTATTCATCTTTCCTGTTACTCTTGTAATTATGGAAGTATAGTTGCAAGTGGCAATAGCTAGGAATCATTTAATGTATGAGTAGAAGAGATTATTGCCATTTTTTCACAAGACAATGTGACTTTAGGATAACAAACAGATATGGTTCCATGTAAATTTTAAATAAAGAAAAATACTCTGGTTTTAATTTTCAGCTAACAAAGCCCAATGCTCTTGTCAAAGATAAACATTTCCCTTGAAACTTTTATATGACTGAGGGAAGCCCACTGGTGAAAATTATTGAAATTGAGACATTGTAGCCAACAATATGAGGAAAAAAAGAAGACAAACATCTGAATATCTTTTTGTATTGAAAAAGTCCTGAGAATATTAATTTCTTCCTAATATGCACTTTCTCCTTCGAAATCAGTCACACTGTGCCTAACAGCCCTCCTGCTGGCTCTAAGTGGTTGAGGGGCATGGGAAGCCATCACTGCAGTTCACTTAGAGCCTTTGTGGCCGTACTCTGAATTCATTGGATCTGAATCAGTCCTTTTAAGAATAAACTCAGCATACATTGAATGCATATATTGCCTCTTCCTTACAACATTCTTAGGAGTGTTCTCCTAGGAGGATGTTGTAAAATTTTGCAAAATTACTTTTCTTTCTTGTTTTACATGCTTAATGCTTCCAGCTGTCAAATAATGGAGTGCAATAATGAAGCCTCCAACAGAGCACTGGACTTTTTGAGTATCTCAATATGATTGAAAGAAGTAGTTATTGATCATAAAAAAGTAAAATCTTACATACAGAGAGGAAAAAACCAATTAGTTTCTTTTAAAACCATATCAGTGAAAGAAAATCACAGAATTATTTGCTCTCTGTTTCAAGAAATAGTCTTCCAACACTATTGAAACCACCAAGGAAAAAAAAAAAAAAAATATTGTCATAAAGCATTTTTGGTGCTGCTGGACAATAAATTTAATGCCTTTCTCCTAAAACTGAAGACATTTTTATATTTCATTTACCTCTGACTGTTGTTCTGAAAATATTTTGAAAGAGATGGAGAACACACAAACACCTTCAGAATGGATTTGTTGCTTTCACTGATAAGTAAAGTGGAACATATTTTAGGCAAATAGCAGCTGGTATAATGCACACAGACAGGTTTGAGTTTTCACTGATGCCTGACTTCTGTATGAAATGAAAATATGCTGGAGCATCCAAAGCATATAGACATCATCTTCACTATAGTGAATGTGATGTGTAGGATCTTGGACATAAAAAGCAGTAAAAGATAAGACCCAAAAGTCAAATGCTAACCAAATGTAAAAAGGTGAGATTTCCTTTGTAAAAAGATTTGAAATGTTCAGTTTCCTTCACAAGACATAGGAAACCATGTTACTTGTAGGGAATCATCCACATTTGCTGTATGAAGATACAGAAAATGGAGACATTTAAGATAAAACCAACCAAAACACGTGGACTTCCTCCTAAATCTGAATAGGTTAGGCTACTTACACTTCAAATTCAAACATGATCGGGAAGGTTAAAATGTATGAAAACTCGTTAGATATAGAACAGCATATATTTAATAATGACACATACCTGAAAAGTGAAGGTAAAGCTGTCCTAGGAAAAAAGAATAGCAGTGAAGAACTATCAAAAAAAAAAGTAATTCCAATGAAAAAGATTAAATTAAACAGGTAGAAAAACACCAGCAGTATTGGTAATTCTCTTTGTATGTTGGGAGCCTAAGCAGTAAGATGCAACAACTGAATTGCAACTTTCTGCATAATAAATATGTCAGAAATTTGGTGAGCGAAAAATAATTAGTCAGGTAATGTAACAACAGGGTTCAGTATTACCTTAAAATATAACATAGAGGGGGTTAATTTGTGTCAAAATATAGCATAGGATCTCTATGAAATGAACTTTAGTGCCTGAATGGAAAGAATATGACATTAAGATTATGTTGTCAATTAACCAAATGAGATGGTGGCAGTGGCTGTGGAGCGCTGTGAATAACTAGAAATACTGCAAAGACAGAAAACATAACAATAATGGAAGATGAGTAGGCATTTAATGAAACCATCAGGTAAGAGGTTTAAAACAAACAAAGCACTTTTTCACTTAGTATGTAATTAAATTTTGGAGCTGAATGTGCTGGGTGGTCTGGAAGCCAAAAATCTAAATGAATTCCAAAACCTCCTAGGCATGTTCACTGATGTCAGGTCTATAAATGCTATTAAGTACTGTGGGTTCAAAAGGAACCTCCAGGTCAGGAAGTTCCCAAGTCCCTAACACCTCAAAGGATATCCAGTGATATATCACTGTAGGCTTGCCTTGTTTCTGTGCTCACTTCCACATCAAAACACATGCTGAAGCTAAATTAGACTTTTTTCTGCTCCACTATGTGGTGTCATGTTCTTACAAGTGTTGTATAAGATTCAGTTCAGAGTGATTCCTGTCTACGCTATTTTTTTCCTTTCATTTCAAAACTACTTTGTCTTAATAATAAACAAATAAACAGACTCTACTGGGAATTTTCCACTATGGTAATAGTGACTCTTACTTGATCCTAATTGCGTGAAAGTATTGGTAAAAGCCTGATTCTTTGATCATTTAATTTTTGAGAGCAATGGTAGTTTCAATTTGGAGGGAGGGAACCTAGTCTGCAATATTTTAACCACTTAGCCCAGGGTGTACAAGCTGTGTAGCAAATGCCGGTCACATTCCCAGGGATAGACAGTGAAGCAGGTTTTGTTGTTAAAGGTCCTCTGTAGTTTTCCAGACTTAAAAAATGAGTGAGGCAAGTGTTGTGCCCCATTATTGTGCATTCTTCCAGCAAGAGAATAACTATCAAGCATAAAAGATGCTTTCTTAACCCAAATGAACTATTTATCCTAATTGTAGCTTCAGAGTTCAGTTCACTGGTGTGCTCTGACTGTGCTGCATTGTCTTAGCAATGGCAAACATCTGTAAGCCCAGCTGCATTGTACAGTCAGATCTGTGCAAAGCAGGTGGAGTGAATCTCATGTGGTTTGCCCTGAGTAGAGAACATTTGCATTTTTAAAGTGCTGAAGAGCAACTTCAGCTTTTTGAATGTAGATAGTGTGTTTGGCTCCAGACCACTGCAGTACAGAAGTACACTTATTTCCACATGTCAGACCCAGGCAAAGTTGGTGGCCTCATGCTCAGGGATGCATGGAAACCACTCTGGTTTTCAAAGGTACCAAATGACCTCGAGAAGAGATCACTCTAAATTTTATCTCCTCAAAACCTGTAATAGTGACTGCAATCCTGCTATCCAGTCCTATGCATTTCAGGAAGTGACACATCTTGGAGTTGCCACCACAATGGACAGCATGGTATGAAGTAGTTTAAGAAATACCTAACTAGCTCCTCTGCTTACATGAGTGTGATTATTATAAGGGGAAAGCAACTCTTGTGCGTAATGATGTGGAAAAGTAGCAAACTACATTCCACTCTGGTAAATTTATCAGCACAGTTACACTAAATGGACACATCTTCAACTGATGAGTTGCTTCAACGGTAAATGTTTTTTTGGGTTTTTTTCTGGAGAATATAGTGAATTCCCTTGAAATCATGTTAAACTAGTTTGATGTTGGTTTAAATTGTCGAAAGTTATTGAAGGCTAACCTAAAATCAAGACAAGTCAAGCTGAATTCTGTCAATCTTAAAAATACACCTCCTAGTAAAAATTTATCAATGTATCAGTTTAGAAAAGAATACAACATTTATGTAAAGCCTTTTTGATAACTAGATGACTGCAAAAAATCAGGAGTTAACAAATATAACCATTTGTTACTGCCGAACTGTTTATAGTGTAGTTCAGCAAAAAGCATTTCCTTGGTATTCAAAGTACAAGGCACAGGCAGAATGCTTCTTACAACACTTGTATTGTTGTGTTCTCCCTCAAACCCCGTGCAGGTTTCTAAGTCAGTAATCAGTAGCTCCTGTAGCAGGAGGTGACAAAGATCTTCCAGCTGCGTAGGAGCAGAAAAAATGTTTCAGACTCATAATTTCTGTTAACTAGTTCTTGCCATGCATAGGGACATGAGAGAGATCAAATGTATACTTTCATTTCCATCCATTATCTGTTTCATTTGGGTCACAGTGGTTATAACTAGTAAATTGAGTGTGGTCTCAAAGGTAAGAAAGCTACAGTAAATGTATTCTGAGCACAGAAGAAAAAAGTCTGAATGCAAGAAAATTTGGATAAAGTGCTGTGGCAGTGTCTATAATTAAAGACAGGTTATGCTCATAAAAAGCTGTCTTCCTGTTACAAAACAACAGATCACAGAAGGCAAAAATACAGCTTGCGTGAATTTATCAGTACAAGTTTGCATCTTTAGATATGGGTGTCTTTAAACTGTGCTATTTCCCTGTGGACAAAAAGTGAAATAGCTTGCTCTTTTTGCTTTTATGTGAAAGAAACCTTTGTGTCCTCTGTAGAGTGTATGTCACTGTCAGAAAGTTGGATTCTGCTGCACTGAGTCTGAATCCTGCAGATTCACAAAGCTGAAATTTCATCCACCTCATCAGTGGATGAAATTGCAGCCAGTCACAGTGAAATGATACCCAATTACAGCTTTCTGATGCATCATAATGTTACATAGATGTATTGCAAAATTATTGTGTGTCGGTGCTCTTTCACTTAGGTGTGTTGAAATGCAATGTCAAGATATGAGGCCATTATTGTTTTGTTACACTGTTTCACTCTGTTTTACACTATCTTTCCCGTGGAGGAAAAAGGCTCACAAATCTCACCATGGTTTTTAAAAAAAAAAAAAAGGCTGCAAATGGAGTGCCATGAAGGAGAGCATGCTGCTGGGAAGTAACAAGCACCTTTGAATTTAAGATAACCACGCTTTGTGGGTGATCTCTTAAAACTCAGCAATCTGCTTCCCGAAAGCCCTACATCACGATTACACAATTGCAAATTGAATGGGACCATGAATACATCTTGAGGGGGGAGAAAGGGAAGAGAGCTAGTTATGTAAATGGAAAGGGCAAAAAGCTGTGTTTGAAACTATAAACAACTCTTACTGAACTGAATTAATGAAAGTGGGAAGATGATCTCAGTGTCAGTATTGGTACAGCTCTGTTTCATACCTATGATTAAAGAGTCACAGAAGAATAGATTACAAACCTCCCTCCTTTAACATAGGAAATTACCTCCCTCCTAACTTCTAGGTAAAAGTGCCTGTGAAACATGCCTGTTCTCTGGCTCATTGACTGCTGATGTCTTTTGCTTCAGCCTGAGGCACTAAGAGGTTTTTGCTCCAAAATGCTCCTTCAGAAGAGAAAGATACTCCATTGAGAGGTAGGGCATTCAGATTCCTCCAGAAATACAGAGGAATGCACCCAAGGCCTTCTGTAACCTGTGGCAGTGCTTTAACCCAGAGGATAGGAAAAAAGAGAACTACGCCTCTTTGACTACAATTTTGGTGAATTTTCTCTGCAATACTTTTTCCAGACAAATCGGCTCAGCAAATTCGACTTGCATTTGCAAATAGTTTCAGGATATTTTCACAGGCACTGCAACATAAAAAGAGAGAAAAAAAAAATCATATTAATCTAAGTTCATATCTCGAAGCATCATTAATCACATCTCTCTGATTATTTCACAAAACTGTGCAGATAGTATAGTAGTGGCCACATGAGAAAAGTCTACTTGAAGTTAATTGAGTGTTTGCATAGCATTTGGTGTTCTTAGACTTTTACTTTATTAGGTATAATTTTGGTCAGCTCACTGTTGGGAAAATACACTTTAGCTGGATATGATCCAGGAAGCCTCAATATAGTTAGTACCAAGATGCTGGGACTAATATGAGAGAAGATGAACAACATTTGAACTTTTCCTTTTTTCCCGAAGGCACTCGGTTTACTATATCTTGATTCTGATCATCTGTTTCTGTTCCTCAGTTACAACCCTGTTTATATGAATCACTCCAACTTACATTGGAGAGAGACTGTATATAGTAGTTCTACAGAATCTATCCTTAGAAGCATTTTCAGTTTTCCTTTATTATGTTACTTTAAAATCACTTCTATTTCCCCATAAACATTTCCTGTGATCATTTATTTTCTTCTGCTAGCACTGAGCTCGTCCAATGACTCCATCAACTCTAAGCTATTGATCTGTCTGACATCTGATTCAACCTGTTCACAGTTATCTGGAGTGCTCCAAAGAAAGATCAAAGAGCTTCATTACCTAGTTCTCTGACACAAAATGTCTGGAAGAATAACACTTCCCCTCGGTTGACAACCAATTCTTGGGGACTTTTTTTTAAATGATAATTTTTTTTTTCTTTTAATTATAAGACAATTATTCACTTGAATAGAAAAATGGAACAGAAAAATGCATACAAAAAATGAATTATAGAAATGGAACTCTCCTTGATTAGGCCATGGCTCCGTAAGATTTCCTGTGTACTTCTCTAGCTAAGTTGGGTACTTAAAATGTAGTTGAGTCACCTTTAAACATAAGCTAACTGGAGTCTTACTGGAAAAAAAAAATATATATATATATTAACAAAAGAATGTATTTTTTAAAAGTAATTCATTTTTATGAGTACTGAACTGCTTATATTTCAGCACATTAATTCATTACACCAACATGTGTAAATCAGTATTTACAGACACAAATGGAAAAGTTGCTACTAAATGCTTTTGAATCTTGTTCAGATCTTCACTTGCCTTGTATTACAATACATTTGTAAGTTCAATTTACAACAACTTTGAGATAGGCAGAATTTGTGTTTGCACTTCAAATTTTAAGTGAAAAGAATTCTTGAGAATCCGTATTGTATGTTTGCACTAAAAATGAGGAAAAATAAACCATTCTTAGTTTATTCCTTCAGAATTGTGTTTAGGTCACCTGGAAATACTAGATAAATGGGTAGAAGCACAAAAGAAGTAGTAATCAGAGTCTCCAACAAAGTGAGATTGTACAAATTTCAGGTCACTCACAAGCCAACAGAAATTGAGTTTGTTAAGGTCTTAGTACCTAGTTCTTGTAGGGATCACCCAGTGGTCAAAGATCTTGTTCTTGAATACAAATCTTACTATCACTGACTTCAGAGGGTCAGGCCTATGCTTTGTCTTTCTAGTTAAACTCTCTGTACTTTTAAAATTAACTGAAATTATACTCTGACAAAACTGTACCCACATTTTTTACTACTTCTATTGTATTACCACTATTCTATTGTATTAGTACAAGATTTGTAATATATGTTTTGGGCTTCTTAAAAAGAACTAAACTATCTTAAGCACACAGAAATAACACATGCTATAAAGAAAGTAAGGGTGTTTTTGTGTGGAAGCTAAGGAGAAACAACTCAGGGGGAAAAGGTGAGTCATCAATATTTAGGGCAGTAGAAATAAAAGCACAACTCACAGTGGCAGACAGACAGGAGAAAGGAACAGAGCGGGTGGGTGAGGCTGAAAGCAGACTCAGAGAAAGACAATAGGTTGGACTGTCTCCAGGCACAGCATGGAAAACACCAAGCATTAACGCTGACAAGACACACTGTAATGTGTGCTAGAGGCAAGGCTGAGAACCTGTCTCTGTGGGAGAAGTGTCTTATACTGTAATTAACTGGGAAGTATTCAGGAAAAGAAAATATTCAAACGAAGTGTGAACTTCTGTGGAAAAACAGACTCTGCTAGCTAGACACCTAAATTAACATGTTGTAAGCAAAGTCAAAACTGTATCAATTAAATTACTTTAAGATGTTGAACCAGAGGTAATATTGTTTTTCTCTATAATACTGTAAGATTTTGGAAGCTGGACTGTTTTTATTTCTCAAGCACCAAGAGTTTCTTTGTTAATATATGCAAGAGATGTTCCAAGTATATACTCTTCTTCTTAGTGTAGGTCATACAAAGGGCCGTAGACAGGAGACATAACTTTGAAATGAAAGTGACTCAAAGTAAATGAAGAGACATTTCCAGATTGGTGGGGTAGAAGTGAAAGTTTCACCACCTACTCAGAGATGAGATATGTAGAAAGGACAGGCCTGGAAAAGAAGTGTTGATCAAATGAATGGCAGAGGGAGAGAAAAGTAAGTTCAGAGTTAGCCATTGTAGGTAGAAACTGGAATTAGGAAAAGGAAGAAAAACAGAATACGGTTATAGACTTTGGCTTAGTCTTGAAGCCTTTGCCATTTTGAAAATACATTATAACATACACATAAGGGAAATCTAATGGGTTTTTAAATGTAACTTTATTAGTGTAATTGTAGAGTTTCTCAAAAGTGCAAAGTTCATAGCTCATTGTGCTTATCAAGTTCTTTGATAATATACTCCAGTCCTTTCCTGAATCTGTTTTCCCCAGCAACATGAAAACTGAAGTCAGCATTACCATTCCAGTTTTGATCTTTCCCTTGGGTGTTCTTGAGCATCTCAGGAATTCACTGTTGAATGCAGTGAAGACTTGTTCACTGTGTGATATTCCTGTCTCTGCTTCCTCTGAAGCTTGTACTTTTGCAGGTGATATGGATAGATTGCAGTGGTAGCAGAGTTGCCAAGCAAAGAATTCAATTGGCTGGGAACACACTTCATACTCCCAGCAATACTGAATGACCCTGGGAAAATGACTTGTCTTTTTTGTACAAAAAGCTTTACCACTTCTAACATAAAAATAATGTTGACCTCACTTGCAAAATCATTTTCAGATACACAGTTGTACAACTCTGTAATTTTCCCTCAATTTTAGTGACTTCGGTAATGTGTTCATTCATTTCAACAGCAATTACTTAATTAGCTACAAACTAACTCCACTCAGTGATCAGTTTCTTTTCGTTTATTTTGTTCTGTGTCCCACTTTGTCTGTTTTGTTCCTGTTAATTTTTCCAACTCTTGCTCTCACAATCTGTAAAGGGAAAAGAAACTTAGTTGAAAAAGTTGCAAAGTCAGTGTGACCTGAATGAATGTGATATTTAGAGCTACTCATATGCAGATATGGCACAAAAGAGGTGAGCTTTCAAAACTTTCATAATTGATGGGACAAAGAAAACAGGAACTCCAAAGAAACTGCCTAAAGAACAGTTAGCTGAGGCTCAAAAGAGATGAAAAAGCTGTAGATATTGACCCTCTTTTTGAGATACTCAAGAAGGATCAATAATCTCGAGATCACACACAGTGAATGGAAAAAAAACCTCAGAAAGCTATAATCAGAATCACATGATAGATCATAAAGAGCCTGTAAAAGAAATGTTCAGAGCAGAGTGAGGACTGAAACTGAAGTTTAAAAATCGTAAAGGAATCTATGTTGTAAAAGCTAGTCAGGGAAAAGGGAGGATGATCATTAGGTCTGCATAAGAAGAAGTTAGTTATTATGAGGTCAAATATGTATGTTTCAAAAACTAGGGAAATCGTGACAGCTCTACATAGAGAGAAAAACATCTAGTGGAGGTTAAAAAACTGTTAATGAGAAAGTATATAGTTTAGTATGGCAATATAAAAACATACAAAATAGAAAATATAGTATTGCTGACTGAAAAATTTAAGTTTTCCAAACAAAGCTAACCCAGAATTAATTCCAACAGGCACAGGGCGGGATCAGAGAAGAACAGAAGTGTTGCTTTGCCATGGAAGCTAAATCAGATCTTAGACTATAGTAATGGGACTATTTTATCTTTTTGTTTCCACTGTGAGCTTCCTGTGAGCTGTGATCACATTCTTGACTTAGTGTCACACAAATGTGTACAAACTTGTTTCTCATGCCTTGTATTATCAATGAGGGCCAGGACCACTATACTCTGTTTGTCTCACAACAGGGAATTAAGAAGTGCTTTTGTTTATACACCTATAAGTATAAATGTAAGGTAAAATTAAACACAGATAACACTTTCTTAGAGAAAAAAAAAAGCTAGTAGGCTGATCTACTGATTTTATATATAATACAAATTATGATAAATTAGCAAACCCATAAATAAGGAAAATATAAGCTATCAGCTGTATTCACAGATAGCCAGGTGGTTTTTGTGTGCATCTGAAATGTTTACACACTTCTCTGTATTACGGATGTTGCTTATATCAAACACCTTCACTGTGTCTTTGGCTATGCAGAGAAGAATCTCTTAGAGTTGCTTATTTTTTTAAGATTGAAAGTCTTCCATAAAAAAAGTGTAGCACTTCAGTGCCTCAGGATGGCTCTACACCATACTCACTGATTTTAAATTACTGCAGCAGTTCACTTTTTGTAATACATGTCTTTCTTTTAAATGGTAGGGATTCTGGGCTTGCAAATGAGAAAATAATTTAAAATTATTGGTGTGCTTCATATTTTTAGGAGACCTTCATTCTTCCAAATTAGAATTCCAATTTGTGAAGCACTCCAATAACTTTAAATTGCTGTGTACTCTAGATCCAAACCCTAAACTTTCCAAAGTGAAGACCTTATAAAACTGTTGAAATAATTCTGAATTAAATTACAGATACATGACTAGAATTTCAGTTTAATTTCAAATCCTTAATTAAAAAAAAATCCAAATCTGGATCAACTCCATGAACTCATACCTTCCATTTCTGATGCTCTTGATTTTTCAAAGTCATGTTAAAAACTTTCTGTTTAATTATTGTGAATGTCAAAGTATTGTTGGAAAAAGCTGAATCCTTTAGTATCTTTTTGAAAGGGACACTGTCTTCATTTTCTACCACACAATATATGTAGACCTTGGACTACTTGCAGATTATTAAGTTTTTCTATATATGGCCCACAAAAAAACTGTCAGTAGTTACCATTGACAGAACCATCTGATGATCTCCTGTGGTGGGCTGGGAAAGCCAGAGGCAGGAGCTGATCAACATTTGGAGAGCCAGCTGTTTCGCAATTCTTCCTTTTATCTTGCGCAGCAGCAAGAATGTATTTTGAAGCTTTTCTTTCAAGTCTTTACAGTTCAAGATTTGGTCATGCATGTGCATGATT
This sequence comes from Origma solitaria, assembly GCA_013397895.1. Taxonomy (NCBI): domain Eukaryota; kingdom Metazoa; phylum Chordata; class Aves; order Passeriformes; family Acanthizidae; genus Origma; species Origma solitaria. Next base: position 1,183,116 of record VZRL01006280.1, on the reverse strand, counting down.
TTTGCTGTCCATCCACAACCTATCCTGAGTTATGAAGGACTAATACACAGTGTACCAGTGTTTGTGCATAAAACAAATATAAAGTCAGAGAAAACAGTTTCTCTACTATTCAGATAGAATCTTCTGGATGCTTAACCCAATTATGAATATTTTTTGTGTAAAACTATTGACTCAGAATTTTCTGGACATTTGCAAAGCAGAGAGTGGAGCAGCTTCCCGTGCAAAGACAAATTTTCTGCATAGCACTTCTATAATTCCATACAAAACAACTGAATGCTCAGAAATGTGAGGGAACAGGAGTGAAATCTGTATGCACACTTTGTTGAATTGATATGTTGGCATTTGAGTTTGCTATGTACGCACATGATTTTCCCCATAAATGTGTCAAATTGCCCAAAATTTCATTCAGCTACAAACTATTACCCTAGTCACAGAAAAATGCAAACAAATATGTGACCTTCTTTATGTTTAAAATAAAGAACAATGTGTTTCCCCTTAGCCTGCTAAAGAAGTAGAAGGGAGCTCAACACTTGGCATTGATTTTTTAAAGAAGGGCCACACTTACTGGTACATTCTGCCTCACAGTGCTCCATTGATGTCAATCACCTTAATCAGCTGAATAAACTCACTTCATGCCTGCTGTGCATAACTGAAGAGGTACAAATGAGCAAAGCAAAGCACACCAGCAAAACTGGCTCAATATGTTAGGAATGACATTAAAAAGGCATTAGGTTTAACAGCTAAGCAAAAACAATCAAAATTGAGGAGATATGCAGGTATGCTGATATTGAATTTTATTTGACCCTGCGTAAAAATATATTTCTATGTCTTCTCTTAGCAAAAAGTAGTTGGAACAGTGATTCTTCATTCTTCTGTTAAAGCTTCTTTTACATTGATATATACTTTCCCTTGCCTTTGAAAGGATATGCTAACATAAACACCAGAAGTTCAGACTTTTAGTCAGAATAAGTGATCCAAATGTAGTGAAATATTTTCGTCTTAGAGAGTGGAGTAAAACCCCCTTCTCAGATGTCTGCCTTCCCTTTCAAGCCTAAACTCCATGCAGCTCTAAGCTGCCTGGGGCTAACTTAAGACTGTGGAAGACAAAACTTGGTATATAGGTGTTTATTGCAATGCCAAAGACAGTACAGCCTCCTGTTATGAATAAATAGAAAGCAGATCCAAATGTTTTTACAGTTTTCACGGGAAGTTTATGGTCTGGGTTGACTACATGGGGGCAAATATTTTGCATGTACTCAGTACCCACTGACATTTCTTCACACCAAAGGCACCTCCAAAATGCTCACAGTTTATTCTGGAAGTGGGGATGGCTCTCTTTTTGTGCCTCATCTGTAAGCAGATAGAATTAATTAGTTCCCAACTTTCTTAGTTCCTCTTCTCTTTTCTTCGGAGTCCAGCTTCAGTCAATAACCACATTACTCACTTTTTCTGCTTGCTTTAACCCGAAGTCTTACAATTAAGGATCATGTTACAGCTGTGGATTTGACCCAGAGAATCTTCCTGATGAGGTCCTGAACCAGTTGCCGTTCTTATCACCTGGAAAAGAAGGGAAGTGCAGGGATGTATTGTTTTAAACTCTACTACTCCACTGACCTGCCAGTGGGAGTCCCCAGCCCAGCTGCAAGTTGGCTCTCTGACACCATCAGCTCTGTTTGAACAGGAAACTCTGCTTTTAACACAGAGAAAATCAGTGCAGTGAGCAATGGGATGTGAGAAATTACATGCAAGCAGTATAGTTATTTTGGGAATTACTTTTTCCCTATGTTTTCCAGCCATTTTTTCCCTATTCCCCATTACAAAGGGAAGTATCAAGAAAAGGAACAAAATTAATCAGATGAGCAGCAGGAGAAACAACTACTCACAATAAAAATATTTCTTCCTAAGAAATGTTCAGAGAAGTTTTCATTTTGGAATATTGGATAAATGAATTTTTCTATATAAATTTATAGAGCATAAAGAAAATAAATAACATCATAACTAGAGAATTTTTGGCCTATTTAGGTTAATATTCAGGAATTTTACATCTTAAATACCTGTGCTTCAGAGAAAGTAAGGAAAAGAATTCCTCTGTCATGCTGACAAAGAGGAAATCACTTAATATACCTAAAAAGTTCTTGTCTAGAAATCCTTAGGGGAAACCTTACATGTTCAGTAAACCTTATGTGAGAATGACAAAAACTTGTTACATGAAAAATACATTTTGCATTTATTCATAGCAGACCATCTGAACACACTGTTCTTGTTCTGACATGTGAGGTGAGAACCTGTAATCAGCTGACCTCCTTCCATCTAGAGATAAGAGATTACTTTTATGGACTTGTTTGGGGGGTTTTTTTGAAATTTATTTCACATGTAAAGAAGGAGGAAGCTGTAAATGAAGACTGTATAAATTCTATGCAAACTTTTAGTCTGCCTTGAATTCCAGACCCTAATGACAGAAACACTGATTTTCAGATTTAGACAAATTTCTCAGATTTTGGCTGGTTCAATGTTTTAAAATATGAAGTACTTGAAAAAGTAGGCCCTGCTTTTTGTTAAAACTAAGTAACATTTTATTGAGCAAGCCAAACTCAATCAACAAAAGTTCTGACTTGTGCTTCATATTCAGATAAAACACAAAACCAGAAAGCATCAACCTGGCTTCATGTTTTACTTCAGCCTCTTCAAAGAGCTCTACCAGAAACTATCTTTTGGAGAGACACTCTTCATTGTATGTGCACTGGGATTGCATCTGAGTTTGATGCCATCTACTCATATTAATCTAATTGTTGTGTAAAAATCATTTTAAGAACACAGAAACTCTCCAAATAAGTTTAAAAACACATGCTCCAAAAGTCTTTATCTATAATTACATAAAATTAAATGATACTCTGAAAATTGTGCCAAAATAGTTCTTGAATTTAAATTCAGTTTCTCCAGTTCAAAATTGCCTGGCTATTCTTAATGGGTGTGTACCATATTGATTTGGAACTCTACTGCTATACACTTGCCACCACTTTGTGATGTATAAAAATGCACATATGATTTTAGTGCTATGAGAGCTGGATTCTTGATCCTCACTGTTGCAGGTTTTTTTGTAGTGAGCCTACAATGACTGCCTTAGAAAAGAATGAGGATTTAAAATGGTGCCTATTCCCCCTAAGTATCGTATATTTCTGAGGCATTAAATTGCACAAAATTTCTAAATGTCCAAACCTGTCATCAACTTGGCAAGCAGGCAGCACAGATGTGACAGAAGGAATATTAAGGGCTAATTTTATAACATCAATCTGTTTGTCATCAGCATATAAATGAAATTTAGGCCCACATTGACAGATCAGATTGTTGAAGAGAATCAGGTACAGATTAAAAATCAGGGCCTTGAGAAGAGAAACCTGTGTGACACCTGCAGAGAAATTTTTGTGGAACTGATCAAGCCACAGGAGGTAAGACAATCTCATTTGGATAGAATTAAGTAGAACCGAGAAATAACACTTCAAAGCACCTCTTACAAAAAATTGAATATCTACTTATGTCAAACACAGCTATAGGTAGGAGGCTAACTAGAAAAAATTCTGCTTGGATTGTCAAGGAACTGCTGGTGACTGTAATGATAAAAATTTGGTAATGTACTGTGGTCTGAAACCAAACTAGTTCTGAAAGAGCAAGTGCCCATCATAAGGCAAACAGAACAACCATTGATTCAAGAGACCCAGATTATCAAATCAATGATCTAATTATAAGAGAAATTAAAGTTAAAATTAATTTCGGGGTCCTAGACAAGTTTTTACAGTGACTAACATAAGTCTGAATAAGTTTTCCTGAAGCAAAGTTAGGATATTAACAGAACACATAGAATCATAGAATTATTTAGTTTGCAAAAGACCTTTAAGATCACTGGATCCAATCATTAATGTAACACTGCCAAGTACAACACTAAACTGTATTCCTAAGGGCATCTACACATCTTTTAAATACCTCTTAGGATACTGACTTAACCACTTCCCTCAGCAGCTCATTCCAATGCCTGAAAATCCTTTCCATGAAGAAATTTTTCCTAATGTCCTATCTAAACCTCCCATAATGCAACTTGAGTCCATTTCCTCTTGCCCTCTCTCTTGAGACTTGGGGAAAAAGACTGGCTCCCACCACACTACACCCTTCTTTCAGGCAGTTGTACAGAGCAATTGAGCCTCCCTTGAGCCTCCTTTTCTCCAGTCTAAACACCCTCAGCTGCTCCTCACAAGACTTGTGCTCCAGACCCTTCACCAGCTCCATTGCCCTTCTCTGGACTCACTCCAGCACCTCAATGTCCTTCCTGCAGTGCAGGGCCCAGAACTGGACACAGCACTCGAGGTGTGACCTCCCCAGTGCTGAGTGCAGGGCAGCAATCACTCCCTAGTCCTACTGGCCACATGATTTCTGATCTACTCCTATCAAATTGACAACTGTGTTTGAGGAGACCTGGCAGTGAATATTGATTTGGGTTTGAAACACTGTTTAGTCTAACCATCAGCTTGAGTACAAGAAACAGGAAAAACATGAAGAGTAATGAGGACGTGATCACCCGCTATTTCGAAGAGAAAAAGTACCAAATCCTAGCCAAAAAAATAGGAAGGTCTGTGAGCATGTTACTTTGTTACTAAGAGAATCAAAGCAATTTGTCACACATGCTAGAAAGCACTCCCAGGTTACCTTCAAGTTTTTACAACAGTAGCAGAGGAATCAATCAATCCATGTAAGTGTATGCCCAAAAGTGAAAGTATTTTCCCATGCTGTAATTAGTATAATGACTGATAAATATCTAGTGGTTACACATTGATAATAGATAACAAAAGGCTGATTATTGAGCCCTGGGGATGCCTCAAGTCTGACTCCACATGAATGATTAAAAGTTGTCTGTAGGGTGTTCAATCTATTAGAAGCATTCAAGTGTAATGCAAGTAATTCCCAGACATGTTTCAGGAGTAGAAAGCAAAATTTCATGGTTTGTAATATCAAATTTTGCAGTAAACTTACAGAGAAAAGAGAGGAAAACCCTTGCCACAGTTTGTCAGCAGACCATTTTTCATTCTTTATCTGCTAGGAGGAACTTTGAAGCAGACTTGAAATATTCTTCACTAGCTTTGTTCCAATTGAGCAAAACCCAAACAAGTCCCTCATACATGAGAACCTTGACAAAAATTAGGGAACTTGAAATTAATTTGTCTAAAAAAAACCTAAAAAAACCAACACCAAAAATGAAAACAAGAGAAAACAAAAAACAAAACCAAACCCAAATCAACAGAGAAGGGAGAAAATTAATGTCCTCAAAATATGATTCATAATAGGCAATGCAGTGGACAGAGAGACAACTACATGGGAAAGAATGAAATATTAAAGAAGGGCACCTGAAATATTTTTATCTTCAGTGTTGGGTATGTAAGTAGAAATAGACATGGAGAATCAAGACATCTCAATGAGGATTAATTCAATACTTTACAGTTGTAAATGACATTACATGTTTATGGACAATTGTCTAGTTGCTTTCACTGAGGAGGATCAATGAGGCGCACATCTAGTATATTAAGGATTTTTATGATGGTCTTTTATATGATGAAATCTGTCATGGCCTTCAAGAGTATTTGCTTTGGAAGCTATAATTCTACCATCATTTTCCTTCTGAATGCCTGGAGATTTATGTCAACTCTTCCCTCTCAAAGAAGAAAGTTTCAACCATAACCTCTTCTACTGTTGTTGAAGTTGAATAATTCTGGAAAAAAAAAAAAAAAGTAGCTTTCATAGGGGTAGAGGGATGAAATTACATAAACCCTGCTTCTGTAGACAAATTGCTTTCAAAGAGAACAGAATCAGGGGAAAATTTTGGATTCTGGGCATATTTGCATCGTGTTTGCATTCTGGGTATCTTCTGCATCAGCAATTTTGACATAGCCCTGAAAGCAGGCCACAGTCCAAGATTGTTTCACATTTCAAGAATGGGGCACACCTGTGTTTCTACAGAAAATCATAATCTGTTTTACTTACTGGTTCCATAATTCTTGTGTTCTGTCTGGGGCTCATTTCAGCCTGAGACGTGCCTAGGGCTCTACTTGCAGCCTGGTGCCACAGGGCTCAGTGGCCTGGCAGGTGGGACACCGCTAACTCAGTCCCCTCACAGACCACGAATCTGAGAAATTCTCTCCCCTTCATAATACACACAGATGTTTTAAAACCCTTTTTCCCCTTGTGCTAATGCCGGTGCAAATGTTAAGGGGCGCATCCCTTACACAAACCAAATTTTATAACTTTCTGTGTCTGATTTTCTTCCTGTTCTAAGCAGATCAGCACAACATAAATACACCATGCTTGCCCAGTAGTCCTGGATCATCCAGGGTCAGCCAAAAAGCTTTAGATCTGCCACAGCAAACTGAGGGTGATAAGCACTCTCCAATCATTCTCAAGGGGCTAAACCAGAGGTGCCTAGTATCTACTCTGCATCCCACCATGTTTTAGTAAGGAGAAAAGAAACATTTCCTGATGCTAATCTCACCTCCATTAAGAAAGCAGTTCTTCTCTATTCATGCTGAAGCTATCTGTGGGATTCATTGTATGTAGGATCATGGCAGAGCTCTGTGTTTAAGGACCTGCCTTAAACCAGAGTTCAGGATAGATGTGTAAGATATGAGTGATAGAGAAAATTCTTCTTAAATTAAGAAAAAGAAATCTTAGTGGTACAAATAAAAAAATTTCAATTACGCTGGGATTAGCTTACACAATAAGATGCATTCGGAAGTGATCATTTTGCTGCTAGTATGCAAATATGTAAGGATGTTTTATCAGCCTTGAGTGTCAGCACCCTGTCCTGCTGCCTGGCCAGGATTTCAAAGAAAGTATGAAAGAATCAAACAGAACATGTTTCTTGTGATATAGGAAAAAAAAATTTAAAAAGCTGCGATTAGTATAATTAATTCATGGACATTTGTAAGCCATTCTTGCAATACCATAGGAAAAGACATCTCAAGGTCCTTCCTGGTTCAATGTATTGTATTAATTTGCATAACATTTTCTCATTGTACTAGATAATACAGTTTTTCCTAAAGCTGGTTAATAAGGATTCCAGCCTCTTCAGAAAGGTGCTGAAAATTTTGATTGCCTTCAATGGATTAAGAAAAAAATGAGAAAAAATTTTCATTCAGGGCCACAATCATTTTATGTGTCGTCTTGTCTACATATACTTGGATTATGGTATGGCACCTTGACCTCAGAGAGCATCAGGAATGGGTAGCTCCACAAGGAAAGATGAGGCTGACAGCAGAAGCTCAGATGAAAGGTGCAGGTTCAGCCATAGCCCACTGATCACCAGATAACCTGTAGTGATGTGAGAGGTCTGCAAGCAAGCAGGGAAGTCAAGCCAGCAAGGCAAGGTCAGGACTGGCATAGTGCAAGGCCAAGGACATCATAGCAACAGTATAGCACAGACATGGACCAAGGACAGGGGCCTGGGCTTCAGTGCAACCCCTGAGACAATGAGTGAAGTGTATGTGCATGGAGGTCCTAGCTCTCCACACCTTTTTTCTTATGGCATAGGAGTTTTCCCAGCAACCAAAAAGGTACATAGTTCTGGCAGATCAGAAGTGACCGTGAGCACAGGGAGCCAAGCCTCTGGGAAGTACGGGGAGGAAAGAGGTCACAGAGGAGGTTTATGGAACAAGACAGTTTTAAACTCATCAGAATAATCAAAACCTGTTGGCAAAATCAGGGCTCTCACACTTGATAAGAAAATACAACTTTTATAAAAAGCGTTCTTTCTAATTGCAAGTCATTTTGGCTTTGTTTTTTTAATTCTTTACATGTAATATGCTACAGTATTAGCTTATATCTTCTTTGGTCCACAAAGTTTCTATTTAACTCAACAGGAGTTGTATGCAGAGATGAATAATTTAAAAACAATGGGTTTTTCAGAATTATAAAAAGGGGCCTGCAATATAGGGCCTTATCCACCTTCTTGGAGGGGATATAGCTTGTCAAATCTAAATAACATCACAGAAAACATTGTACCTCACAGGAGGTCACTGCGTAAGAAAATTAGGGATATGATCACTGACCCACTTCATGATTCAGTTTCACAGACTGAGTTTAACTCTGTGGTGGAAAGAATTTGCTAATACTGTTTGAACTATTTATTAGTCCCTTTTACAAATCTCATTGTTTTTCAATATGATGAATACAATGCTCAACAAGGGAACTTTTCCACAGAAAATCAATTTTATGCAATATTATTGTGTTCCTGTATAGAACAATAAAACAGTGAAAAATATTTCTTATTATCATTGATTTCACTATGGTGTGCTTTATAGCTTGGATTTCTCAGTGTGTCAACTAATTAGCTTCACAGATTACTAAGAAAATTCAACTGCTTCCAATTGATTGTTATGAACATATAAAACAGTTTCTACATCATCAAAAATGAAATATGACCTTTTAAATATTTAAATTTTACTTCCCTTTTTTGTGAGTCATGATACTCTGGTTTATGTTCCATATTATGTTCCTGTTGAAGCACTGTTCAGACACTTAAGAAAAGCCCAATGCTTAAAAACATGTTCAATTTGACCGTAAAGTGTGTATTCAGATTATAATAAGTGTTTCATATAAACGTACAAATTAAGTCTCTTAACTGGCAAATGGGGAGCCTGTCCACCCCAGAGATTAGGCTGTTTCACTTTTTCTGTTCTGAGCCTGAATGCCACAGTAATTTCAATTCCTAAATTAGGCAGTTTAAATACACCCCCGAGTCAATTACACAAAGCCAACACTTCAAAGTCAGGGTAAGTGGCTGTACAAATGTCTCCTTCCTCCTCACCCCAGAACACACACACAACAGAAGCCCATATATGACCTTGAACACACACACTGCAGACCTGCTCCAAAGCCGTCAGAGCCAGCTGAAACTCTTCTGCTTACTTCAGCTGGTTTTGGATCTTGCATTTGCATTTGTAAAACAGTTCTGCTCAGTTCTGAAATCTAATAGGTCACATCTGTGCAAATCCTGAAACAAGCATACAGTAATTAAAAAAAAAAAAAGGTCATAGAGCTTTCTAAGCCATGCAGATAAACTGCCAAGCTTTTACCTTGTCCAGTTCCCAATTTTGTGCTCAGATGTACTAGATACAGCACAGTCCTATTACAGTCACTGGTAGTGGAAGGCACTTCAGCACTTTCAGGAGTGCAACTCCCTTTCGAAGAAATCACTGGCTTGTAGCGCAAAGTGAAGGACGTTACTCAAGAGATCGCTTACCCTAGCCTCTGACCCATTCCCAGTAGACTGTTCTGTAGGCTGCTCTTAAAAACTTGAGATGATGGAGATTCCGCAGCTCCCCAAGACAGTATGATCCAGGCTTCACTGTGTCTACAGCTGGGAAGTTTCCCCTAGTAGCTCCTACCTCAGTCTAAGCTGACCACTTCTTTCCCAGTTTCTGGCAGAAAAGAACAGGACTCTTTCTCTTCCTTGCAACTTCTTATACATGAGAAAACTGTTGTCCTGTTTCCTCTCAGTTTTTTTTTCCTCAATTGAATATGCCAGTTGTCACAGCTTTTCTCATAGGTCGTGTTTTCAGGATCTTTTATCTTCTTTGTTGCTCTCTTCTGTGCTCTCTCCAATTGCTTTGCCTTTTCATCGAACATTGTGTGTTAAATTGGACATTGCCCTGATGCTTGGTTTCAGTAGAGGATTAAACTGTCAAAATATTCTCTAGACACATATATATTTCTATCTTTTTTTAATTTTCATTGGACTTGGAAAGGAAGGGGAATATTTTATGTCTCATATTTCTTAAGACACTAAACAGAGTAGAAGATAGTAAGTCTAAACATCAGGTCACGAAGTTTGTCTACAATATATAACCAAATGCCAGATATTGACCTGGGCCTACTTTTGCATCATAAGATTCCAGTCACCCAGTTCAGGCTGCTATTGGTTGTCTTTCAAGAGTTGATTTCTTCTGCATATCCTCCAACCATCCTATTTATTGCATTTTGGATTTTGCACATCCTTCAGTCAGATGAGTTTGAAATCTATGTAGTTTTGCTATTTTTCATATTAGTCTCGAATTAAAATACCTATTACCTTGTGACACAGAAGAGAAGGTGGGAAGAAATAGATCTTTTCTTAGTACTAAATTTTTAAAATAGGATAGAGGAAGTGAGTGCAAAAATGATGTGGCTTTCATATGTTGCAGGGTTGACTCATAAGCTGAAAAACGTGGTTGAGAAATATGATCAAACAATGTTTTAGTGACCTATTAATCTAATGAGATTCCCAAGAGGAACTGCAGACATGAAAGATTAGCTGGAAAGAGGAGCAATTGTGGTTGATAGCGAATACAAAATGAAATACCGTATGTGGCTGTAATTTGATAGCTAGAATCATAAAAATATACACATTGTGTTTGCATGAGCTTTTCACACAATTCCCTTGGGAGTTAGTGAAGAATTTGCTTTTCCAAAAGAAAGCTTTTGTAATTTTATATACTGTCGTTTCTTTTGTGAAGCAACCACCTTTCATTTACCCAAAACTAAAAATGAACAGTTAAAACAATTATTCTAGCTCTCTGCATATAAAGCATGGTGTGCATTTGTGAAAGGACCCAAAGCTGGTAAAACAAAAAACGTAGGAGTCACAAGATAGCTGGAGGCCTCTTCCCTTCATTAATATGATGACTTACTTGTCATGGAAAACAGTGCTTACAGTACATGCATTTATGGCTATGTTTGAGATGTTGCCTCATGGACATAGGCACCACATATCCAGAAAGACCTTCACAGAATCTTAGTGTGACCTTTGCAGGTTCTGGCAGCAATTTCACAGGAAATCTCTAAAAATGAATAGAGATAAAGAAGCAGGCTTGTATGCTGACTACAACAGCACAAACTCAGAAAAATTCTTATATAAATTCTGTGGAAAAATCCCCAGAATTAGCACACAATAAGGTTGCAATTTTTGTTTGCATTTCAACTTTCAAAAACACCATTTCATGATATACATGTAGCATCAGAACCAGATTCTAAATGGAATTAGATATGTAAAGATGGGACTATCTACGTGTATAACATTGCATAGACAACTGTGTGAATGCTCAGTCTGACTTATACGAGCTCTGTGATGTGTCTTGTATATCAAGGTTTCCTTAGTCAATTCAAAGGAAAAAAATGCTACATAAACAAGTTAATTTTAAGAGAAAAACACAAGATTTAATGGCAGACTATTTTTGAAGCATTAGTGAAATCTAATGTTGCAGCTTTTTTACTCTTTACATTTATCTCTAAAATAATTTTTACAAAGTTGATTAAGAGGCTACATCAATTTACGTTTAAATCAGAAATTAAGTGTTTTGAGGAAAATATTGTAATTACAAACACACCTGTTTCCCATGATTTGAGATAAAATCCTATTCACATAATTTTGCTATTTTTTCTAAGTAACTTCTAATGCTATTACGAGCATAAATTGCTATTAAACTTATTTGTCAAAAATTCTTCAATATTTATTCCTCATATCCGAGACCATATTCCTTCATGTTCTGCTCCCATTCCTCAGTTTTGCCATTATCCTTTGTATGCACCACATTTACTACAGGCTTGAGCAGAACTTATATGAACATCATGCAGGTAGTGCTGGCTTTGTCCTTCGTGGAGCAGAAGTTCACATGCATCACTGTTAAATGAGGATAAGATATTTGAAAACCTGTTAATTTGCTGGGGGAGGTACATAAACATGCTGAACACAGAACTCACAAAGATGTTTTAGGAAAGTTTAGAGAACTTTTAATTAAAGTGCCATCTGCTATGTACAGACATAAAAGATTTCTTGGACAGAATATGCACAGAGGCATTATGCAATAATCTTCGCTTCTTCCTGACACCCATCTCAAGTGTTTCTTTTCCTCATAGCTGCTCCAGGCAATGGTCTTTCTTCAGCTGCATTGCCATCTTTGTATCTCTTTCAGTAAGTCCTCCCTTTCACACCACCATCTCACTTTTACACTATGAGCAGCACAAGGGTAGCTGCATCAATATTTTCTCTCAGATGTAAGCATTCATTTTTCTAATAGGCGCTTCCATGGAAGTCTATCCTGTCAAACAGTTTCATGTGGGCAGTGAAATTATACTTGAGTTTCACATGGTTTCACTCATGGACGAACTACAGAATCCAGGTAGAAAGTAGAGCAGCATGATCTCTCTTGCAATATGCTGCCTTCTGCCAGGACTTGTACCAGCATTTCTCCCAATAAATGTACCTTCCCCAGTGACATTGAACAGTAAAGACTGACAATTAACTGTGGCAATGTTAGCATGAACTTTGCTTAACAAAGAAACATTTTTTGCAACTACTAGCAAATATTTAATTGCCTCCTGATATTGTCAACAAGCAAATAATAAAAGGGGGTCTTTTCCTGGATGTTCAGTGCAAGTCATACTAATAATCTTGTATAGGTACTCTGGACTTCAAGTGACTTCTCTTAGGAACTGAAGCATTTGAGAAACATCAAGTCAAATAGTTCTAGATCATGGAAATTACAAGGTTGGAATGTATTATCAATCATTTTTCTTTTAGAAATTGGAGAGGAGGGGCTGATGAGGGAGAGGAATTGCATTACGTGTATAGAGGGGCCTTTAAAACATGTTTTAATAGAGAAGCATGTTTCTGTGATTATCATTAGTATTTGCAATCAAGTTGGAATTGATTGCTAATTCTGCAAATTGTTGCAAAAAGCTATTAAATTAACATAAATCTGTTTACAGTATTTTCTGCGCTCTAGTTTTAATCATGAATAATAATTTATATTATTAATAGAAATTACAGTGATACTATAAAGATTATTTCTTTTAATTTACATTTTTTTAAAGGTCATCAGGATTAAAATTCAGGAATGATGTGCTCTGATTATCAAGTACAGCAGCATAATATTTTGCCATATAGAATTGGTGACCACTGATCCTTACTTTTTAATTTTAATTCATTGATATTTTGTGATTCTGAGATGGAAATAGCTGTGATTTCACAAGAAAGTTAAACATATGAATACCTTTGACTATATGAGCAAATCTGTTGAAATCACTGGTATATGAAGTTATAGGCATATTTAAATATTATGCTGATCCATGGTCTTAGAGAAGCAGTAGATTATGGCATTTGTGAATTCCATTTCCTACAATAAAAATCTGAATTTTACTCACAGAAAGTTATTCCAGAATTAAAATGAACAAAACTAAAAACAATCCAAACTTTAAAGAAAGTTCAGTAGAAGTAGAATTAATTCTGTTAAAAATCTATTGTTTGATTATTTTTTAATATTTAAGTTAAAAAATGGAAATTTGTGACACACAGAACAATGAAGCTGTCAAATATTTGTAATTTTAAAGTGACTGAATTAATATTTTTCTGAAGCAGGCTTTCTTAAAAATCTCATCAAGGAGTACTAGTATTAGTGTTTTTATAATTCTTTTATAGGAATCTGCAGGTAATTCCAGTTTGCATTGTATTACGTATTGGTATTAATTATCATTGAAAATGAAGGATGGTTTAATTCAACTAATGCTGCAATCGTTTTAATTAGTTTTAATGTTAGGTGGTCTGAAAGATAAAAGCACATTAGACACTAAAACACAAGAAAAGTTGCAGCTGAGGTCATTGTTTCTGTATTTCTGACCTTCAATGAGTGCTTCATTCCTCCATTTTTCCAAAAGTGCTAACATATTTGCATGAGCTTCTATCATATAACCTTTAGAATGAGTTACTCTTTAAAGCATTTACTAGTGCTATTTTCATATGCACCCACCTGTAAAACTAGATATCTTACTCATTGAAAGCATAGGGCAAGAAAGAGCAATAAAAATTTTCTGAGGTAAGTTAAAAATGGTTTTCTGTTCCTATAAAATAACTCCTCTGTACATTTTCTTTAAAATGTCATGGCTTCAAAGTTTGATAGCTGACAGCCCTGCAGGGTTAGAAGCAAGGTCTGTGAGTCCAATTGCAAAGCTGAGGATTTTTGCCTTTACAAGTTATTGCCTCCAGACCTGCAGGACTAGTAGGTATTGGACTTAAATGTAGTGACATTTTTAAACACAGAGTAGATGTTGCTGGCTTGGGATTAAGACTTGACCACTCTAAGAGTCAGGAAGTATAATTTTATGGGGAAAAAGGCAATGCTGTGAAGAAAAGCAGCAAATATTTTTATAAGTGCTTAACAGTTAAGATCGTGCACAGAATAAAAAGTGCAAAGCCATCAATAGGGTAAATCTAAAAGTAGACCTTATGAAGTATATCAAAATCAGATGAAATACAATAACAAATATCACTACTACAGCATCTATTATGTATGTCATATATATATACAAATACATATTTTAATATAATACTGTAATATATTTCAGGATGTGAGTGTACTTGTAAAATCCCATTCTATACTCTAAATTTAAGGACATAAGAAATTCTCTCTCATACAAGATAAAACATTAATTCAAAGCAATAAAGATTAAATTCTGTTCAATGTCCACTTACATGATGCCAAGAAATTAAATTTGTAAGTTTAGGATGTCATAGCACCTCAACTTTATATTGAGACACAGCTAAGATACTGCTGTCTCAGCACTGTGTTTTGGGTTTAATATGCCTATAAGAATCATAGAATCATAGAATTAGTGAGGTCGGAACGACCTCTAAAATCATCAGGTTAAACTATTAAGCCATCGCTGCCAGGTCCACCACTATACCATGTCCCTAAATGCCACATCTAAAAGTCTTTTAAATAACTCTAGGGAGGGTAAGTCCATTACTTCCTTGAGCATCCTATTGCATTGCTTGACTAGTCCAATCTTTCCTAATGTCAAATGTGAACCTCCCCTGGTGCAACTTCAAGCCATTCCCTCTTGCCCTGTCACTTGTTACTTGGGAAAACAGACTGACTCTCACCTCACTACACCCTCCTTTCATGGAGTTGTAGAGAGCAACTTGTGCTCCAGACTCTTCACCAGCCTTATTGTCCTTGTCTGGACTCACTCCAGCACTTCAATGTCCTTCTGGTAGTGAGTGGCCCAGAAATGGACACAAGATTTGAGGTCTGGCTTCACCAGGGCCAGGTACAGTGGGGCAATCACTTCTCTTGCCCTGCTGGCCACACTATTGCTGGACAGGCCAGGATGCCATTGGCCTTCTTGGCCACCTGGGCACAGCTGGCTCATGTTCAGCCCGATGTCAACCAGCAGCCCCAGGTCCCTTTCTGCTGAGCAGCTCTCCAGCCACTCTGCCCAAAGCTTGTAGCCCTGCAGGGGGTTGCTGTGACCAAAGTACAGGATTTGGAACTACGCCTCATTGAACCTCATGCTGTCATTCTCAGCCCATCGATTCAGTCTGTCAAGATCTCTCTGTACAGCCTTCCCACCCTCCAGCAGATCCGCACTCCCACTCAAATTGGTGTTGTCTGTGAAGTAATTGAGTTCAATTCCCAATCCAGAACATCAATAAAGATTTTAAACAAGACCAGCCCCAATACTGAGCACTGAGAAACTCCACTAGTGGCCATCTACAAACAGGATTTAACTCCACTGACCACCACTCTCTGGGCCCAGCCATCCAGAAGTTTCTGTGCAGTGAACAGTCCATCCATCCAAGCCGTAAGTAGCCAATTTCTTCAAGACAATTCTGCAGGAGACAGTGTCAAAGGCTTTACTAATGTCTGGGAAACATCTATAGCCTTTCCCACATCCAGTGGGCAGGTGACCTGGTTGCAAAGATGAGGTTGGCCAAGCAGGACCTGACTTTCCTAAACCCATGTTGTCTGGGTCTCATCCCCTGGTTGCCCAGTATATGCCGTGTGATGGCACTGAGGGTGATCTGCTCTGGAGATCAGAGGAGCAGGAAGGAGGCCACACTGAAGGCCTGTAGTTCTCTATATCCTCCTTCTGGTTCACCCTGTAGCTAGATGTCACATTTGCCAACTTACAGTCAGCTGACACCACTCTGTCTAGCCAGGAATGTTAGTAAATAATTTTAAGTATCTTCGTGAACACTTCCACCAGCTCCCTCAGTACCCTTTAGAGGATTCCATCTTTGCTGATGCATTTTTCAGTTGTCTTTTACAGCAGTAGCCCGATTAAGTTCTACTTAGACTTTGGCCCTTCTAATTTTCTCCTTATGTAACCTCATGGTATCCTTGTAGTCTTCCTGAGTTGCCTGCCCCTTCTTTCAATGCTGATACCCTCCCTTTTTTACCCTGAGTTCCAACCAAAGCTCTCTGTTTAAACAGACCAGTCTTCTCCTCTAGTTTGTCTTTTGGCCTGCTCCTGAATCTTTAAGATTTCCTTATTGAGGAATTTCTGGTCTTCCTGGACTCCTTTTCCCTTCAGGGCTTTGGTGAAAATTCCAAGCTAGATGAACCATCGTCCTTGCTGTTGTTCAGTTCCACTTGCAAAGCCTCATGCTATTATGCCAGGGCACCTGAAAAGTCACAGAGAAAATGTGCCTGCTGTTCTAGGCAGGAACTTGTTGCCATTGCTCCCTATCCCTTAAGTAACTGCTCAGCCAGGGGCAAAGTGGACAGGGACTCCTCCATATTGTGCATCCTGTCTGCCTGTCAGGCCTGTCCCAGGGAAAGTAGGGTGAAATTCCAGTGCTCTCTCTCTCTCTCTTTCACTCTCTGTCAGTAATCAGAGGAGTTCCTCTGCCTGGGACACCTCCCAGAAGTGTGCTCACTCCTCCCTTCTGCAGAGCACACCTGCAGCTGACTCCTGGGTGCCAGCATGTTCCCCCCGGCGCACTGTGGGCAGCTGCGTCAATCACGCTGGGTGCAGAGCTTAGAGAGACTGTAGCTTTCTGACAGGTTTCTGCTTCTGGTTGAGCTTGCAGGGCTTCAGTGCCCTTCCTGCATGCCCTGTGCCTACTGCCGTGCTGTGCCCTGGCTAGTAGTGCTTCCTGAGGGATTCTTGGGCTTCTCGGTCACTGTTGCTTCTGGCCCTGCCCAGGTCTTGTCAGCCTCTGCCACACAAGCTGCAGCTCACTTAGCTCCCCTGGTATTTCCCCGGTTTGAGAAATCCCATTGTACACTGCACCGGAAAGCTCCACTGCCGTTTGTGCCAGCAGTGGAGATGCTCACCTCAGCAGCACATATGCAATGTGAAACAACCAGCAAACTGAAATGCGATTCATTTGAAAGCAAATCCTTTAAAACAGGAATAATAATTTAAACATAAGCTGGGCTGGACAGTCAAAAGATTAGTCTAACCCCAGCATCCTGCCTGCCACAGAGCCTATTAACAAATACCTAGAAGAGTGCTTAATAGCAAGGTACTTATTTAGTAGCTATTCCCCTGGTATGCATCTTAAATTCCAACAGGTTTGGGATGAACAGTCAGATTTTTTATCTTTGTGTGCTGTAGCCTTAAAGGATTTTTTTGTCTGTGAGTTTATCTAATCACTCTTTCAGTTCGCATAATCTTCTGTCATTTATAACCTCCTGTGGTGACAATTTCCATTGTTTAACTATGCCCTGTGAGAAAAAAAATGCCTCCTATTGTTTGTTTTAAATATACAACCTAATAACTTCATTTAATGCCTTTAGCTCTTATATTATTACAAGGAATAACAATAATTTCTGGTTCACTTTCACCATGGCACTCTTGCAAACATTATCAGACCTCCCTTGACCACCTCTTACCCAGACTGGAGTGACTTACCTTATAGAAACTGCCCCATGTCCTCCCGAGATTCCTCTAGTTCCACTAGATCTGTTGGAGTTAGGAAGAGATCAGATCTGCGTACTGCATTCAAAATGTGGGCATACCGCAGACTTTTTTAGAGTGGCATAGTCATATTTTCTGTTTTGCTGTTTCCAAACCCCTGCCGAAAACTAATATAAACTGAAGAACACATCATGCACTTGACATGCTCCAGCATCTTTGAATTAAAATATACCCATGAGTTTTCTCCAATGCATAGTCAATAGAAAGATGTTTGCTTATATGTAATTTTAGATATCATTTAGCTGTCTGAGAGATCAAAATATAGTGCCAGCTTCTGATGTGAGTTATACTGAGGATACTCCATTGAAGTTGACAGGTCCAATCAATATACAGCATGCACTGACATGAAGTGGATTCATGACATTCCCTGAATACTATACATGCACAGACAACTACTGCAACTGCTCTCATTATGTAATTTCTAGCAGATATATTCTGGCTAATAAGTTTCATGTACTAAGTAGTCTGTGTACAATTCAGATCAAGTAGTGTAATCCAAATTAATTGTATTCTTTATTTATTGCACTTTTAAAACATCAAGTAGCGTGAGAACATAACAGAATGCAAATTACTTCAAAATGTAGGAAGGCTCTGTAGCAGTTTCTCTTTGCAGCACTATGTCTGACTAAAGGGAAAGGCATTTCAGATTTGGAGTTTTCAGCTAAAGCATGCCACATCTATGTGACACACCACAGACAGAGAGACATCCTGTGATATGCCTTTCATGACAATGAAAGTTGATTGCGCTCTGCAAAAACTGCAATATTAACTGAATAATTTTACTGCGTCTGTTTCAGATACATATACTTTGTTTTCGATACATATGCTTTCAGTATCTTAAGTGACATGGCATTGTAAACATTCAAAGTACTGCAAAGCATCTCTATTCCATTTAAGCGTCTCTACCTCTATGTGGAGGTAGAAGGAAATAAGTATACCAGTATATTTGAGTTTATTTTCTTTTGAACAAGAAATAATTTACCTTCATATTTTTATTTTGGCTTTTAGTCCTAGGGCTGATCTCTGCCTTATGTTGAGATTCAGGATGACACTGTCTCTCTATTTCAAGGCTTTCAGATGAAAGCTATATAATGTGTGTAGATCATTAGTGTATTAACAATGATTATTGTGGTGCACATTTTTCAGTCCTTTTCTACCATACCGGAAGGCTGAAGACTATACCAACTTTGTCAGTGGACAGAAGACAAGCCCGTTGTTACAACTCTTGTATCTGCAGAGTCTTGGTGCTCTTTCCCATCAGGAAGACACACACTAACAAAAATTTTCCCAGGGGATGAAAGTGAATAGGCTAGTAATCCTTACTCCTTTGTTCAGACAGGCACTTTTTTGGCACCTAGTTAAGGCACATACTCCCCAACACCTCCTCTATCCCCCTTTTTTTAGCCTGTGAATAAAAACACTTGTCCAATCTCTTAACCAATGTATTCAGTTTTTAATGCCAGCAGTCAAATTTGTCCAAACACAAATCTAGCTGGCATGTGACTCACTGAAATGGATTTACCAAAGGAGTAAGAGGACTTAAATCCTGTATTGTTCAGTGCAGAAAATTTTTCTGAGAATTCCAGATATACTGTCATTACAAATGCAAATTGTCTGTTGCATTGTGAATGCGTTGAACACATTGTACATGTGCAGATTGAATTTGAAGCATGCCCACAGAATCCACTCGTGGGCCTTGTGGACCACAGTGGCCACCTTTGTAACATGTGCCCTCTTACTACTGAGTGGCCACAATCCCTGCTACATAAAGCTCACTGTTCAGACGTGGCACAGTGCAGACCATCATTCTTTCCCCAGCATCTGCTTTCATGTTTTGTGCACTGTGATGCACATTTCCTTCTTCCATGCACTCCTAGGCAAAACCTCAGTGAAACCCTTTAGGTGTTATCTCCAGAGATTATCATCTTCACCTGGCTTTTTTTTTTAGGCAACACTACCATTACACAGGTGTGAAGTGGTATTAAAAACAAAGCAGTTAGCTCTAATTTACATTTCTGGGAAGCTGGTTGGTAAATACAAGCACTCAGGAAGATTCAGATGAGCAGTAGCTCACATAGCTGGACTCCAGAGGCTACATTCAAACTATTTTGAGTTTGGAAGCTGAGCAGACACATAAATAAGTCCTAAGGTAATAAACCTGACAGAAAGACGGAAAGACAAGAACCTCAGGCTAAGACTAACTTAGAAGAGTCTAAAATATACACTAAGGAGGTGTCTATTGCATCTTCTTTTAAGAAGAGAACCTCCATTTCCTAAATCTGTACTTGACTTTATTTGACTCTGTAACCACAGTGATTTTCCCACATCTTAAAATAGAAGTGAAAATTGTTAAGACAAAAAAGATGCGTTACTTTAAAATGATATAGAAGATAGCTCTGTGAGTTACAGAGATTTCAATATACGCCTCACACATACCAGCTTTAGCAACATCTGGATTGTTTAGTTTTGATTTTAAACCAGATCGTAAGAACTATACTAAACGCTTTGTGTTTAGCTGTATTGCATTATATTTGCTCTTAGCTGGGCATACACAAAGTCACTGCTTGCTCAGATTTGTTGCATTGCCCCATTTTATTTAAGTTCCAGTTACTGTATGAGATAGGGAGTTATCCACCACTCAATCCTTAATGGACTTTGCCAGACCTCCTCTCCAGTCACTGAATCTTAAATCCAGGGGTTTTATGAGTTTTATGTTAAGACGTTTTGGCCATCTAGTCCCTCTTCTAACATGCTCAGAAGAGCCTTAGCATCAACTCTCATCAGGGTACTGAAGCAGGTCATCTCTCTGTTGTTCTTGAGTGTGGCCTTTACTTCACAGTGAATTGACTGGTACATAAAACATGGACAGCACATGTGTGAAGACCTAATCTATAGGGGTTTTGTCTGATAGTTCAATGGTTAGAAAGGTCACCCAAGACAGAAGAGACTTACCCAAGGGAAGGTCTCGTCTTTGCAAGATTCAGAACCTTTTCAGGAGGAATGGATCTATGTTCTGTAGGAATGAAGTCTCCGTACTATAAGAATGAAGTCTCTAGGTTGTAGGGCATTTTGGAGTAAGGAAGCTTCTCTAATTCCCTCTATTCATCATTAGTCCTATTCTTTCCTGTTATAACTAAATACTGGTTATCCGAAAGGGAAAGACTTCTCTGTTCTACATTCTGTAGTTAAGGTTTTCGCTGAAGAGAAAGTACCTAACCAAAGATGTTAAGCATCAGTCCCTACAACCTCAGACTGGCTAATTACTATGTGTCTGGTCTCAGTCAAGAGCCAATAGCAAGCTATATGCCTTTGTCCTACTGAGGTATTTGCATCAAATGTGTTTTTAGTGTGCAGCCTTAAAACCAATAAAAGATTTGGTGCAGATTCAGTCAGGATGCATGCTGACTCAACAAAGAGAGAATAGGGAGATAAGGATTACTCTTATTGAAGCAGTTGTTAATTGGCCAGTCAGGTACAAAAGATAACATCTGATCTAACAAAGAGACATCTCCAAGGAAGAAAAAGAATACTTATTTTAATTAAAAGGGGTGGTCAGATAATCTCCCAAATAAGAAAGAAATCAATGCATTTGAAGAAAAAGAGATTAGATTTGTTTAGGCTTCTGGGAAGGACTTACAAAAAAAGGATTGCTTATAAAAAGCAAGTGTTTTACACAAGAAAAAGGACATAACCTGAGGCCTAACATACAGGAAAATAGAACTCTTTATAAACTAAATGTTTAAGAAATCTTGCAGACTAACAACTGGATAAAAGGGGAGACATAATCTCCATGTCAGTAGAGCAAAAGTCAGGGACATTTTTTGTTGTGTTTGTATGGTTTGGGTTTTTTGTTTTGGTTTGGTTTTTTTTGTGTCATAAACATTTGTAACAGCGTCCTTTTTTTTGATTGGTTGGTTGTTTTATCTCAATCTGGCTTGAGTTAAGTTTGTTTTCGAAGTGTAAGGAGAAAGGAAAATGCCTTTACTTCTTTCTTTAAAATTGTACACTAATGCAATTTATCTCCAATTGCCATAGCCCACAGCATGCTCTTTGGAGAGCCCATGGGTGACAGTTGTGGGATACACAGTGGGATTGTGTAAGAGCAGCAGGTGGTATCACGAGATACAGGGGAGGAGATGCTGACAACTATGAGGGTTCTTAGTCATGCAGCTAAGATATGAAGGAACAAATATGAAACCTGAGGATCTTCAGAGAACATGCAATACTGGAGTTTCAATGCTCAGTCTGCAGAGTAAGTAGCACTCAATGGAGCAGGAACTGGAACGCAGATGCCAAACCCTGTCTCCTTCCAATATGGCTACAAAGTCTGTGCTTGGCTTTACCTTCTGGCCAAATGCATAATTCTATTTCAACAAGAAGGGGTGAGGGTACTCTCACACCAGAATATGCTGTAGTTTGAGGTTAGGTCATCTGCTGCAAATCTGTGTCTATTCAACACCCCTCAAAAACAGCAGGGAGTTGAACTCAATTTCCTCTTCTATCTCAGAACCAGTGACCTGTTAGATAAAAGGAAGACTCTCCACTGTCTATCTTCAAGGTGAACCTAGCTCAAGATTTTGAAAGGTCATGGTTAACATCTAGGTCCAAAGGAGAGCTCAGCTCTCTTATGCATCACCACAGAAATGAGAATCACTTCAGTGTCTGACCACTTAACATATTTGCATCTGCCATTCTTATTATGTGGCTTAACTTTTTTCCTGCATTTCCTACATTTTTCCTACATTATTTCCTGGAGCCTAATCCCAAGCATGCTCCGAGGAGGTTGAAGATGTACTGGTTTTAGTTTTATCTGCCCATTTATTGTTGGATAGTGTAAGATGTTGTAACAGTAACACTGGTGGAAGCCCAGTCTCTTTTCTTCCCCTCAATTCTGTTTCACACCTGTTCCTCTCCCTGCTGGTCATGCTGGCCTTGAAACTTGGACTAATTGTGCTACGCTTTATTGCTAGTCTTTTGAAAGAAACATTAACAATAGATACTCCCCTCATCCAGGCTCTGACATTCTTAATTTCGAAGATAAATTTCTGATCCCCTAACCTTTCCCAGCCTCTGGCAATATACAATTTACATGCTTCCTTTTTGCTGGGAGTCCCTGTGAATAATAGCACAGTATGAAAGATTTTGTCGGTTGATCAATTGGAAAGCACTACATGACAATTTTTCCTTAGTTCACCATAAATCTACATACATATTTATAGTCTAAACAAAAGAACATGAGAGATTTTACTGATTTTGTGAGGAGTGTGTTGCATTAAGAATATAGAAATCGGGCCAAAAATAAACCCTTTTGCTTTCCAGCTAGGCCTCAGAGATCAGAGGGGCTGGGTGCAGCTAGGCTTAATTTCTGCTTATAACCAATGCAGCACTGTAAGTCTGCATTCAATGAGATATCAAATGCACCAGTAGTGTGGGTATCACTATCAATTGCAGATTCACAAATTGTGTGGTTTACCAGTTCAACAATATAAATCTGGTCAGGGTCAATAAGAACTTTCATGAACAGATTCACAACTAATGTGGTTTACTGTTTAAAACCCTGTAAGTCTGATTGAGTTCAATAGGAACTTTCATGAACACAGATTCACAAATTGTATCATTCACCAGTTTGACATAGTAAGTCTGGTTGGGTTCAATAAGAACTTTGCCTTGCATAGTTTCTCAGAACTCATCAAGATTTCCTAGACAAGATAGGAAGGGACAAGATAACCCAGAAGGGAAGTGAGGCCTCTTGTCTAGTCCAGTCATTCTGGAGGTCCATGAGGAAAGAAGACATAGTTCTCAGAAATTCTAAATAGATACCAATATCCTTTGGCAGTGTGTACATAGGGTGAATGCCCAGTACTTCAACTGTACTTTCTCTGAGACCATCTGCAGTCAGACAGAGATAAAGCTATGGAAATGACTGGTTTCCCTCCAATTTTTTAATGCACTGATGCTCATCTTCTTAGGAGATTTTCTCTATAATTTTGAGAAAGAGGGGAAAATGCTCTTGTTCGAGTGCAACCCACTAGGCTTTTTAAGATACAGAAATAGAGCTGAAGGATTGTTGTTTATCCAGTGTTGATCAAAAACATGAATGAATCCCATAAATCTAATAATGATAAGTCTGTGTAGTAGCAGCAGTATACAGAGGACCAGTAACCAAGAACTATGCAATAGGAGGCAGGAAACTTCTAGTATTTTTTTCATCCTGGTTTTGTCATACAATTAATTTAGAGTTCTTTTTCATTTTACACATTGTTACACTTGCAGTATGCTAACAGAAGGGCAACTGTTGATTACAGCACAGTTCAAACACGCTGTGTGCTAGATCATGCCCTAAACTGTATGGACAGGGAAGTATAAGTAATAAAATATTACCGTAAGCATTAATATTCACTTGCATAACTCCCCTTTTGATGAGTCTTTTGTTTATAGTAGCCAAACAGATAACCAAGGCAATTTTTGATCCTTCCCATGGAACTTTCTATAAGTTGTGCATTATTAGAAAGTTAATCTAACAAAGCATGCTTATAACTACAGTGGCTCTGTTACATATCCGACTTTTTAGGGTTTAATATCTCCCCTAGCTTAAATCATATTAAAATAAAATTTGGTTTCCAGCACTGATGTACATTTGTTTAACAAAACTCTTATGCATATAGGATTTATTTTTAATATAAAGATCAGTGAGAAAATTAAATTTTCAAAGATTTCTATTTTCTTTGACAAGAACAGAAATTCACGAGTATGTCTTCAGGGACAATTAAACAATTCAATGTCTGAATTGGAAAAGTGGCCTTAGTCTTTAGGAAAATGAACTCCCTATAGTATTATTGTTGGAGATCCAGTAGCAAGATACCCATCACACAACTTTTTACCACACAAATTCAGACATCGTTTTTGGGACATTTGCAGTATTTTAGACATGTAGTCATAAGGCAGTTGGTTTTGTCCATTTTGTATCTTTTCATTTCCACAATTTCATGCATTGTTTTTTCTAATTGTGTGAGGGGAAAGAAAGCCTTAAGTCATAATGACCTAATATTAATCGATTTAACAATTTCAGGTTAAACAATACTTTTTTAAACTGCAGTTTTATGTGTGACATTATTAAGGAAAGTGTGTTCATATCCACATTTTCTTTGTCTTATTTTTCTTTTTTTTTCTTTTTTTTTTCACTTAAGGATAAACTGTAGAGATAAACCAGATGTTGCCATATACTGCTGATAGGAATAAGATTGATCACAGAAGAAATTATGCATACTAAGAGTTAGGTCATGTCTCAGATATATGAACATGCACAACTGAAAGAAGAGTCCTGCAACTGAGCATTCCCTATGACTTCCCTGGGATTTTAGGTCCAGGTGTGAAGAAGCAAGCAGGTGTTGGAAGGACTTTATCTCCACTAATGTGCCAGCTAGCACATCTGAACAGGCACAGTGATATATATAACCTGCTATTCATAAGGGCCATGAGCTTCTTTCTTGCCTTTTGCTAGGCTAAAAAATTCTGATGTCTGCATTTTCCTTGTGCTTCTTATCATGATATGTCATTCTTTACTGAGAATGGAGTAGGAATACCAAAGTCTGTCCTAAAGGAAAACCAGCACCTAGTTGAACGGAAAAAAAAATGTATAGAAATGTATATACACAAGAATTAAGAAGAATTGAAATCATCTCAGCAGAAATAATAAAATTTCTAACTTCTGTGTAGATTGCTTTCTACAAACTATAATTAAATACTTAACAGCTTCTTGCTGTTATTTAAGAAATATAACTTAATGGTCAAAAAGCTTTCTTATCCTAATTTAACCACAGTTATCAACCATGACTCAAGTAGGCTACCATCATAGATGTATAGCAAGATGTTAACTCTGCTCATGACAATCAAAACTTAATTGCTAGTCTGGGAAAAAGTGTTAGCTTAGGTGTTGTTAACTTCCTTTGTCTCACAGAATCTCCATAAAAAAAGTTAAAATCTTTCATTTGAAAAATATTTCTTCAAAATAAACTAATAAAGTAGACAGTGTACGGTATGACGTCATTTATTAAGTGAGTGGCTTTGATAACAAAGTCATAACTGATTTTTTTAATATCAGGAAGTTAAAGTAAAAAAATGAAATTAGCAAGAGATATATATTATTAATTATAAAGAAATCAATAGTAAACGGTTAACCATGTCATGAGACCAAGACAAATAATGCAAAATAAGGGAAACAGTTGCTAGAATATCAAATGTGGCCTGATTGTCAGTCTGTCAGATAGGCAGTTGTGTCTGTGAGTGAATTTTTTGTTTTACAAAGATGCTCCTGTCCTATAAACCACATTTCCATTTTGCTCTCTGAGGTAGTAATAACATTGTTTTCAGTAGTGAGCATAATTATGCAATATTGTATAATACATTACCGAAGAATAAAACTCACATTTTTCCTTCTATATCATACACAATTAAATAATTTTCTGTACATCATTTGGCCATCATTTTTGTTGCATAGAGCTATGAAGTTCACCTTAAACTCTGACACTCCAACATTCCACTAGCTGTAAGAATACTTGGAGAAGGGCACACTTACAGGTAAATATTGGAGCTAAGGGTGGTTTTGGTGCATATGCTGTATTAGTCATTGATCCCTAGGCCCAAATTAAATCCTACTTAGACTTTTTCCTCCTAATTCCCTGACTCCCCTGCTTTTTTCCCTGCCTCAACTGCAGGATGACACAAGATCTGCAATGTTGAATCTTTTCTTCTTGGGAATTCCTTTGCTTCTATCATGGGAATTCTGCCAGGTTGATTAAATCATCTGTAGCTCAGTAGAAGAGTACAAAAATTGCCAATAATGGGCATGAACCTACATCTATATTTGCTAGATCTTTTCAACTCAATAGTTTCCCTTGATATAAATAGAACATGTGTTAATAGTATCTGTCACTCCTTTATAGTTTTTTTGCATAACAAGAAAGATCCAGAGGAATAATAGGTGCCCTTTTGCATATTCATATGATACCCCTAAATGCTAGACATAGTCAAGGAAAATCACTCCAAAAAGGAATGAAACTTCTGAGATGGATTCTGATTAGACCAGAAGAGTTGCATTACAAGAGGGACAGATCATAGATGGAGGACTTAATAAAAAGTGTTGCACTGAGATATACTAAAAGCAATATATCTGTTTTAATTCCATATTTCCATTCCTTATTTACTTTATACCTAAAATCAAATAGTTTATTTCAACAAGTCAAAATTGCCAGCATCTCTGAGGGAATTAGTAATCATGCATTTGCCATTCTGCTGGCATAAGCATCATGCAACAAATTTTAGTTACACTTTTCTTCTGGTCCTGCTTATTACTCCATCTCCTTCATGGACTTAGTGTAACAATCTGTGCCGCTTCTGTTGGTCGTAATTTCAACAGGCTACAAACATATTTATTAATGAGGCTTTTTTTTCTTTTTAACTGCACTGGTTAGGAGAGAAGGAGCTTATTTAATGACTGAATTTTCATCTGCAACATGTAAAACATAATGCTGTTAAACAAGATATTGAAGTGTATCACTGAAAAAAATGAACAATAAAATGTAAAAAGTGTCCATCTTAGACTGACTCTGCCCCTGCCACATCAACTGCTGTCGTATTTTTGAATACAATCAGACTGCTTTTTTCATTTCAGACTGCTTTTGGACATTATACAAAAATTTTCAGTTGTATTGAAAAAGTTTTCCAAAATATGTAGTGTATTTGGGGCTCAGCTACTCTATGACCAGAAATTTGTGTTTCCAGTGACCTGAAGAACTGAATGAGCCACTCTAAACCTGCTGGACTGCCCATGATTTATAGTAATTTAAATATAATTATAATTTTAACAGATGCTTTGTTTGAAACTAAACTGGTGTCTGTGATTTTATAATTAGAACTTGTCTAACTCTTGCGCCTTGGACGCCATCTGCAAGGATTTAGTGCTAACTGGATGTATTGTGCATAGGGTGAATTCAATTTATTAAATCTTATTCTCAGGATGAATAATACCATTCTTTTGTTTTTAAATATGTCAATTTCTCTTAAGCTATCAATCCTCAATATTTAATCAGCAAAGATAAACGCATTTCATTTGGCCTTAACTGTGTGTGACAATAAGAGAAGAGACAGGAAACCCCATAAAATAAATTGTTTAAGTTATCCAGAAGATAATGCTTCTGAATTTAAAATATGTAACTATATTTTTCTAAGTGGATGTTGATTTAGCCTGTGGCTCTCTGAAAGACACAATTTGTGAGGGAAAGCTAATAAACTGCTTTAGTGGCTTGAAGAATTGGTGATTTTCTCTCAATTGTTTCTCTCAGTCGCTGTTTGTTTTGTTTATTACAGGATTCTGTTTCGAAGACAATAGTATGTAAGGGTTACATCTGGTGTGTTCAAAAACTAGTGGCACAAAATGCTGAGGTGGCCTGGGGTGAACTGCACTCTGAGAGCAGGCTTGGGATAACAAATTGCCTTTGCATGAGGGCCCTGGCATATAGAATCACTTACAGAGGTGTGTTGTCAAGGCAGAAGAGGTGAAACAAGGGTGGTCACAGAGACTGGAAATTATTATTCCCCCTCCCTTGTTTCTTCGACCTTTATTTTTCTTTTTTTTTCAAATCATTTAGTGACCTGAGGTGAAATGGACAGGAATTGACAGCACACATGCTGCTGCTGGCAGCAGAGTCACTGCAGTTGCTCCTTGGACATGAAAGGAGGGGAAAAAAAGATGAAAGAAACCCAGTTGTTCTCTAAATATAACACATGTAAAGATAATATGTTTGCTTTAGTTGAAACCAACCCCTTTTTCCTGTAGAAATTATTTCCCTCCCCACTGCAGTTCACGAAAAAGGAGAGATGATTTTTTGTCTCCCCCTCTCCTTCTTCTTGCTTGCACAAAGAAAACGTGGGTTGATACCATTTTTATTGTTCTGCTGGGGTGGGTTTCAGACCTCGCATTAGCATATTGAATGTCTAATTGAATTCGGGGGCTGTGTTAATCATCTTGTTTTGTTTAGGGGTGGTTGGTGAAAGGTGCCAGCAAACGATTGCTTTGGCTTGGGGTTAGCTTGGTGCTGCCACCCCAGGAAAAAGAATCGAGAAGGGGGAGGGAGCCAGGGAAAGGCGAGTTGACTGAGTGATGTCTGGAGGGCGAACTCGTGTGTCTCTTTGGTGATGTGTGCTGCTGTACTGAAATCCACCCCTCTGCTGGAGCTAAGGCAAGAGTTGGAGGCATCTGATGCTGCCGTTTCCAGGGTGAAATTTCTAAGGCTGATAGCTAAAAACAACAACCAAAAAAAGCCCCAAATCCTCAGCAAAAATAGCAGTCAGAAGAGAAGATCCAGCATCTCCCGGTCCAACTGGCATAACCCAGACAGACGTTTGAGAACCACATGCTTTTAACCTAGCCACACACACGAAAGGGGGGGTGAGGGGTGGAAAAAGAAAGGGACCGAAAAAGACACTGCAACTAGCTAACATCACATTTCTCACAAAAGGCCAGAAACAGAGCNGAAGGAATGGTGCGGAAGGAAGGAAGGGAGGGAGGGAGGAAGGGAGGGAGGGAGAAAGAGAGGGAGAGGGAGAGGGAGAGAGAGAGAGGAAAAGCCTCCCCCTCTTCCCCCGATGAGTTTTTCGCAGTGCTCTGGTGAGGCTCGGAGGTGGCTGGCAGCGCAGGGGGCGGCTGCTGCCGCGGCTGGCGGGGCTCCGCGCAGCAGCGCCCGGCGCTCAGCACCGCCGCCCGGACAGCTCCGCGCCCGCCCTGCCCCACAACAAGTCCCCGCCGCTGTCCGAACTCCGCGGCGCGCTCCTCGCCGTGCCGCTGCATTGTCTCCGCGCGGAACCGGCCGTCAGGCGTAATTACCCCCGTTTCCCCCACCCCCTCCTCTCTCTCTCCTTTGCAGGAACGACACTTTGGGAACCTGGTCCACCCAGGGATGTAAAACTGTGCTTACCGATGCATCCCATACGAAATGCTTATGTGATCGTCTCTCTACCTTCGCCATTTTGGCTCAGCAACCTAGAGAAATAGTAAGTAACAAAGAGGGGGGAAAAATCCAGTTTTAATGCAAAAGGGAATGCGGGGGGGACTGCGGGGGGAGGGGGGAGCTGGTCCAGCTTTCCTCTCAGGTATATTGCAGACGTTGCATTGAGGAATTGTTAAATATTGCAGGTAGTCAAATGTTAGTCTCCTGGTGTCTACAGTGTCTCAGATAAATGAATTCCAGATTCTGTGATATAACTAAATCCTAGTGAAATTTGCATGCTCTCGAACTCCATAATTTTTTTTTAGAGAAAGCCTTGTAATTGTGGTGCAAATGTGTAGAAAACTTTTGTATTGAACAATTAAGGGAACGTACAGGTCTCTATTATTGCTCTTGGTAGGAAAACCCTAGATACTGTAGTTAAACAGATTGCAGATCTGCATTGGACATTTTCAGCACAGATTTTCTGTGTAGTCTGTTGATATGATGTAAGAAAAATAATCAAGTTTTCATGAGAAAGAGGGGACATTAAGTGTATAAGCAGACACTCCCAGTATTATTGAATGTAAAAATAGCTGAAAAGCAAATATTTGTGAAGTTATCCTACTAAAGCATGATTTCGTTTTCCTGGTTTTGGAAACATATGAGCAGATTCTTCTTAATAGCAAAGTAAATCCATTTGGAAAAAAAGTGGTTGAAATAAAATACTACTTTCTGCCTGAGATCTGGCCTAAAAGTACATCTGCCTTATATGCTATTTGGGTGACAAAAGCTATCTTGATAAATGTAATTTACAATACATCCCTGAAGCTTAACAAGCATTTTGGTAAATCACACATGATATCCTTTAAAACTTTTAGGTCTAATTTTTTTCCATATGTTTTAGCAAAACTCTGGTCTATTTCAGAACATGAGCACATATAGGTGCAGAGGAAAAAACTGACCTGATATCTGAGGATAATAGTTTCCCTTACAGCAGGGAAAGCTAGTTTGTTTTCAAGGTCATTCATTTATTTTCATTTTTTATTAATACACAGAGTAAAAAATGAAATAATTCTGAATTTGTAGAGTTTTTAATGGAAGGCTTATGATACTGTTGCCATAGATATCCTGCCATTCCTTCTAGGCAATCATAGGCCCAAGGAAATTAAGCATGTGAGAATAGTGGATTGAAGTCAAAGTTATTAGAAGTCAGAAAGTTTGGTCATTCTGCAACAAGCATGAATCAAATTCTGGGACAAATTACTGGATAATCTTTAATATATTAATGTGAAACCGAGCTGTTTGTTTAATGCACAATTCTAAATATTGCTACTTCTGAAGAGAAATATATATTTTAATTAATGTTAACTGCAGAGTTGTTTAAACTTGTGCTAATATCATAGTCTCTTGTTACATAGTAATATTACTAGTTTATGTTTCAAAGTAACATGCAGATATTATAAGGCATTTTAAAGCTCAAAGGCCTCTGAGGAATGTATTAAGCAGATTTTAAGAGTCATGTATGGATCAGTTTTGGAATTAAGTTGATTTTTCTTCGTAACTAATATTACTAAAACTATCTTTGAGAGTTTGTCTGCTTGTAATTTTACTTTTGTTGCTTTTTTCATTTGACTTGTTGGTTTAATTGCTGGAGGATGTTTTTTCTTCATGGCTGTCTGTTGTAACTTACAGATCATGGAATCATCTGGCACACCCTCAGTGACCTTAATAGTAGGCAGTGGTCTTTCCTGCTTGGCCTTGATCACTCTAGCAGTTGTCTATGCAGCATTATGGAGGTATGTAATGGCTTGAGGCAGCTAAATGTAAATACATTGTTGTATTTGGTTGAATTGCAATTTAAAGAGAGCAGTAGGTCCCACATTTATTGTTTGGAAAGTTAAAAAAAAAATGGAAAATGTAGTGCATGCTTTGATGCCTAAATTTGTTGGTGTGATTGATCAGTTTTACTGTCTTGGCCTGTTGATGTAATCCACTCTTCTCTTTTTCCTCTTCAGTGTGAATGGTGTTGCTCTTTTGGTGGGGTGTTCATAGTGCTAAGTGAAAACAGATTCTTATATATGATATATGTCATATGAGGCTTCTGGCCTATACCTTTAACTGCTTTTCTCCCATTTACATTTTTAAACAAAACTTATTTGTGATAAAATAAGCATATCAAAGTTGGACATTTAGGTAGGTTCAGTCAGCTGATTTTGCATTTATTCATATCAGTTATAAGTTTGAATAAAGACCACAAAATTAAATAGTCTTAAATAGTGTAGCGGTACTTTCCAGTGATAGATTTTCTTTCCATCCTGAGTTTGCAACATTAAAATATTATATTGACTTAAAGTGCAGTAAATACCTATGGAGCAAATTACTTTGAGAAGTTATGAGTAATAGCATGATGTCTTAGCGCAGAAGAAACTCAAAAGTAAGATGAAAAGTCATGCAAAGTAATAAATTTTTTTTAAAGTTTACATGGATTCTCATTTAACTTTTCTCAATAATAAAAGAAAAACAGAGTTTTGTGAAAGTAATATGAAACAAGGGGATGAAATAAAATATTTTAGAGTAATATAAAATCAACCAATAGAGTTTTGCTTTTAGAAGAAGCTTGATAATTTTACACCCATTTTGCTATCACTTTTATTACCACAGAGACTCAAAGTATTAGAAATATATATAATTATTAAGAATATCTAGTTACATAAGTTATGATAAAAGACTATAAAAATTATCAGTTCTTGTCTGTCAAAACTAAGAATGAGAGTATTTCAGGATATAATTCCCATCTGAAGAATGATAGTCTTATTTTTGCACTCCTTGATATATTTAGCACTTGGATAGAAATGCTGTCATGCTCAGTGGAAATGGTCTACTCCATTTTTTAAATTAGATGTAAGGAAGAAATTCTTTATTATGAGGGCAGTGAGGCACTGGAACAGGTTGTCCATAGAAGTTGTGGATGCCCCAACCCTGAAAGTGTTCAAGGCCATGTTGGATGGGGTTTTGAGCAACCTGGTCCAGTGGAATGTGTCCCATGGCAAGGGGTTGTAACCAGATGATTTTAAGTTCCCTTCCAACCCAAGCGATGCTATGATTCTGTGAACTTCTAAGGAGAGATAAAATGCTGTATCTTATGACTTAAGTCAATGCTGTGAGCTCCTGCTTGCACTGTATTTATTCGACAACTAAGGACCTTTGTAGTCCATGGATACTCAGTGTTGGGAATTGGCGATAGTCAGAAAGTTAGAAAGTAGCAGCATGTTATCTGTGTGAACAAAGGCACTGGAC
Source organism: Origma solitaria (assembly GCA_013397895.1). Taxonomy (NCBI): domain Eukaryota; kingdom Metazoa; phylum Chordata; class Aves; order Passeriformes; family Acanthizidae; genus Origma; species Origma solitaria. Next base: position 1,150,060 of record VZRL01006280.1, on the reverse strand, counting down.
TTTCTGTATTTGCTTGCAAATATATAGAACTAGCCTTAAGAATGTTGCTATGTTTTAAGGAAGAATAAGGATTGTGGTATCAGGGTTGTTCCATCTAACTAAAAAAATGTAATGCTGTATCACTTGATATGCAAACAAAAAGGACTACAATTAATTTCATGTCCAAAGCTCAGCATTTCTTGTGGGCCTTTTTTATTACTTCCTCAGAATCAACTATGGGCGTAGATCTCAGGAGGAGACACCAATATTAACAGAACTCCAGTGAAAAGCATGTAGTATAGGCCATAGAATATATAAAGATATGGCATGGTACTAAGAGTAACTGAGACCCTTAACTTTCATTTATTTTAGTAGTCAACATTTACTGTTAACAGCTCTAAAAATCAGGTCAGAAAGGTACTTCACTTGTAACCATAATCATTCTCTTTCTGTCCTGTAGCATATAAAAGGGTGTACACAGAAAAATGAGAACTCTTGCATCTTGAAAGGATTAGACTATTTGACTTCTTCTTCTTAAACATATTTGTAAAAAGAATATAATAAATTTGCAAGGGAAACTGTGATGCTCACTGCTAGAATTTTAATTTTTTCTGTACACATTTGGCTATTTTTTGGCATTCAGTCTTATGAAGACATTACAGTACTATTGGAACATCAAGATTAATATTATCCTTATCCCAATAACTTGTTTCAAAAGTCACTGCCATAATATCATCCACCAACCTGCATCTTATTTATGCATCATGGACCAAATCTTCTGTTTATGTAAATCACCATATTTTTGCTGAAGTTAGTAATTATGAGTGGTCTGTGCCAGCTGTGGATATTCCCAGGGACAAGCAGAGAGCATAAGAAGTTCCTGACATGAATGCATGTAAGCCCATTATTATCAGTATGGTGTTAGAACAGTGTTGCCAGCAGTTTTCAAAAGACTCATGGGTAGATTGTTTTTAAAATATATCAAGATTCTAAAAGGAAATTGCGGAATATCTATCAGAATATCATAGTTCTGATGTTTGTATTGTAATAGCTCTCTAACACTCTCTCTGAGCACATGAAAGAGAGCACCTCTGTTTCAGAGTATCTCCAATATTTAATGCAAGAACTAAATCAAAGCTTTGTGTGACTTACTAGTTGTTTTCCTGTTAGAAAATTTGTCCCCCCTCTTTGTTTATTTGAACAGGTACATCAGATCTGAGAGGTCCATAATTCTAATCAATTTCTGCCTGTCCATTATCTCATCAAATATCCTTATCCTGGTTGGACAAACTCAGACACATAACAAGGTATGAGATGGATTGTATTAAATTTGCCCTTAAAGATTAATATCATTGTTTTAGTTGTGTTTAGCTTAAAATAATTACATCCATTTATCCATTTAGTCCTATACTCATAGGATTTGGTGATTTTGGTAAAATATTAAGAGACAAGGGAAAATATTTACCGTCTTTCATAGTCTTTTTTTTCCCTTCCAAAGATCCCTTTTGGTATTGTTCCCTCTAGATAAGCTGTGTTCTCTGTGGTAGACTTGTGTGTTTTATAACGAAATTTCAAAGCAAAAAAGTTCAAAGGCTCAACATCAAAAGCACAAATTCCGCTTCATTATAATAGTTGTAATAGGATTGTGCTACAGTGTTTTTGTCTTTTTATTAACACACTGGTACTCGAAAGGCAAGTAGAAATTGCTTAGAAGTTAGAGTACAATTCTTGAAAATGTGCAGAAACAGACATCATAACAAGCCATAGAACTGTTAGATCTCTGACTGATGTAGCTATAAGAAAGTAATAACCCTGCATGCCTTACTTGGTGATGTATTGCTGATTTATTAATAATCTGTTCTCTGAATATCATTGTCATTTGGGCCTCTCCTGTAGAACAGCAGGCTTGCCACTGTTCTGAGGAGTCACCCAAAGCCTGGTGATGCTAGGCAACTTTCACAAGTGACAATAAGTGGTTGCTCAATATTAACCATAACTACAGGATTGCTTGGAATATGAAATAGTATGTAGTTGGTTGACTGAGCAGTATGCGATAGAATGCTGTCAAGTTTTGGAGTAAGCAAGTGTTTGCAAAGTAGTTCTTTTCCCCACTGTGTTAAACTACTTAGTGTACTGCTCATCTTAATTTTTCTAATATCGAATGCAATCATGTTCATCATCTGCTATAGGGTAACTGATGTTTCTGCAACACACCTGTAATTAATCATTTCTTCTTTTCAAATAAGTACTTAGCAGTTTAGCTGCCAGAAGTCTCATAAATTCAATGCAAGTCACATAGCTGTACTTTGTAAAATATATCCAAACCAATCATAGTCATTTCCAGCAGATAATGTAACATAATTATTTAAATCAAGATATTAATATGCTTTTAAAGACTTGAAAGTGTGTAGAGGTACAAATAAACAAAATATGGATTTCTAGAAGAAATCCATGTAGCTCTCACAGATTTTATTCAGGGGAAAAAAATGCAATGTGCCAGGAAGTTCAGAGTACCACAGTATGGAAGATTAATCCTCCTTAGAATTTCAGCACTAACATGCATAGTCATAGACACTATTTTGTTATGCATTTCAAGAATAGATGTGATTCAGTAGCTGCAAGTTCCTGTATACATTGCCACTGTAGAATCAGAGTCTGAGGGCATCAGAACAAATGTGTTGGATAACACATTTCCTAGGTATGCTGGCAGCCTTTCCCTGACGCTTGACTCAGGGAACTCTGAACTAAAACATGCCCTCAATCGAGTTCATTTCTGTTAATCTCCTTGAGCTCCTTCACTTCTGCTTCCTGAACTCCTCAAAGTACAGAGATATTACATTGACATATTTCTGAGACCAACAGATCCAAAAATGCAGATGTTGAAAGGAAATAATTGACAGAAAACACACGAAGTTTATATTTTTAATATACGGTCTGCAAAATGACTGTAAAATGCCATTTCTTCCTACACTTGTCTTCTTTTTGAGTCCACATCTTGCTTTTGATACATCTTCCAACCAGGAACTTCTAGCCAGGGAGCACCTCTAATGGATCAAAGGCAAAATGCATTTTTTATATGCAGCAAGACATTCCTTGTTACAAACCAAAACTATTTTTATCACAATGTTGACTGATACATGAATATACTGTAGCTCCAAGAGGCTGGCCTGTGAATGCACCATCAACAAAAATGGCCAGCTAAAGCCACTGCTTAGTGAAAATGTATTCAAATTAAAGCAATCAGATCTGGATATGACTTCACTGTGTTTGTAAGTAGGGATGTGTTTAGGCATCAGATGTGTTTGAATTCAAGACATGGGGTTTTTTTTCATTTTCAAGATCATATATGACCCCCAGAAGCCAGGGTTTGATTTTTAGTCCATACAGCTAGATTACAATACTTGCATCTGTAGGAAAAATTATGTTTTCATTTTGCTGAGCTGGAAAATTAAATCTGTAAATGGAAACTTTAGAAAGAAAATCAGGTCCTGACCTATGATTTAAGACTAAAAACATTTTAGACTTTTTTTCTGAGATTTTATTATTTACTAGAAGTGAAACCATATGAGTTTTTAGTGTTTAATAATTTTGGGAGAAATCTTGGGAACATTTTATTAAGACAATGTAATATTCAAGTCAGCAAAAATTGTTTGCTGAATAAAGACTGAAGTAGTGTTTTACGGCAAGAAGATGAGCTCTTTTTTTTAGTGTATTGGAGAACATTTGAGAAATATAATATGCCAAGTTTGAGTTTGTTAACTCTGTTCCATTCTCATTCTTCTGTTTATTCTTATATTATTGGGGCACCTCATTGATGTCCACATGATGATGTTAGTATTCACAGTGCTGAAGCATATCCCTTTTTTCTATGCTTGTTTTGCTCTGAGTTTAAATTGTCTGTAGCTCTATATTTGTGTATATTTCCTTTTGGAGTAGGTCCTCATAACTGTCATCAATGCTGAATTCCAGTTTAAAATTGAACAGTATGTAAATTAAGCATACCAAAGATGTATTTATAGCAAACAGCATATTGTTGATTTGTTTGCAATTTGGGGTTTCCTTTATCTGTATTAAACACTTCACCAACTACTTTTATTCACTTCAGTGCTATTCAATCTCCAGGAAATTTCTGTGGCTCATTTTAGTACACCCATTGACATCTGTGACAAAGAAAAAAATACTGACTGTCTTGGTCTAGATAAGTGCAGATTTTTGTTATTTTCTTTCTGTTTTAAATAAATCATAAATATTCTAGACTGTTAGGTTTGGCTCTTGTGTTTGAAGGCTGAGTATATCATCAATGTTTTTGAAAAAGCTTCTTTTAGTGAAAGCTAAGTGAGTTTTAATAGTGCATTCCATTTGGTTCAACTAAGTTCTGGCTTTTTTCAGTAAAAAAGATCACCTCCCATGGGCCGAAGTGGACAAAATATTTGCTGAGGATGTGTAGAAGGAATTTACATTCTTTCAAACTACATAGATTTTCCATTTCTAGTATTACCTGTTTAAAAGTGATTTTTTTGTCCATTTTCAGTAACCTGAGGATACCAACAGTAGAACAGAGATGTAGGTCACGGGTCTTTTCAGCTTGTTTTAGAGTAGTTCATGATGGAAGTCATGGAGGGGAGTTTCTCTTGGAAGATTTGGATTGGGATAGCAAAACGCCTTTTGTCAACAGAAAAGCTTTGCCCCTTTGTTTCTTCTTAGCAAAACATGTTGTGCATTTTGTTGAAGGACACAGCTGAGAAATGTTCTGCTTTTTTCATTATGTTTCCCCAAACCTTTCAAAACACAGAACTTTATTCAAAGCTTTCTTAATGTTTCAGACTGTATAAAATATTCCTGTTTTGTCAGATCCTGTTTTGAAATACAGGTCACTGAAGGCTGTAATTACAAAAATATTATGAAATTAATTATGTATCTTGTTTAAATATAGTTGGTGTTACAATGTTCACGAGAAGCATATTAATTTACTTTAGTATTTCTTTCTGTCTCTTGTTTTCTTTCCAGTGTTAAATGTTAGTCACATAATCATATTTAAACATGATGATATGCAATTGCTGGACTTTAACAACTGAATTAAGTTTTAAGTCTGAAATTAAGTCTCCTGAATTAAGGAAGGGTAAAATTTCTCTTTTATAACCTAGTTGCTCAAATACCTGTTATTTCACAAGTCCTGTGAGATGTCCCTACTATCAACAAAGGCATTACATATTTACTTTTAAGAGAATGATACATATTTTTAGGAAATACCTAACAGTGATTTGTAGCTTTCACTGTATCATAACTCGTACTATACTATGTTTCCTAATGTTCTTCTTGCCATCAAGAAAAATGGCTGTATTTCTTCTGTATGTGGACCTTTAACGCTTAAGCTATAAACTTTTACTATGCTTCTGATCCCATTTAATGAATAGATTCTCTACCCTGCATAAGTTATTGATTAATATTATGTGGATTTTTTTTCATAAATTCTTTTTCCTTTTGTATATTTTCAGAAACTATCCTGGTTTTTTCACATTTTGCCTAAACAAAAACACATTCTCTGTTTGATATAAACAATTCCTGTATAGCTATTGCTCCAGGGGAGTAAACAAAGATAAATACAAATTTAAATAAACCATAGAATTCCTTTTACATGTGAGAAAAAGTTAATTATTTTGTATATAATCTGATTCTGACTATAATTAAGGGTTCATTGCTGAAGTTTGGGTCACTTGTGGGAAAGTGTCATATTTTAATTTTTTTTTAAATGCCATAAGATTCAGTACATTTTGTTCACCACAGTCAGATTTCTATGTGCCTACTGTGGAAAGAACAGGGAGGATGTTAAGGCAAGATTTATTAGCCCTGATATTCTATGTCATCCATGTTTAATTGCAATATTCAGTTTATTATGCTTACTATTATATTTTTAAATTCATCTCTTAGACCATACTTTAAAAGGATATGAAAAAGGCCTGTCCTAATCACCATAAAATAAACTGTCAGTAGCCTGACATTGTAAACAAGCAAAACCCCATAAAAATGTGTAGATAATAAGATTAGAATGTTCACTAAATAGACTGACTGGACAAAAATAACCTACTTTTAGTATTTTTTTTAATAGAGGTGTTAGGTTGAAAGAAACACAAGTAGAAGTGGAAAGAAGCTGAGAAGCCACAGCATCCCATTCCCATAGCACTCTGAAGTAGCTGACTGTGAAACTAGAGCTCCCTCAGGTTTTGAGAGACGGTGGGTGGTGGGATCCCCTGAGAAACCTGCAAATGTTCAGGTGATACTAATGCTGCCTCTAACCACGTGGCTCTTGCCCCATATCTGCCAGTGACTTACAGATGCAGGCATCATGGCAATATATCTCCTAGGAAACAGCGGGGGAGACCTCAGAGCAGATGGAATGAACAGAGAAATGATGCTAACACAGCATTAAGGTTGTGTTAGAAAATCAATGAGGAAGTACGAAATTCAGTATGTCAAGCAGTAGCACTCCATATTTCAAGTCTTTCTGTAGAACTTCAAGGGAATGCCCTCTATTTAGGCAGCTGAAGCCCAGGAAAATATATCCTTCCATTTTTGTCCGTACCTAACTTCCAAACTAACAACCTACTCTGCTGATTGTCATATTTTTCTTTGTGTAATAGCTTTTTGAACAGCTGACCCAGAGAGTCTCTGGTATGGGTCATCCATCCCAGAAACATACCAGTAAATAGGTCAGGAGTCAGAGGGCACTGCACCACACACATCTGTCTGCTGCGTGTTTAGAAACTCAGAAACAACCAAAGGGAGAAGAGCCAACTTCACTGAATAACTATTACAGAAGTAGGTCTGCTTAAGCAACGCTGTTTTACCATGCCAAATTCTGACAAAACCTGTTAACATCAGCTGAATTAACTACCTGCTTTTAGATTCTCTAGAGAACCTCTGGGAGCAGATCTTTCTTACCCAAGATCACTAAACATTGTCAGTCATGTTACTGTTACCTGCCTCGGAGGAGAAGGTAACATTCTTCTCAAAAGTGCCTGTCAGACTGTTTCTCAAAATACATCAACTTTATCATTCAGTTTGCTATATCTAAACAAAACAGACATTTTGATTGTTAAGCAGGTTACGGGGAAGAAATTGGTTAGATATTAGGAACATTTGTTCTCTGTCTCCAATCCCCAGAACCTTTTAGAAAGCTCTTTCAACTATTTTAGAATTACAGAATTCTTCAGGTTGGAAAATCTGGCCAACCTCATTCTCAAGGTAGGGTCAGCTGTTAGGTCAAAATGGGCTGCTGAGAACTTTTTATAACAGTCTGGTCTTGAAAACCTCCAGGTGTGAGCACTGCACGTCTTCCTTGGGAACTTGATCCACTGCTTGAGTGGGTTTCCATCTGGTATGGACCCCGTCTTGTTTCTTTTTATGCCCATTGTCCGTTGTCATCCCCCTACACATCCCTGTGAAGATCCTGGCTTCATCTTGTCAATGACCTCTCTATAAGCTCTGACAGGTTGCTCTTAGATTCTGTTAGCTCAGACTTCCCCGAGGTAACTCTCTGCTGTCCTCCTCTTCCCAAAATTGTGTGATTTTTCCTCCTTGATCTTCGTGACCTGTTTAGAGTAGTTTTTTCTCCTCTAGAATTCACCCCCAGAGCCCTAAGAAAAGTAGCTCGTTCTCTAGCAAATACCTGTTTGAATAATTTCAGACAGTCTGTTGATGACTCAAGCTGCTATTTTTGGGCTTCACACCTTTTTCGCACCTCTCTTTTGCCTATTTGTTGAATTTCAATGGAAATAGAAAAGTAATCAATGGAAAATAGACCACTCTACAAACAGTTAAATGTTCATGTCTTTCACTTACATAATCTTACTTTTAAGAAAGAGGAAACAATAAACATTTCTAAGCAGCAATAGTAAAAATTATAGAAAAATGGAGTTAACATAGTAATTGACATCACAAGACATAATAATAACAGCAACACCAAAACCAGCATTAAGTTACTTGGTTATTTTCATTCTAATATGAAAGTTGAATTTCCAATGCATTTGCATATGTGAATTACGCTTTCTAGGAATCTAGGCATAGAACACCTTTGCCACATAAACCCAAACAGATACAGAAACATGGTAATACTTTTTTAATAGATATCTGGTAAAATAATACCTCAAAAATCACAACTCTGAGATAAATGCAATGTAAATCTTATGCCCTACAAGAATAATTGTTACATCATTACTCTTTCTGTATAACAGAATGAATAGAAAACAAAATCACTTTTAAAGGACTATGTTTTTTAAATAGTGCAAATTTGGTGCACTATTGTACTGGATTTTATTTATACATCACTACAGCTCCCTGTTGTGTCTGCATATTTTTAGGAACATATGGTATGCTTTAACCTTGACATGCACTATGAAGTTCATTTGTACAGTTTTGGATTTTTTTCCTTTTATTCTCCTAGGTCACAGTTTTTAGGCCCTATATCTTGCAGTCAAGTCAATTAGAGTATTTTATCAGAAAATGGCTGTTGGATTGATCTGATTCTCTGACTGGTCTGATCAGAGTTTTATTCTCATTTCCACCTTCTGTCTTTTTCTTCAAGATCATGTTAAGTGAAATTTCATGGGAAGTGGGACAAAGCAGTATGCAAATCTCTGTTCTAGACTGAGACTAACAATAAGGTAGAAAGACAAGGATGATCACACAAATTCTGACCTTTCCTGCTTTTTCTTTCTGAGAAAGAAATGGTGGTCGCTGTGTACCAAAGTCAATGAATTATAGAAGGGTTTTGTCACGAGAGGGATGCTCAGCTTGTCAAATAAAGGGACTTCTAGGTATGCCCAGGGACCCAAAATTATGTACCTAGAGATCCTCTTGGTGCTAATGTAAAAGGCATGCAATGCCTCTAATTTTAGACTGCTGCTGAAACATGACCTTTTTATACTTGTTTTCATGGACATACATGCTTATTTTGTTGTGTATCAGTGAGTCATTCCATAGACATTAAGCCTGGTACTGACAAATTTGACAGTAACTGTGCTCTAGTATTTTTCTCTTCTAATGGTTTTGTCAAAATTCATATCAAACTGACATTGTGGATGAATAAGTAGGTATTTTGTGGAATTTAATAGAAAATTATGCTCAGAATAATTGTTGAAAGAAAACTGTGAAGGTAGATTTACAAAGTGTGCATTTGGCCATAATCATGGACATTTTTAATGAATGTAATTGTGAGATTTCCAGAACCCTGCAGGGAAGGGTACATGTTTATAATAAAAAGGCCTCAAGCTGTTAAAACTGATAGAATTCCTGTAATGTCAAGAAAGCTCAGTTTGCACTAGACTTCTGGGTTTAAAAACAGGATGGAAAACATGTTAGTATCTCTCTCTCCTGAAGAAAATTGAAATATATCTGGCACAAGCAGTCCAGCAGTTGGAAGGAAGTATGAATAAGGTTGGCACAAAATGTTTTTCCATTAGTAAGTGATTACATATGTGTCTCTAATTAGTAGCATGGCATATAATTTGTACTCTATGCTTTTCATTTCATGAAAAATCACATATTCAACCTATCACATATTTGCTAAATAATTTCTTTGGGTTGGAAATCTAAATGGATGTATTATTCTTTAAATACCATTTAAAGTTAGGTGAAAGATTAGAATGAGAAGGGCTTCCTTAACAAGCTTAGCTGAGCCATATAGGACAACAAAACCTGATGTGTCAGAATGTAGAGCTATTGAAACCTGGGTTTTAAAAAGATGGGATTAATTGTAAAGCTGTTGTTATTTGCATTGAGATTTTACTCTTCTTATATTTAAGAGGGCTTTTAAGTCTCTGTCTTTTACTGTATATCCTCTTATGTCAAGTCAATCAGAATTCAGGCTTGAGTGTTAGCAATTAAATTATTGCTATAAAACCCTTATTTTGGCATGGCTTATCTTTTAAAGTAAATACAGAATAATAATAACATTTCACTGAACTGAATGATCCGACAAGGAATTGCAGTTGTACTACAATGGAAGAAAACAGGTTTTGCTAGGAATAAGAGTAGATTTTGATGTCAAGACAGCATTAATGATGGGCAAGAACTATTGTTAGGCTCAGTTTGTCTCTGGTAGTTATTCAGAAACCACAGCTGATAAAATCTCTTCAGAAGCAAATATGTAAGTCTTAAACCTGATCAAGTGTCTGCTTCCATTCATTTCTGAAGGATTCTTCCTTTTGGAAAGAAGATTCAACAATATTACCTAACACTAGTAAAAATATATTCTCAACAGATTTTTAAACCTTAGTGAGATGACACATAGTCCATGAATACCTAAAGAATGTATCTGTCCTAGTTAAACATTACCCATTAAATAATCAAACATGTCTTTATAACTGTAGGAAGTTTTTTGCCAATTGCAAATAGGAAGCATTCTAAACTTCGAGTGGTGTCATTAATCCTGGTGCACACATTTTTCCAGCAGCAAAGGCAAAGCCTGAAATTAATCAGAACTAAGCCAAATTGCATTGCCTTGTGGTTGCCATGGCTAGGAGCATGCACACAAGTTATTGATATAGCTCATATGACACTCATTATGCCATGATGGCTTCATTATGTGTTGTAGCCTCTGGAGATCTCACTTCGTTGAAGTTTCAATATTTCAGGGGATAGGTATGATAAGCAAAGCAAAGCCAAAGAAACAAATCAAGGGTTTTTTGTCAAAGGAGCACTTTACAGAATTGCCTTTCAAGATATGTGTACACTACACTCAGTGCAACTGGACCTTGGTATGTCAGTGATACACCGTCTTAGTGTTAAATAATAAGAACTCACATGGGCTTTGCTAATCTAAGCTCATGGTCCTTCTGTTCTCTATATTTAAACCTGTCATATGTCATCTAGAAGGAGTGGTTTAGGTCACTTGGATTCACTTGTCTCCCTTAGAAACTGATGGGCAGAAATCTGCTAGTGCACTATAAAAGCCTAAACTCCTGGAAGGAATTTTCCTAAATGGTGTTGAAAACTCGGGAATAAAAAATGGACGAGTTTGAATGCACAAAACAAGTAGCTCTCCAGTGCAGTCCCTAGCTTCCTTCTTCTCCAAACTTCTTGTTAAGCTCATATGCACAATACTCCCACATGATCGTCTGGTTCTTTCACCATAGTCTTCCAGAGCATTTTGTTTTCTGTAGCTTCTAAAATATGAGAATAGAGCTGTAACAAAATATTACCGAGATTGCTCTAAACCTGTAAGTACCAGTTGGTTTAGAGAAGTTGCTGTGTGTTCACAGCATGGCACCGATTTCAGTGGTTGGCTCTGCAGGCAGAGTTATCTGATCTGTGCGTGTCACAGAGCATCAGTAAGGGAATTCCCTGCAGGGGAGCACAGAGAATACAGATAAACTTTCTAGAGGTAATTTGGCTATATCATGTCATCCAGGATGTGATGGAGATGGATATAGTCCAGAAGATTTTGTAGGAGACATCCCTGCTAAGTATATAATTTTAAATGTAACATTTTATACTTGCTAATTTTAGTTGCCAAGATGCATCTGAGAGACATATAGCATTAATTATTAATTATTGTTGTTGTTGATAAAAATAAGCCTATCATTAAGGCTCTGGGAGTATTTCCAACATCAACAATTTTTCCGTTTGATTTATTAATGGATATAAACATTTTTATTACGTTTTTCCCTCCGGTCAGAACCTCAGCTTATTTCATTCTTGCCCCTCCCATAGGAAAAAGCTCGAGCAAATGTATCAGCTTTGCACTCTCTTCTCAATGTCAGCACATTGAGATCTGCCAGCTGTCCTGTAGAAACAGAGTGAGGACCTGTTCAGCTGTATTAAGACTGTTTTCTCTCCATTAATGAGGCTTTTGACCATAGAAATGTTGATTGGTACACAGAAACAGTGGATGTTATGAAGAAGCCTGGACATGAAACTCTGACAGATAAAATGGAGCAAAAAAGATGCTCCGTTTCCACCCAGCAGTGAGGGTAGTGTCTCCCACAGGGAAAAGCTGTACTAGAAGCAGAAGTGCTGTGAAGGGGACAAACTTTGCTCATATTGATTACAGTCACACATGAGAGGAACCAAAGAATTAATTTATTTTTCTGCATTAACAGAGGCTTCTGTCTGGTCTAGAAGTGTCACCCACAGAGCACTCTGCATGGAGAGCAGATTAGAGTGGTTAAATGTTTAGGCCTCAGAAGCTGATAAAGCAGTGAAACACATAGCAGAGAAGAAAGGTCACAACTCCTACTCTATATACTGATGCCTACAAATAACAGTATTATGATAAAAGCCAACATTTCGGAATTCAAGGGCTTCTACACAGGCCTTTTCGACTTTCAGATAAAGACAGCTTAGAGGATACCAGCTTTATCTTCTAAACATGTAGAACTTTTCAGCATTTCAATTTCACTGGTGAACTATTTTGTGATGATGATAAAGCACAGGAGCTCATAAGAAAGGGAGGTAGCATCCAACTACAGTATTCAAATCTGTAGCAGCTCTGGCCAGCTGGTTGTTTCCTACAGAGGAGCCATGTTCATGGCCTATTGTAGGGTTTGTCTCTTGGTCCACCTGGAATCTGACAATTAAAACCTCCTTGGGGATTTACAAGTTAAAAGTTAGGAATGACAAGTTAAAAGGCCACACATGTGGTCACAAGGAGCTGAGCCCATTTCTTTCCCTAGGATACTCCCTGCTCTCAGATGTTCTCTGATTTTAGTGCATTCCACATGGATAGCTCTGTTCCAGATAAAAATTCATCTCCTCCCACTGAGGCACTATTTTTTTTCTGCAGATAGTCTGTTAGTACATATTGTTTTAGATGGGAACTGTTTGCATCCTATATACATTAAATTTTTAATACAAGACTCAGTGAGACATAGAGCCAGAGGTTAATCATGTGGTTAGCCATGCAGTTAATGACTTAAAATAACTGAAGGGATTTTATTTCCTTTAAAAGGCTACTAATGCATTATTTAATAAGTCATAATTTGTATATAATAAAATGCCTGGGCTCAGTCAATGATAATTTTGCTACTTAGGAACAATTTGAAGTCACACATACTGAAAACAATGCAGAAACATTTGCTTTCTGTCTGAAACTGTATGGTAACATCTAGGCTTCTTTGAGCTTTATGGGACATGTTGCATTTTGCTTAATATTTTTATGGTTATTTACCTTCCAAAATAACAAAATCTAAATTGGAACAGAGCTCAAAGCATTTTTGAAAAAGAATGTTTACATATGCTAATTACTTCTAATTAGGAAGAAAAATACTAGAGACTAAGATAATGTGTTTGTTACTAACAATACATTTACTGTGTCTTTAATTATATGCAGTGCCTTCCAGGCCATAGAGAGTTTGAGTGGAGAAGAGCAGACCCACATGCTCTGTAGACAAGACGGCCACCCATTCCTCTCCTCTTGAATACCAACCCTTGCTCCAAGGAAAAATCTGTTTTGTGAAAACAGAGCAGTGGTACTTCTGGCTCTGCAGAGAAGGAAGTCACAGTAAAATTATTTTATTTCCTAGTTACTGTGAAAAATGCAGGTGTGCATGGTGGTAGTGCTACATGGCCAATTGGACTTGATAATCTCAGAGGTCCAACCTTAACAATTCTATTATTTTATGGTTATTGGGCAGGGGTAAGTGTATAATGTCTGTCACTGGTTGTCAGAAAGGAGGAGAAATAATTTTTTAACCAGACTGTCTTGGTAGAAGCCAAGCACCACCTTACACTGCCCCTGCTCTGGGGCATGCTCCTAGCTTTGAAGGCTGCATAGTATGTTCTTATCTACTCCTTGCAAGGAGTGGTCATAGTGACGGGAGATTTCTCTTTCAGACCTGCATGTGGAAAAAATAATCTGCTTTCAAAGTAAAGATGAGGAAAGAAAAATGATCACTATATAGTCTCCGATTTCATCAGTCATCCTTTCTTTTTTCTTCCCTCAGTTCTTTTACCTTCTTCGTTCATTAATTGCTTGCCTTGCTTTTATGATTTGTGGTCTTCTGCTTTTGAACTGGCTTTCTCCCTCCTTTCCATTATTTGATGCCAGTTCTTTGTTTCTTTTTCATCCAACATTATGAACAAAGCCAATATTTGGGAATTCATGGACTTCTACACAGGGCTTTTCCATTTTCAAATAGAAAGCTTACAGAATACCAGCTTGTCACCTATATGACCTTCTGATCCTATAGGTTTTCTTCAGTATTTGTATTTCACTGGAGAAAATTTTTCTGATGGTAGTAAGGAGCTGAAACCCATAAGAAGGAGAAGCAGCACCCAACTACAGTATTCAAGTCTTTAGTGGCTCTGGCCAGCTGGGTATGTTTTGTTTCCAGATCCCTTCTTACAGAGGAGCTTATCACATTCCTGGACTGTTGGAGGCTTTGCCCGTTGCTTCAGGCTAGACTCTGACAGAAGCAACTTCCTCAAAGATTTACATGTCAGAAGAAGGAAAGTTCCTTCTCTGTTCTATTTCCACCCCCTTTATCTGTCTCTCTTTAATTTTCTAAATTAAGAGGCAGATCTTCCTGTTTGCTTTGTGCCTCTACACTTCTTGTCCACTTTTTCACTCATCTGTCAATCTTTTCAACAGATAATCTCTTTAGAGTAATGGCTATCCTCTTCTGTTGTTGCCTTCAAATTATTGAATTCCCTTTCTCAGCGAGGATAAGCTGAACATTTCAAGCTCAGTTATAAAAACTGAATGCAGTAGCTCTGCCTCAGATAGAAAAATGAGAAATAAAGTGTGGTTATGAGATGTGATAGCTCAGTAAGACTCTTACCAAGTGCCAGTGGGACATACATTGTGTACAAGCAGTTCTCCATTGCAGTGCTTCACATAAAAAATGTTTTGTTCTTCTGTTACTGAGCTATAGTTTAAAAGACAGTGGGGAGCAGAGATTATATTACTATATATTTAATATAGAATTATAGTATGCAATCATGTTGTTTATAACATAACGTATATAACACCATATATTATATTTTGCATATTGTGGAATCAATTAAGGAGGCTTCCACTCAAAATTAAGTAGCCCTAACTGGGGAGGGTTATATCCTAAGCCAGACAGCAATCTAATGCGTCATTGACACTGGCAGCCCCATGGTACAGAGTAGGACTGAGAAACTGCTTCATGCACAGGTGCAAAACAGCCAAATGATCTAAGAGCCTGTTCTGAAATCCCTTCAGGAAACCATCCATCCTGTCATGTGACTGTCCTGTTCCTCTGTGTCTTTATTGTCTATTATAAGAAATCACACCATATAGCATTTTTTTCTTTAGCAAGCTGAGCATCATTATCTCCCTTGCTGTACTCATATCTTCAAGTAATCTGTGAAGTTCTAAAGCAGGCCAGGCATTCTTTTCTTAATTTATGGCTAATATTACCTTTTAAAAATCAAAGCTACCTTTATATAAAATTGTGGAGTGTTTTTTTACTCTATTAACAGAATGAAACTTTTTAAACAGACGAAATTGAACTCAGTAAATAAATAAACAGATTGTTTATTAAACACCTACTTTCCAGGCTGATCTCAGGGCTTTTTTTATCTCTGTGTTGTCAGACATTAAGAACATTAGATTGATGCTCAGAACATCATGTCACTTCCCTGTTTCTGTGTTTACCTAAATCTACCTTTTAAAATCAATGTTAAACTATGGGCTGATTGAAGAACATTAAACACGGCTGGGTGTTAAGTTGTACTTGCAGCCAGTACTGCCTTGCAAAATGGCAGGAAAACTTGACCAAAGCACTGCTTGAAAACCCTCACAATCAGCACACATCAGTATGAATCACTAGGTAAAGTGAAAAACAGTGAAAATCAGTCCTGAAGTCTAGTTCAACTGCTTTACATTCCTTTCAAAATGCAAACAGGCCATAAAGCCTCTGCTGCCTAGTTAAGCAGTTAGTTTACAATTGCTTTGTTTCAAGGGCTCAGCACAAAGTAGCTTGAATACACTAGCAAATATATCCTTCTTCATTTCTTCTAGCTGCTTGACAAAGAGTAATAGAATAGGTGTTGTTCTCTTGGTTTCTCTAATCCCAAATATGGGATTCATTCCCTCCCAGCTCTCATTTAGGGGCAGATTTTCCATACAGTGCTTTCTAAGCTGCACAGTGCCCCAGATTATAATGGGGGCTGCATAGAATGAAATCCTGCTGAGCTTTGAAATTAAGCTTAAAACCCTGCAGTGCTTTGGAAATGATGGCTATTTATTCAGCAGTATGTTGGAGCAAGTGTGGAGAAAGGCCCAGGAGTTTCACAAATATTGCTGGGACAGGGCGGAGGTGTTCCAGATAGGACCTATCCAAGGAACACCATTTTGTGCCTGCCAAAATAACAGCATACCATACATTTGCTGTATTTTACATAATGTCATGAAAAACTAATTGTGGCAGATCCAACACGGAAGCAGAATTTATATTTGCATTGTATTAACTTGTTTTCTTGTGGGATACCTGTCTTTGCATAGCATAAACCAACCCCTTTTTTTTTTTTAATCTTAATTCTTTTTAAACCATCTTTTCTTATGGGACAATTTTCTGTACACTGAGTTGCAGAGTGTATTTGAAATCAAAAGATCTAAGCATTTGTATGTAGCTGTAGTAAGCAGGACATTGAATCAACAGAACTTGATTGTCAGTAGTGCCTGCAACTGAATCAGACTGTAATTCTGAAGTGAGTTCTTGCCCCACCTGAGTTCTGGGACCTGTGCAACAATATCACTTAAGATAGGTCTTTTGTTGCAATTATTGTGGCAGGGTAAAAAAGCTAAAGTAACCATTACCACCTGGCTATGTGAACCAATTAGTTTTTAAGTAATTGTTCCTGAATAATAATTCACAGTCCACATACTTAACACCCTTATGGAAAAGTCCTGTATATTTCTTTCAAGAGGAAAAATGGTTTGTATTTCCATTATTCTTTAAAAAAAATTATTGTGTCTTTGTTCTAGAATTTTAGAGAATATTCAGTGCATGTCTTGAAAATACAGAATTCCAGAGCAGTTTGGAATAAATTCTGAAGAACTCCATTAAATCCTACAGAACATTTCTTTGTGCATGTATATGTGTGCACGTGTGCCTGTGTACACTGATATGTGTAGGATTCTCCAAATAGGAATCCATCATATAATAATGTTTTTCAAATACAAAACTTCCATTGATTATGATGGAATCTACAAGTGTGCATTAGAGTAGAAAACAGTTCAATAGTGACTAGATCAACCAGGCACAGAATCCTGAAGTCAAAATGCCACATTGATGCATTTCCAGTATGAGCAAATGATGAAAACAAAGGCAATGTGCTAGGTAAAGAATTCACAAAAATATCTGAACCCAGGGGCATGGGGAACCTACAATATATGCTGTTGAATCAAAATGTAATATGGTGTAATTTGCTTTATTTTGCTTTTTTTCTTTGTTTGAAAATTATTAAAATGGCTGTTTCCTTTTCAAAACAAGGCAAAAAATCAAAACTTTTTGTTTCATATTGCAATATTCTAATGCATATGAATGCATAATACCATCTATATATTCCTTCAGTCTAATTTGAGGTAAATTAGAATCAACTAATTCGAAGAATTCAATCAATAATAAGCCTTCCTTAGTTCAGAAATATTTCAGAGTTCAAAGTAATGTTTAGCCTTTTAATGAGGGTGACAGTGGCAGGTGAAGCTTTTACTGTAACAGCACATTAGATGTCTTTCCACGCATCTGATACCTGGTTCTATACATCACGTGTTTTCCTGTACCATTTGTCTCACATTCATGGAATTTTAGTTTTTGTTAGAAGTACAGCAATTTTTATGGCACTAAAAGCTGTGAACATGTTACAGGTCTGTGAGCAAGCTGCTTGAATTGGATCTTATTTTGTGCAATGATGCAGTTGCTTTTCAGTGATCTGAGAATCGAGTCATGTCTTCTGTTAAGTAGTCATGACATTATATCCAGATGAATTTATTACTCTTTCTATTAAGTTTTTTTGTGAGCAATCACAATACTGACAAGGCTGCCATATTCACATTTTTAAGAAGCTAGTGGGGCTGATTTGCCTAAAGGCTCCCGGGGGACAGTGGGTGTTCTAATCCTTTCACAAAAAGAAGCGACAAGTTGGGCTCTCTAGAGTGACTGTGCCACTTTATGACTCTAGATTCCTCCATCTCAACAAGAGAACATTAGTATAGATTTGCAATGTAATACTATACTGATTTAACTTTAACTTTGCGGCTTTTCTATTACTCGTCTTGCCATGTATAAGCACAAGTTCATGTAACAGACAGGACTTCGAGTTTATTTTCAGTACCTTCTCTACCTTTAGGGTAGAAAGAATTGATTTGTTTTGATTAATTATTTGGTAGGACACCAAAACTACAGTGACAGAGCAAAGCTCCCAAGAAAAATACCTAACACTGCATTTTTTTCCCTCTTGAATCTATGCCTTGGTAAAGGGATAAATTCATATGTTCTCACTGTCAATTTTTGTACTACAGGTATTCGTGTTAAAATGCGGTTAGGAGTCTTCTGCTTTTCTGAAACCAGTGGACAGTAAAACTCAGGACTAACATATACAAAGCAATGTCTGTGGAATTCAAATGCTCCTTGAGATAATTTAAATTTTTTAAACTGTTTTCCCCTTCTGATCCTGTGCGAAACCAAACTGCCTGTCAGTAACACCTTCTTAAACAAAGATTATAAAATACCAAGAATTTATTCATGAATGTGTTGATACTAATTATCTTTCCATAACAGGAATGTGCTGTTGGTTGATTGTAATAGCATGTAATCATATGTTTAGACAATTTTCAATCTTGCGTAAATACACATCAACTACACTCCTTCAGCAGCCGTTAGACTGGCCCTTGGTCAAAGATTTGCACATAGCAGACAGTGGCAATGTGACCCTTGTGTGTCCCCACTGCTCCCAGTGATGGAGTGCTGCATCCACGGAGGCCTTGGGGTCGGTGCACAGCACTGCTCCCTGGCACACAGAGGAACAATGCCCCATTTTTCAGACCGACTGGTCTGCACGCTTATCAGTGTCATTTTCTAACACTGGTTTCTATACACATTTTGTCACAAAATATGACCGTTGAAATGGTACATTTAACATATATGTCAGATTTGTTTAGATTCTTAACCACAGTGTCAAGTTTCATTTAAATGAATAAGAAATCAGGCTGATAAAGATGTTGACATTCAGATTCTTAATAAATTTCTATCATTATACTCTTTCTCTTGTGATGTACTTACGATACACTCTGAGATGAAAAAATATACTTAGAAAATGTGAACTTTCACAGTTGTGTTTTAAGCCAGAGCTTTTATAGATTTCCAATCACTTAAATAGTTGAGAAGTCTCATTTAATTTTCAGAAAGATAAATCTTGGCTATAGTCTATACAATTAAGCAAATGAAAGCTGTTAGCCTTATTTAGCCCCATTTTCATATATCACATAGCATGAAAGGCAACCTTTCTCATTTTTGTGTGGTCTCACACCCATTCCAGGGCTGCATGCAAGATTACAGCAGGTTTTGGAAAGTCGGTAATGGATTTATTACATTTAATGAGCATGCAATATATGGCTCCTCAGCCTTGGCTGACATTTTGAAATTAGGCTTCCAGCAGTGAAATCTTGTCAGGGATGGGTTTTAGATTACTCAAGCTTTCAGGATTAGAGCTTTTCGTACATAATGTCAAGTACAATCGTCTGTTAAATGCTAAATGAGCCTACTATTGTTAATGCAGTAGCAGCAGAGAGAATAGACTCTAGAGAGTTTAAATTTTTGCTGACTTGGAACTTTATTATGAACCTTATTCGTAGTTCTAGTCTTGAATATATGAAGACATAGAGGAGAAAGATGTGTGTAGGTCTTTAAAAGCATATTTTAAACTGATTTCCATGTGTATTACATTAGAAAAAGCTATTTAATTGCGTTATCAAACCCAAAAATATTATTTTTATTTAAATTTCTGTCAGATTGTTTGCCACATATAAATATGCCCTTTATATTGTAGAAAAACATTTGTTTCATAAGTGTTCTCTAACTACTATACTCTTTTTAAAAATATGACTTCTTAATACTTCTGTCTTGTACAGCATCATTGAAGTTAAGAATTTAAAATTATGACCAACCAAAAAAAAACCCATGTTTTAGAGCAACAGACATATGCAAACAAAAAAAAAAAGTCATGTGCATAACATATTTTCTCATGTTATGCACATTTATTTGTACTGAGTTAATTCAATGGCTGTCTAAAATCCCATGTCTTTTATATCTATAAGGCAGTGTTTGAGCCAGCTATGTTATCTCAGGCCCAGATCCACAGCAAGAATTTAGGTGTTAATTCAGTAATATGGAAGTCTTTAGTCAGAAAAGCCATAGAAGGTAATGCCATCTGTGCCCTTACATAAGATAGCTAGACTCTACTGCTCAAAGTGTATAAAAAGTTGGAAGTCTTGAGAAAATGTGTGCACAGATATCAGTGAGCTGAGTCAGCAATTTCTAAACTGGAAAATGCGAAAGCATTGAGGAGGGGTTTGCAGATCACCGCTGCAAGCTTAGCACTTCTGCTTGCTCTAAAATCACAATCAGAGAGCCTTTCCGAGTTCAGGTCAGTCCTCCCACTTTGTGGGGGGAGCAAGACACACATGTCCATTTCCGTCCCTGACTCTCATTTTGCCTTTCTGGGACTGTGTGTAAGGTTTGAGTTATAATCAGACAAAACATGATTTTTCAACCAAAAGATTTGTCTTTATTTTAACTGGTAACTCTACCAACTCACCACCAATTAATTTATTCTCTTTCTTTTTTAATTGATTAATTCCTCAGTACAGTAGAAACTAATTGATGGTTTAAGTATTTTGCTATTGTTTAATATTTCTTATTTTGGAAGTAAATATCCTCAGAATCTATGAGTGGGAGACTGTTATCCTTTAACAACATCTTAATCCACTGGAATCTTTTAATTGCTTTGACTCTTTGTGTTTGATCTCACCAATTACTAATAGATGTAAATATTTCTTTTCTGTTTTCTTCACCTTTTGGTGATAACATATTTCCAGCAATACACATTTTGTACTTTTTATACATGATCACTGTTTTTTAAATGGAACAATTTTTAGTGCTATGAGTGCCCCATGAGGCAAGACCCCAAGGCAGTGAGCCAAGTA
Organism: Origma solitaria; assembly: GCA_013397895.1. Classification (NCBI taxonomy): domain Eukaryota; kingdom Metazoa; phylum Chordata; class Aves; order Passeriformes; family Acanthizidae; genus Origma; species Origma solitaria. Next base: position 1,128,912 of record VZRL01006280.1, on the reverse strand, counting down.
GATTATTGGAATAAGCAGGCTAACTTCCATTGACTTTGCCAGCATCAGGCCAATTTATGGTAGTGTCAGATTTGGTTTATATCATTTCATCTGACAAAGAACATCCGATCAGTCTACATACTTTGCTTTTGATTTAGCAATTTTAGGTTTGTAACTAACTGTGGTTGCTCATGCTCTTTATTTGTTTGTTTGTTTTCCTGAAATGGTGCAGTCCTCTATCATGAATCTGCAGAGTTAAAATGGCCAGAAGGTTATGTCTGGCAGCTCTTGTAGGATCATTTCAATTTGGTCTTCTCAACCCAGTGTCGTATTATTGCAGTCATATTATAAAACTAATCTCAAAGCCAACAGCTGGACCAGCTGAGACTACAGGAATAAGAGAAAGGGGACATCGATCTGCATTCCTCCCTTGCCCCCGTCCAGCAATGGGACCCCTAGGAGCCTTGTTTCTAATACACCAATTCACAGGATGTTCCAACAGACCAGCACCAAAATTATTACAGTGAAAAGATTTGTGTGTGTATGTGTGTGTGTGCATCAGTTGCATGTCCCTTCCTGAATTGTGCTCTGTACATTGTCACCACATGTGAAGACCTGTCCTGGAACATCTGAGATTTACTAATTAGATGAATAATAAAGGTTACTAAATATTCATAGAAGTCTAGTGACCAGTGGAATTAAAACACAGTAGCAGAATTTCCACTTAGTGTGAAATATGATCACTCCACTGGCTTCAAGACAGATACATAGGCTGAGGCCAGACTGGTCTGTGGTTTTTAAAGCAAGACAGAATCCTGAAAAAGATAGAAAACACATGCTAGTTTTCCACCTTCCTGGAAGAATGTGGGGAAATGTTTACAAATTGTGTAATTACAGAAGTGTGCAGAGGGCATGCATGCATTGTCAGGGTACTGTGTCAGCCGCAAGATTAAAAACCACTGTTCATATTTTGAGAATATGGTGACAAGCAGAGCAATGGAAGTGTGCAGGTACAAACAGCATGCAACTCATTGACATGTCAGAGCATTCTTGTCATCTTATTTTGTGTTTGAGTTTTGAACAAATGACAGTATGTTTTATGATAATGACTTTTTGGTGCCTCTTAGTATTGATGGAAACTGCAGAGTTAAAGCCTTAGAGAAGACAATTGACCTATTTGGAAAATATAATTTAAAGTCTTTTAAAAATTTTAAAAAAATATTAAAGGCAGTGATAATTTCAGATTCTGAACAGAGCATCCCTAACATCTCAACATGGGCTTTTCTGGATCAGAATTCATCCATTACTGGAAATTTGTATTAGTATACAATATTAATCAGAAATGAACAATGAACTCCAGCTCATTCCATCTCCCTTTCTTTGGCTGCATTCTCGGATATCTGAGAAAAATTGTCTTTCCTACCTCCTTTGGAGAGAGCTAACAAGTTCCCTGCCAAGGTGAGCCAGCAAGGCTCAGTTAGTATCTCAGATAGTCTCCCAGAAGTCACAGCACAATGAAACAGTCACCCTCTTGCAAGAGAAATTAACAAGAAAAGTTACACTAAAAATTTGTTTTAAATCATTAAAGTTCGTGGAAGTAAAGTAAAACTAGAAAACCGTCTTGTAGATAACACAGTATTATATCTCCTGTTTTATCTTTCTACATTGATTTCAAGTTTTCCTGCACTCTTAAGTTGATCAGTAAAAATATCAATCATGGTGTTTTCTGAGGTTTCCAATATCCTTTCCAGGTATAAAAATAATGAAGATTAAAACATTCTGACATTTAAAGGGGGAAACTCTGAAAGGATCTGTTTCTCAAAATCAAAATTATTCAGTTACTGCCAGAATATTTTCCATAAATGTCAAGTTTATTCTAAAATATCTTGAAGACTAGTCTGAGCCTAAACTACTGAAATTGTAAGAAGAATATTGCTTTTACTGCAGATCTTCCCAGCTGTTTATGACTAAATCAGATATGTTCTTTTCAGGACAGTCTCCCGTATCTTCTACACAACTTTAAAGCTTTACTGAGTCTCCAGCATTTGATTAAGCTTACACTTCTGCATTTATTTGCATCCATCCCTTCTAGCATGTAGGCTAACGCAGTAATAGATAGGAGTTATAAATTTTTACCTAGCTAGCTGAGAAAAATGGAAGACCTGAACATAGCAAAGTCACAACCAGATACCATAATATTTCAGAATGGACTTGTGCAATGACAGTTGTTATATCCATCTCTATGTAGGCAGCAAAGTTTCTCCATTTGCCTAATTCAACATTACAATGCCAGAGCATACCTTCCTTTTCCATTCCATCAAACACAATTAGAACATGATGCAACAAGCATGACTTTAGTACATCACTAGTTTCTCTCACTCAGCTTTTTTCCTGCCTTCATCCTTTGTCAAGTCAGACAGGGGAAGCTCATTTAGTGACCTGCCCTGATGAGTACAGAGGCACCATACAAAGCCTTGTGGAAATGCCTATTTAGTGATTTACAGAATTATTGCTAGTATATACCCTGCTACTCTGCTGCAATAGAGTACCTTTTCAAGTTTATTCCACAAATACTGCTTTTCAGTCTTCCCACTGAGAAAAGACCCAGGTGTGAAATCTTCACTGAAGACACATAGCTGCAGGCTGTGGATAAGGTCACAATCCTGGCAGAGGAAGAGCAGTTTGTCAGAGAGAACCTGCCCCATGGAGCCTCCCGGGAAGAGGGAGCCTCCTCAAACCAAATGCAGTAAGAGTCCCCACTCTAGCACTGGAGAACCTAGAAACACTAGCTTTTAAAATCTACGGGCTAAGTCTGCTAGTAAATGAAGTTTTGAAACTCCTGCCTGTTATGGTTGAATCATTACCAGTGTCTTGTTTTAAAGGAAGAATGCATAGCAAGCTACTGGTAGTCTATCAGCTACACTCGATTGCACGCCATCAACTGCTGGCAAATTTTTTTACAGCCACTCTCTCTCTCTCAATTTTCTCTTTGATCAACTGGTAAAGAAGAGTTATTGCAACAGAAGCACGTTGATGCTTGCGGAGTAAACTGTGTAGCAAATCTCTCTGAATGAATATCAGGCACTAGCAATTTCTTGAAGCCTTAAGATTATTTTTTTCTTCAAAATTATTGATACATTATATAGCTTAATTATGAGATCCCACTATCAGCTTGGCTGTGTTTCTTTCATATACCAAACTCATCCTTTCCAAAGTAGAGAATGACAGTTTATTTTCACATGCTTGCAGTCTAATGACAGCCACTCAGAGAGAAGCATCTGCCAATACTGAGAATATTGTGTTCTCTCTCATACCTGAAAATCCATGCTTGTAACAGTCCTTGTCCTTATCTTGACAATATTGTACAAGCTTTTCCAGTTCAAGAATCAGACTTGCAATTCTCTCTACTTGCCCACACACACTGTGCAAGTACTATCCCTTATACCTCTGTCGTTACAAAAATTCACATCACTCACAATAAGTAAAATGTAAGTTAAAACTCATAAACTCTTTTGAAAATTATGACATAAAAAGATCTTCCAGGCTGGCCTTTCTAGCTCAGGTTTCATCTGGTGAGGGAAAAGTAAGCCTCATATCTCACCAATTATAAAGACTACAAAGTGAATGTGGGTTTTCTTGGAGGGAAGCAGGCAGCAATATTTTTGTTCTTTACACTCGCAAAAGACAAAATCAGTTAATATTTTAATGACTTGATCATAGCTGCCTCTGAAGTTTTGTCAAGTACTTAGAGTCATCAGCTGAATGGTTGGACTAACTGAAGGACCTTACAGCACAAAAGCCAAAATTTAAGAGAACTGTGAAATATTATTCATCCTTCTTGTGTGAGTCGGTCTGAACACTATTCCCTCACCTTCTTTATAGAAAGAAAAACAAAAGGTTTCTACCCGTTCACATCTGCTTGGCTGAGTTGCTGTGCAGGACCATGATATGCTGCAAAAAGTGTTTTCACTTCTCATTTTCCCATTTATCTTACAGCATATGACTTACATAACTTCCTGAAGACCTCATTACAAAATGTTGTGTGGGCTGTTGTATAAAAAACCCTATTCTGATCAATAAGGAAACTTAATTTTTTAAACATTTTAAAGAAATAAGCTATAAGTGTATTGCGTTTTTAAGACCAAGAAGGTCTTTATGTACTTCATTATAATTCTGTAAAATTAAAGAGTTTGACAAGGACTTCTCTTGGAAAAGCCATTAAAATCCAATTCTTGCATTTGCATAGATTTATCAATTAACCTGCACAAATAAAGTAAGGAGCAACTTAACATCAGCACTGTGTAATTAATTGATTAGACGAAAGTCCATTTATATCTGTGAAGTTTTCTAATATTTTATGCAAGTAATCTAACTGTGAAGCAAGCTCCATTATGCTTTCTTCTTATTTTTGATCCATGTAAGCACATCACATATATTAGCATTTAAGCCACAAGGGAAGCCAGACAACCAAAACCAGATGAAGAGAAGCAGCCTAAATTCCTACGTAAGCAGCAAGGTTATCATAATAATTGAAAGAAGTTTAGTATGGTATGATCCTAGAATGAAAGAATCACAGAATACACTGAGTTGAAAGGGACCCACAAGGATCATCCACTCCAACCCCCAGCCCTGCACAGGACCAACCCCCAAGATTCACGCCATGTGCCCAAGAGTACTGTCCAAATGTGTCTTGACCTCTGTCAGGGTTGGGGGTGTGACCACTTCCCTGGGAGCCTGTCCCAGTGCCCAACCACCCTCTGGGTGAAGAACCTCTTTCTAATATCCAACCTTAACCTCCCCTGACACAACTTCAGGCCATTCCCTTGGGTCCTGTCCCTGGGCACCACAGAGGAGACATCAGTGTCTGCCCCTCCTCTTCCCCTCAGAGGAAGCTGTAACTGCAGTGAGGTCTCCCCTCAGTCTCCTCCAGGCTGAACAGACCAAGTGCCCTCAGCTGCTCCTCACACATCTTCCCCTCAAGGCCCTTCCCCATCTTTGTTGTCCTCCTTTGGACACTCTCTAACACTTTAATGTCTTTCTTACATTGTGGCACCCAAATCTGCCCCCAGCACTCGAGGTGAGGCTGCCCCAGGGCAGAGCAGATTGGGACAATCGACTCCCTTGCCTGGCTGGTGATGCTGTGCCTGATGTCCCCAGGATAGGGCTGGCCCTCCTGGCTGCCAGGGCACTGCTGTTCAACATTCCATCAACCAGGATCCCCTGGTCCCTTTCCCTGGCACTGCTTTCCAACATCTGATTCCCCAGTCTGTCCAGGGTTGTTTCATCCCTGGTGCAGAATCCGGCACTTTCCTTTGTTGTACTTCATATGGTTGGTGATTTTCCAGCCCTCTAATTTGTTGGGGGAGTTGACAGCTCCTGTTCAGTGAGAATGCAGGAGAGACACTCAAGCATTTCAAGTGAAAGTGGAGAAGATGATGTAAAGTGGGGGGACCATTAATACAGAAAGAGTACCAACACATTGACTGGCTGACTTGGCACCCAGTGCCATGATGTACTATCCATCATTCATGAAATCTGGTTTCTAGAGAAAATACAATAACACACATAGAAAAAGTAGGAGCTAGCAGCAGAATATTGGAATCACAGGGAATTGTCCTTTAATGATTACAGCACTTAATGGCTTATGGTCATCTGTATGGTAAAATATAAGTCTTTTTTATAGGACATAAATTACAAATCCATCTGTACAAAATGAAGCTTTAGATAAACACACCCTTTTTTGCTGTGTCCCTCACTCATTAAGAATCTGAGATTTGCATAAGGAATACTAAGGTTGGTTGTTTTGTGACAGAGAAGTATGCCTGGAGCAAATGAGTATAAAATGAGTATAAAAGGACAATAGAGGAAAGAAGGAGAGTGTCAATACTGAAGAGTCTATTCAGAGAGACTGATAACTGTAACAGAAATAAAAGAAAGAATAGAACATTAAAGGTTAAATAAAACCTAGAAAGATTAAAGGAAAATTAATTTAAAACATAACAAAAGATCATAAATTCAATTTAAAAGTTAATGGCGATGTAAAAGGTGCATAGCATTATATTAGTGCTTTAAATTGTTATTAAACCCCTAGGAATATACAAGTGTCAAAACTGTCCAAAGCCAGACATCAATTTGTATTGTATTCAAGGCAAGCCTATAGTTTTCTTTATGCAGTGGAGAACAGAGAACATAGAACTCCAGACAAAAGAAATACAAATATCAGGTGAAGCAGCAGTGAAAACTGTTTGCATAAAATAGCCAATAACAATAATAGCCGAATTACTTTGATCAGTGTACCTTTCAGTGGCAAGTAAGCCATCTTGCCCCTTGTTTGTAATAAATAGGATGTTTTCCATTACTGTACAGTCAACTTCTGTATTGACAAAGAACAATGCTGTTTGAAATGTGAAGTCACTAGACCAGCAAAACCAACTAATATAGAAGAGGAAGAAACAATATTCCTGTTTTTCTTGTGCAACAGCCCTCTGACACAACCATCATTCATCCACCAGTATGAGAAATGAGTTTGTAGCAAACAAAGTAACACCCACACCCTTACACACACTTTCTAGAAAGAAAGGATTTGCATGTGCAATACAGGAGGGAATTTCCAAAGTGAAGATCAAATTATTAAAGGTGCTTAGGCATCTAGAGGTGCATCAGTGAGAAGTTCAGCCAATAGGTGCAGGCTTCCTCTTCTCGTCTCTACTTTGACTTGCTTACTCTCTTTTTTGTGAGCTGCTACTGATACTGGTCATCCATTTCAAATATAGAGAATAGTTTTCAAACAAGGAGAATACTGCAGAATTTAAGACCATTTTACACGCTACACTTTACAAAAGGCTTTAATAACAGTTCTTCAAATTTTTGTTTGACACCATCTTATCCATCATTTTGCACCTAGAATGACTTTATTAATGCTGAACCATCACCTGTAGAAATACTGTTTATTTTTGAATATTAGTGCTTCTGTAATTGTCTATGGAATGTAAATGCCCATACATGGCCAAAAGTTCTTCTATTATTAGATGAACTAAATTTTTCCTGCTTTCATATAATTTCTTTTGTTCCATCTACAGTGAATAAAAAGAATAATTGATTCCTAATATTTTATAGGAGACAAGAAAGTGCTTTTGCATAATATTCCAGTTTAATTGCTCTACACTAGTACCTTAATACATTTTGCAAAGAATCAGCAGATATGAAAGGGCAATAAACTGAAAGAATTTGGACTGTGAGGTTTGCAATATTCCAAACACCTATATAATTCTGTAGTAATCTCACACAAGAGTGCAGGGATGAAAGAAAGGTTTTGTTAAAAAATGGAGATCTGCCAGATACACTGTGAACATCCAAAACATTTTACTTGAAAATACTACATTGTGAAAAATTGGAGTTATTTAAGACTTAAATAAAAAGCTTGACTGTTTACTGTCAGACTCCACGTAACCTTTTATTGCTGTTTAAAGAGGGTCTAAGTGCCACAAATGAGAACAACAGTATTCCCACTTCTAACACATATTAAGGAAGAGTTAGGGGAACAAATATATAGGTATATAAATACAAAGGCACTTAGTGCTTATTCATGAAGAGGAAGGATAAGTACAAGGACATGCAATGGCCAGAGAAGTTCAAGTAGTAGAAAAGATTACAGCTTTAGTTGAACCACGCACAGGTAATACACAGCCAAGGTAAGGGGAGAAGTGCAAATGTTACTATTACTGAATCTGGAAAAACTGAAAAGAATATGTCTTTTATTATAAGAACTATTAAGTATGTAAGTGAAATATAGAGATAAATTTTTTCCTGGCAGCCTCTATCTGGAAGAGGATAAAGCAAGCTGTCTGTTTTTATAACATTTTCTATGAAGATACCAGTGATAATTAAGAAATGCATTAGTTCGGTCTTTGTCTTAAAATTCTCTGAAATCCTCTGACTCAAGGAAAGGTACGTTGTTCTCATAGTTCATCGTCTGGAAGTTTCACATTCATCACTGTATTTGTCCTTACAGCGCTTGTGGAGGGAAATATTATTTTTCTCACTTCACAAATGCAGGGGCAGAGAGGGCCTGTCAGTAATATTTCATATAATAAGTACTCAGGCATGTTTGAGCAAAAAAAAAAAGAAAACTTTTTGAAAATTTTGGCTTCTAAATTAAGCCTAGAGGCAGTAAGGGAAGCATCAATTGAATGTTTTCAGACAGAGAAAATAAGATCCGTGTTTTGTTACAAGGGTTTCAGAGACTTCGGCTTTGTCTGTACATCTGTAATTAATTAAATGGGCCAGGAATTGTTCTCTGACTCTGAAGGCAATCCATACAAGCTTGTGCCTTCCAGAAGAAGCAAGCTGTATCCGTGCAGCCTTTTGGCCTGTACTGTGCAGTGGAATGTGGTAGTACCACACAGAGTGGTATTGCTTGGCAGAGACCACAGCAGAGATCATGCCAGCATTCCAGCAGTATGGATAGCCACCAGCCAGCTCTTGGAACCCATAGCCTATCCTTCCTTAGCTTGTTGGTCTAGTCATGGTCTGCATTTTGGAAATATTCAATTGATTTATGTGCATGTGATGAAGTCTTGAAACTGAAATGAAGTTGGTATATCTAGCAAAGTCACTGCTACAGGAATTTTCCTATGTTCTTCTTAGGAAAAACAAAACAAAACAAACAAAACCCCAAACAAAACAACAAGCACAAAAGCAAAGTCTAAAATAACAACACTGAAAACACTCCACAGCCCTTGCCAAAAAGTTTTCTAGAATCTGACAAGGTATGTTCTTTTGTTGGCTTACTTCCATCACCTTATTCTCCTAGTGTCTGAACTCAATTAGAACAGGCTACCATATAGGTTATTGTTCTTGGTGCACTGACTTTGCTTGTATCCTGGTGTCACTCAAGTTTTGGAAGAGACATCTTCCTGAAGTACAGTCTGGATTAGATAATGCTGTCTCTTCAACATTTGGCCATCAGTTGTGTGCAATCAATTCAGTCCTTCCAAAACAATAGTAAGTTTGTTAAATGCTGACTTCACTAATACTCCGTTCTTTGGCAGAATTCGGCAGGTTTCTGGCAGGTCTAGTCCATTAGTTATTCATCTCTTAATTTGCTGAAATTAACTGTCAGATGCTGGGATTCTTTCCAAGACAAGGTCAACATAGAGCTGAAAATCTTCTTTAAAGCCTTTTCTTCTTGTGTTGGTAGCTGCTTAATTTAAGCAGTGGATAGTGGCCACTGTCATAAATGTTTTTGCCTTTGCATTTAGTGCTAAAAAAAATCAGTCATAATCTTGAAGTCTAATGTAGAATGTCATGCAAAAATTTTGAACCAGAGAATTCCATTGAATGTTTATATTTTTTTCAATATTAAAATATGGGAGGAAAAAAGAAGACTGCCAATATCTCCTTCTCCAGGTTGTCAGTCATTTTCTGGACAGACTTTTCACATGGCCATAACTCTTGCCTGGTCTTCTTCCAACACCTTCCTCTATGTGTCTGTGGCATGCTGATTACAAGATACTGTACCCAGCATTGCTGTTGTTAGAGAATAATTCTGTAAGAAACCATAGTCTTAGAATGGTACTTTTATTTTACATTTTCCTGTACCTTTTTTAAGTCATGCACATGACCCTATAAATGTAAGAATTAAAAATAGTCTTTAAAATTTCCCCATTTATTCATCAGAGCCAGGTACTGTCTTAAATTAGAAACACCCTTGATAGTAAAGGTTTTTCTAAAAAGTCTGAATTTCCTTTTTATTTATGTCACACTTATGAATTTCCCAATTCATATTTCTGGTCACAGAGATGCCCATTTTTTGGACCTCAAATCTGTATTTATTTATCTACCATATCTGTTGACATTTCTGCTGTAAATGCACATATTCTGGTCATATATTTGAATATTTAGAACTAGAGATTAAACCATGTCTGCGCCACAAGCAGTTCCGCTTATAGAGAGCAGACAAGCACCAGCAATTAGTCTGAATGATTGTTCTGGAGGTGCTCAGGTGGTGAAGGTCCATGACCAACACCCATTAGATACGCATCTTCCTGACAAGGGCTTTCCTGCAGGTGTACAGTGATTTTTTAGCTGAGTGGATTTGCCAGGAACCTACACTAACATCTGACTGTGGTAACACTTTGATCACTGACATTCAATTTAATGCCCAGTGAGCTACAGACAGCAAGTGGTTTTGTCTGCATGTCCTTATAAATGCACAACTTCCCTGACGGGCTTCAGTTAATTCTTCACAGTTGTGACTTTCTCTTTTCCTCAATATTGCCTGATAAAATTCCTTTTTTGCTGCTAACATGTAAACTGTGTTGCTATTTTTTAGGGCTTCGTGAGACCTCACTTTTCCTGGTGTGAGATCTGGGTCTAAATAAAGCTGTGCTGGCAAACTAGCATCTCTGATGCTATCAGCTATCTTGTCTTTTATTAGTGTCTGCTTTTAACTGTTCTGTTTTTGCAGGGTTCAGCAAGACTGAACTGCAGCAGCTAAAATCTGTTTCTTTTTTCCCTTCTCTTACTACTGGAACATTCCAATAGATTTGGCATTATCAAATCTTTCTTCTGCCTATTAATATGAATAGTTCCTTGTATTCTGTTGTATCCTTTTCTTCCATTGACTCTCTGGGAAGGGCCATATGAGGTCTTCAGCAATGTCACCTGTGTCATAGATCAGATCATTTGCCTGATATTGCCAGCTGATATTGCCTGATATTGCCTGATGCTGCTGAAGTCTCTAGGCAGAGCAAAGCCCTCACAGTAGCCTTTATCAAACAGACATTTGAAATCTTGGCTTCATTACTGCAGGGAGATGGAGTTGAATTTCTTTTAGAAGTTTCCTATTTTGCTGTTAATTCACCCTTGCAGCAGTGTTGCAAGATTTCTTTTTCTTTATTCCTTCTTTGGAAACCATGCTTCTTTCCACTCCTTGTGTCCCTGGGGGGCGGCCATGTTTAACAAAGATGCCTAATATTTTCGCTTCAGCTGAGAAAATTCTCGAATGTGGACATTCTTTCTGCTTACTGTCCTCATCCTTCTGCAGGTTGGAATCCTCTCCTCTAAAAAACTGCACAGACCACTACCCAGCCCATTGTTTCATCTGCCGATATAAAGACACAACTCATTTCTAGTGGTCAAACTGAAATTTTGCAACACCAGAAATAACAGTCAAAACAAATCTCTTGACCAGACAGTATGGCAAATGTGATCAGGGTGAGCTTTGCACTCGAAGCCATCCATACCTAGCAGGAGTTCTAACCCAGGCCCAGCATTGAGGGCCAGATGAACCTTGCAAACCTCCCTTCACAAAACTTCAGCCCCGCAGGCAAGGGGATGAAATATCATCAGTATTATGGCTTTAGAATTTCCTGTGGTGAGCAATCCCCTTGCCAGTACAAAAAGGCACACAAAGAGCAAAGATCTGGCCCATTCAGTTTCTGTTGCCCTAGGAAGATTACTTTAAAATTTATCACCATGTTTTTGGCAGATATAATTCCATTAATTCTAGTGGCTTTGTTAACACAGCAAAGCACATGTCTCAGATCCCTCACCTGTGGAAGAAGTGATGTATAAGTATGCCTGTCATATCAGTTTCAGAACAGGGACTAGAAAATGGGGTTATAACAAGGTGAAGCAGTCCAGTGGCTGGGATAAACTAAACGAGTGCAGTGCTCACTTGGTCCAGTTTAATGGGCTTAAGCCACAAGAGGAGTGGGAAGCAGTGCAGCTATTATTCTCAGTTGTGAATTTTTATTACAAACATATACGTTCCTTCTTTTTTTTATTTGTATAAGAGTTCCTTCTCTGAAGATGTCTGTTTCAGTGCCTAAAGTATTCCTTTCCTAAAAACTTACTATACAAATTAAATAAAAAGAAAGATCTATTTTTAAAGTAGAAAAATGTGTCTAAGAAATGTGTCTAGCATATACAAAAAGATCAGGCAACGATTCTTGTATCAATATTGAATGTAAAACCCAGTATTTCTGTAAGCAGAAAATTTATCCTAAATTTATTTTATGATCATCAGTTTGTTCTTTTGCTTTAAAAAAAAAAAACACAAACAAAAAACACCTCCCCAAACCTTCAAATAGCTTTCACTGGCTATAAATATCCAATAAGACTATGACAGATAAATATCACCAGCCAGCAATTTCAAGAATGCTACTTTGTTTTTCAACTCACAAAAATTAACCAAGACTCCAAAATATAAGCACATATAATTTTTCATTTTAAAAGAAGAGAATTTATAGAATTTTCAGGAAGCTCCTATAAAATAAAACTATTATAAAGAGCCAGATTTCTTGGTCTGGCTTCGAGAAGCTATGTTACTAGGTTTTGAATTAAGTAATTAAATCCAGATTTGCAGATAGCCATGCAGATTCAAAATAACCTGGGACATCCTTCATGGACTTGTTACTTTGCCTTTGATGACTCTGGGCATCTTGCTGAGGCTGTCTACTTCAGCTGGGTAGAATAGCAGAAGGCAAAAGGACAATATCAACAATACATGAAGCTATTTTTACAGTGTCTGAATCAGTCTCTATGGCAACATTTTTTAACCTATTTAGATTTTTTTTTTAAATCTGTCTCGCTTCCCCTTCTTGCATTATTCTGTTGAGTGACAGACATTGATAGAAAGATAAACACAATGTCCACATACAAACACCTGTCGAGTCTGGAAGACTAGGTGGGTGGTTGCGTTATATTTGACCTTTCCCTTAAACAGATATTTCAAAGACATCCCACCACATTTTTTTCCTGTTCTTTGAGAAAAAGTTACTAGGAGAAAAGAAGGATACATTCCACTTGCAATCCAATTACTCCAAATATGCATAGAAATGTAATTGTTTGAGTTTGTGTTTGATGAGGGTGGTGTGTGTGTCATCATCACTGTTTTATAATTGAGAAAGGCAAATACAGGCAGGAAAATAGAATCATTTTCCAAGGTCATCCATCCAGCTAGCAGTTTCACTGACTGTAGTAGCAGATTTACACATTTTCAGTACCTTAACAAGTGGTTTCTGATATTACACTTTATACCTAAGCTCTCCTTATTTGGCAGGTTTACATCCCTGGCTCACTATATCCTTGCATCTCTCTTCTGCTGTTGAATGAAAAATGCCCACAAACAAGCAGGAAATAGGGCTATATTCTGAGAACTGACAAAATGACTGCCTCAAAAGGCCATTAAATTCACAGAGAAAAAGAAATTTTTATGAAAGTAGAGGATATTTGTTTTTGAAAATCCTATTTAGCTATATTAAATCAAAGTTTCATGTAAAAATAGTAGGTCTGAAACTTATGTTCTTTATTGGAGGGAAAAAAGCTAAAACTGAAGAGTGATGACTTAATGAAGTGATAATGATAGTCCTGTGCAGTGTTGGAGTGGAAGCAGCTGGTGCTGGTCTGGGCTGCCTGCACAGAAGTTTTATTGAGGATCTGGACCTTTGTGTAAATAGACAGCAGAGGAGTGCTTGTTTTCACAACTGTGTAGATGAAAGGGATTTTCTTCACACTGGAAGAATTCTTATCCCTCATGAAGTGACCTGATTTTTAAAATTATCTGCTATAATTTTGCTACCTGTCAGCATTAGAACATAAGAACAGCAGTATCAGCTCTGTTCAGCGATGTGCCTTATTCACTGCGCTGTCTACATTAACCAGATATAGGAAAGACTACAGAAATAGGGAATGAATGATCCTATCTCTGATACAACTTCATGACTTTTTGCAGTCAGCAATTTAAAGGTTTTCTGAGCCAGGACTCCATCCAAAGCATCCATCAGTCAGGCTATTCTCTAATGCACTTTAAACTCATTTATCTCTTTGGCTACCTTCAAATCCTAGAGCAGCGAATTCCCCATTTCAATTTTTGTTGTGTATCAATGACATAAAAATAAAATAATAGGTTGAGCATCCTAGTTCTAACACTTAAAATTTTATTTGAATGCAAATTATATTATTTGTATCCTGAGCAGAGTTGTTTGTCTTTACAGTTATTCACAATAACTGGAAGTAAATTTTAAAAAGCACCACAGATGAGACTGATTCATGTGTATCCAACACTCAGACAAAATTGCAGATGATCGGCTGCATCCTGTTGGCTGTTGTGTTTCATGCAAAAACCAGAGTGCTGTGATAGAAGCCAAAGTGTCATCATTTCAGCTTCATCAGAATGTGCTTATGTTTTTAAGCACCAGCAATTTTCTTCCAAATACTATAAACTCTGCAATTTATTTAATTGGAAATTTAATATTGGATAGTTTTTGATTTAGAATAAGAAACTCTAAGAGGAAGTTTTGAAATGTATTAGTGGTAGTTTATTGAGATCAACTGAGTAATTAAAATGGGTGTTCTCATCAGAAAAGTTTTTTTTAAAAAAGAATGTCAGTAATATCAACCAGTCCTTTCATGCCACATATAGACGGCAAGCTGTCTTACAACTGGCCGATTAAATGTAGAATAAAATAGTACAAAAATATTTTTAAAATATTTTTAATGGCTAAAATTAGCTAAGTTATTTACAGGAGAGAGGGGGAAAAGTCACTAAATAGCCACTTCATCTGGATGAAGTTGATTCAACAGTAGTTCTAAAGTAATTAGTAACAAGCACTTACCATAAAGCCATCACAGCACTGCCACCTTCAAGGGCTGAAAACAATTTATCTTTAGAAACTACATTCCTAGTGTGGATTGAGAAGGTAATATTAATGAAGGAAAGAATGAGGAAATAGCAACACACTTAAAGCTGACTAGAACTAAAATCAATGACAAGAGGCAGCCAGAAACACATGAGTAATTTATTAAGCAGTGATAGATTTGGGTAAGTAGCACTGCAAAATCAGTCCTTCTGATATGTGGGGTGAAGATAAATTAGCAGTTTTGTAAACTGAACAATTCTGTTTGCCCTTTGACTAATATATAAAACAAGCCTTCAAGAAATGCACTTGCTCTTTTCCTACCTGACTTTCACTGATGTACTTATGCCGAAAGCTATATTAAATCTCCTGGGGTAAAGACGCTGCTAGAATTAAACTTCTGTCAAGGCATCGCCCTGGATTATTTTGTTATTGGCAATCATGTTTATCAGGTGTCCTGGAGTGCTGGGCTCTGCACCAGCACAGAGGGAGAGCACCAGGGCCTCCTGTCTCAAGGAGACTGCAGCCTGAGACAGGCACAGAGCAAGCACAGTTCACAACACTGAAGTAAAAGCAATAAAGGTGTAGGTTTATGTAAGTCCGTCCTCTCTGGTGAAATACAAGTTCATTCACACAGTGATCTCATATACTTTATTAGAGACTACAAATCACCTTCTTATAAAACATTAATATCTTTTCTCTGTGTGTTTGAGTGGCCACTATTCTGTTGAGTGGAGCAGCAGATTAAATAGCCCACGTAATTACGGGAATCTCAGGCCATCTTCTTTCATGTGATACAAGAATAAAATCTGTTTTAAAGAAGTGTTCATAATGGGGAATTTGTACACTGTCTGCTTCCTCTTGTCACTGCTTAGATGTCCACTGCTCATAAATTTATATTGAATTTAATTTATATTAAATTGATCATGTAGACTTTCTGGTTTCCTCCTGCTTCCTGAAATATTGAGACACTGTAACTCTTTTATTGCTGTAGGCATCTTTAATGGGAAGCTCTTCAAATTCCTTGGAAAGCATTATCTAAGAGCATAGATAATGCCCTCCTGAAGAAAGCTATCATGTTGCTAGGCACTAGTTCCCTGTAGATCATCTAGCTGAAATCTCTGTGCACTCTCTCCACAAAATTTTTCCTTCCTCATTTGAAAACCTCTTTTGTTCCCAGCAGGAAGCTCATGTTCTTAGACTCCCTAGGAGTCAAACAAAAGTGAAACCAGCAGATATGAGGCCTTGCAGAGGGCTTTGGGTCCTCACAAGGCTCCTCACAGTGACTCCCATAGAGAGAATGTATTTAGACCATATAGGAAGAAGAGCCTTCTGCTTACCGGTGTCTGTGAGGAGCCAGTGCTAGCCTGAAAGCAGTGATGTCCCAGATTCCTCCTCCAGATTGTGCTTTACCTTACATCACAAGTATAGACTAACTCAGCGCAAGCTTTTCTGTGTTTCTACGAGAAGAAGCAGAGGGAAGTGGGATACAGACATGAAAGCCAGGGCCAATTAAAAGACTGCTATTCCCCATATTCAAGAAACCTGGCTTGAAGTAATGTGATATAGAGGAGCTTTAATTAGTTACAACTCCTTCTGCTGCGCGAGTGTTCTGCAAAACCATTTCATTCTTTGTTCCTTTAAAACGGCTATGTTGTCATAGTGTTCTTCTTTAATAATCACAACTTAACAAATTTTTTAAATCATGCTAAACAGATAATTGTGAAAGTTTCCACACTGCTTTGTCATAAATATTAAACCTTTTATCCTACTGGTTTAACAAAGTAGATCAAGAGAACTAAATGAATGTGATGCTACACAGAATTTCCTCCTTGCTGGAAGACAATGCAAAGGTATTAACAGCATAAGTGGTTTCAGCTTTTATAA
Source organism: Origma solitaria (assembly GCA_013397895.1). NCBI lineage: Eukaryota > Metazoa > Chordata > Aves > Passeriformes > Acanthizidae > Origma > Origma solitaria. The sequence goes on along the minus strand of VZRL01006280.1, from coordinate 1,112,404 downwards.
GAAAAAATTCTTGACATTTTTCTTTCTTGTGCAAGCAATGAATAGAAACTAATGTCAAAATATTAACTGACTTTTTAACCGGTTATTCTCCTTCACGTTCTTAATCAAACTTCCATATACACGTGTGATCACAGCCTCTTCTCTCTGGTTATGGATACTATTGCTTTTCTCTTTCAAATTCCATGAATTATCTAATTAGCCATCATCCCAGTAGCAATGGTATAAAGTGACCAGAAACTGCCTCCTATGTATCCATAGCTCTACAATCTTTAATTTATGTGAAAACTGCTGAGATTTCATTAATATCATTAGAAACATGTAATTACTCAGTGTTTTCCCTCTTCTGTATTTAGAGGGACTCTAAATTTATAACTTCTTTTTTTTAGCCATGTTTTGTATTAAGTAAAGCCCTCTACTAGGAATGTCTTCCAGATGCAATTTAATCCTGAGTATGAGGCAGTGTCATTACCATTACGCATATCTCTTCATGAACAAAAAAATGGATGGCTTCCAAAACAACCCATGGCTAATGCATTAAAGGCATTAGAAATTAATATCATTACTATAAGAGGAATTAATGTGATTCATGATGCTATTGTATAAGTTTGCATTAACACTGCCAGTTGCCCAAAGTGAAAATTCTGTTCTTTCCCCTCACTCTGCATTCGCTCTCACGTACACAGGTTGACAAGATCTGATATAGAGCTGTAAAGCAGTCTTCTCTGTCTTCCGTCTGCTGAAAATATTGTTTTGCAATGCATAAGCCATCCAAGGGTCACTTTGCCTCCACTTGCTTCTCTAGGGTGATAATGTGCTCTGATTCTAAGGCTACAGGGAAAGAATACATATTTCTGGGGGAAAAAACCAAACAGGTTTTCCATTAAAAGAAACAGTAAAAATTGGTGAACTACATATATACATATACATATCCCATATAGACATGTACGTATCCCATTAACAACTTTCAGATGCATTTGCATGAATTTTTTTTAAAGTGCCTGTTTGTGTGTGTATGTCTACACATTATATGAACATATTCAAAAGCATCTGTTCCCCTTTGTTAATAGGCATGTATGGGGGCACATGCACACACACACTCCATTTGGGTTCAGTTCCTGTATGGGGTTTGGCGGGAATGGAGCTAATTTTCCTCACAGAATCCTGTATGTTGCTGTGGTTCAGATTTCTGAATAAAAAGAGTGTTGCTAACACACTGATGTTTTAGCTATTGCTGAGCAGTGATTACACAGCATCAAAACCCTCACTGTTTCTCGTAGTGAGGAGGTTGGGGTGGACAAGAAGCTGGGAGGGAGCAGAGCTGGGACGGCTGACCCCAAATGACCAAGGGGTTATCCCATACTGTATGACAGCATGCTCAGCAACACAACCAGCCCTAGTGTTTGAAAGGTGGCTGTTGCTTGGAGACTGGCTGGGCAACAGTCTGCTGGTGGGAGGTGGTGAGTGACTGCCTTTGCATCACATGGTGCAGGCTTTTTTCCCTTCACTTATTAAACCGTCTTTATCTCAACCCACAGGTTTTTCTCACTTTTGCTGCTCTGATTCTCTTCCCCGTCTTGCTGGGGGAGTGATCAAGTGACTGGGTGGGTGCTTAGCTGGCCCTGGGCAGCCCACCATATTTGCTCAAGCCCACCTCATGTCTTACTGGGAGCAGTAAGGGAACAGAGTCAAAGTGTTCTACATGCCTCTGTAGGTGGGCATGACCCCAAGCATTGGCATCAAATCATCCATATTCTAGATTCATTAGCATGCCTCCTGGCATGATTTTGTCCCACACTAGCTAGCATCATCCCAGTCAATTCCCCGAGCTCGGGATAGTTGGAAGTGGCAAGGGACCAGTTTGGATGTGGCCACCTTATTTTGGAGTAGAAATTTACTACATAGACATTTTCGGTACCACTCCAGCAGGCTGCAGGATGAGTGAATGCTTTCTTACTCATTTTGTTAGCAAGTACAAAGAGATGTAACCACAGTGAATATTTTAAAAATGTACTTTTTCTGTTATTTTTGAAAAATAAACTGAAGTTATGTGGTATGAGAAGACTTTGGATTGCCACAACAATGTAGATACTATCTCCCTTCTCCTGGATTCTGTCTGTTTTGGACTTAGACTACTTCTTTCAAAAAGACCATTTCATACTGTCGCCATACTGCTAATCCTAAAAGACATTGTCCTTGGAGGAAAACTGAGCATGCTTGAAATTGAGGATGTTCTTAGGAGCAAAATAATCCTTTTCCTGTTATTATTCCTATATAAAGACTTTTAAGACCTATGTATACAACTATGATTAAAAAATAAACAGAAAAAGAAAAAAGGTGGGTGACATATGGCACTGTTGTAATAGCATTGCAAGCTATCACTTCAATGGTTTCAGTCAATCATGTAAAGGGATTAAACTCTTACAGATAGACAGAGAAGGAATCTTTGCTGACACCAGTACCCCACCCAAGAAGATGGACTGTTTTCATATGGCAGGATTGTAATCATCACAGCCAGACTATCTGAAAGACAACTGCAGGTTTTGTTGTTGAACTTCTCATTCTAGGCATCATTTTGATTGCTGAGGAATCTCCCTAAAATTACAGCAATTTTACTGTTAGCAAATAATATCAAAACCTAAAATAGAACAAACAGATGATCTAAGAGTAAAGATACTCAAGTGATAACCACATTTTCTTTGAAGAAAAAATTATTTTACAAGAATGTGTTGCACTGGGGATGCAACACAAAGCAGTATTTTCTGTCTACCTAATGGCAGCTTTTCCTGGTAATTTGTTTCACCAGGACATCAGTTTGCATTGGCTGCATTTGTTGCTCCTGTAGGAATTTGAAGTCTCACATATCAGTGTCATTATACTACCCTTTTATGTTACACCATCTTTTCAAGGGAACTCCTTCAATTCCTTGCCTTTGTCTGTGCCTGAACACCTCCTCCTCCTCTTTTTCTCAGAACTCCCTAGGGAGATCCCTCTCAACTGTGCTCTGAACCACACTTTTCTTTGTTGACATTGCTGACTCATGTGTAACCCTTGTGCTTAGCTCAGCCACCTCTTCATTCCCAGTCCTGGCTCATTGCCCCTTGTTACTCACACAGTCCCCATCATGAACTTTTAAATAAATTAAAGTTAGGAAGACTCAGGACCTTTGGAACATGAGATGCTCATCGCACTAATTGACTACTGGCTCTTGTATTCTTCATTCTTCTCCAAACAGGTACAGCCATACCGCAGGCAAACAAATGTTTCTTCTTGCAACAACCCAGAGAGATTTAAAAAGCTGGATATCTTTATGTAGGAAGCTGAAATGATTATACAGCACATCGTATGTTACAGCCAAATAGCTTTTTCTTCACTGTTAATGTAGTTGTCTCATTATTATATCTCTTCAAACCTGCCAAGAACATTTGTCTTCATTTAAGAGACCACACTCCACATTCCATAATTTAAAATTAAAGCAATACAGAATTTTCAGAGCCTAAAAACAGTTCCTGAGAAACAACTGTCCTGAAAACAAAAAGTGTAATAGCTTTTTTATTACTTATCCATAATCTATACCTTAATTTGCATAGTTCCCAAGCAAATAGAGGTGTTTCTGACAGCCCAGTAGAAGCATTCTGACAGCCAGCATGCGTTCTCTTTTCTCCTCTGAGTCACACCCGGTTACAGTGACTTTTCAGGCCGAACTGTGCATTCATCGATATGAATCCAGTCCCTTCTGTTCACACTACACCTTCAGTTCTGCTTTTGTATTGCTGTTACCCACAATGATGTACAATAACATAACTAATTTTTCAATGTTTTCAAAGACCAGGTTTTGCTTGCCCATCAGTTCAAAAAACAAATCTGTATTCTATCCCCAAATCTATATTTTATACTTCTTTAAATAATAAATCTTTCAGATTTGGTAATGCAAAACCTCACAAAGCTGTTTTCAAAGAGCCATATTTCAAGGTAACATCAATTTCAATTTAATCTTATAATTCTCATTCCTCAATAGCTCAGTAATGAAGAAGTTGTTTTAAGAAAGCACACCAATGATTTCCACTTTACCTAAACTGTGCATTATTACTTTGCATTCAAAAGAGTTATTAAAAAAAAATTAAAAACACCACCAGGAAAAAGAGGACAATCAAAAAACGGTCTTGTCTGGCCCAGGGAAGCATCATTATTACAATATTGTGATAACAATTTGAGACTAATTAGACATGAAGGAATTGAAAAACTTTTATATAAATCGTTTTTTTGCTTCAGAGTTTTAAAGGACTTCTTATTTTCTTTTATATTTACCTGTAAGCCTCTTGTTCTGAGCTTCGCAAACTTCAAAACACACTTATTTGAGGTCACAGTTAAAATATTAAGTTACTTGGTCCTGATGGAGTTGACATTTACCTTGTTTAAAGTGTTTAACATCAAAGCCAACACAATAAATTCATGATGTAAAGTAGGCCATATTCAATTACCAGGAAAATACTCATCCAATACTTTGTAAACATTTAAAACACTTAAGATAAGAAGCAAGATCACAAGCCTCTGCTCATGCACCTTTCATCCCTTATTCTATAGGTGTAACACCCAGTATAAAGCCCACTTAAATTAATGAGAGTCTTTCCACTGACTTCTGAATTAATCCTGTAAACAAGTAGAGGATCCTATTCTTTCATTTCCTGCCTGCCCAGAAAAATATACATCTTCACAGCACAAAGTGAAGAGATTCTGTTGCCAGGTTCTGTAATCGAAGAAATTAAATTGCCTCTGAGTAACCTGTTCTGTGTTACTGCTTGTGCAGCACTCATTTGCTTGAATATAACCTGGCAATAACAATCCAGACCAGGAGGAAGACTAAAATGAGTACAAGTGTAACGAAATCGTCGGAGAATTGTCTTCCACCTGGCTTTCAATTTACTGTAGGCATGTCACCAAGAAAGCAGTTCCGAGTTAAACAATACAAACCTGAGCTTTGTACTGACAATCTCCAGAGAGTGCTGTAAACAACATGGAACGAATTTTACTGTCTCATATATTAGTCATAGCTCAACATAATATGAATTATCCAGCCGGATTTCTTGCCTCTATCCCACCTAGTAACCAAAATGAGCCACAAATATTTCTACAGCCCCAAGGCAAATTAGCACAACACAGCTTCCATCCCTTACACCGGAGCCCTCCAGGGCAGGAGGATGTAGCGTGCAAGCCCACCATCAGGAAGGGCTCCTGGCCCAGGCTCTGTTTCAGTCTCTCTGTGGGCCTGGGCTGGCAAAATAGGTTTTGGCCCAGGTCAAAACTGTGCCTAGGAATTCACTAACAATTTATGCCCATGCCAGTGCATAAAGGATACCTGTGCTGTTACTAGCATAGACATTCTGCTATAGGACAGAGTGAGGAAGGTTTGCACATGCAGAGACCAACTTTAATAAATTCTTTTCCACCCCAAAAGACAGGAGACGATCCCTTCACATTTAGTTGATAGAATTATTTTGCACTATGTGCATTATAAGGTCTGGAGAAGAATAGTGGCTAGCAGAGGAATTATTTTGAATAAAACCCAGCAGTTCTCTATAGACATAACTGAGTGATGCCAAAGTACAACAATATCAGATTTAAATGCTGAGGTTGTTAGCATGAGTGATAGAGGCGATAGCTATCAAGGGAGGATTTTGAAGGAAAGTAACTGCAAAGGGCAGAAGGTAAAAAGAAGGTTCCATATACTTCTAGTGGATCAGATGTAAACAGCACTTCTATTGCTGAACTCTGCACCTGGAAAAAAATGGGAGACATTCTGACTAGTCTTCATAAGTAAGTGTGAAAAGAGATTGTAAAATGCCTCACTCATAGAGGGGTGATTTTCAGAAACACCTTCAAGGTAAATCTTGGTAAAAGAAGAGCAGGAACTGAATTTGTCAGTAAAGTATCTGAAGAAACTTCAGGCAAAAATAGTAAGATAGATATTAAAAGTGTATATGGAAAGCACAAATGGAGAGAAAACTTACAATTTAAAGTGTAAGTTTTCTTCCACATACACTTATACTATTGCTAGTAGGATCACTTTGGTTATACTGACAGACAAAAGGACAGATTCCAGAAGAGAAGAAAAACCAAACCTTAAATCAAAGTACAACAAATTATATTGCACCCTGAGACTGGGCACATGGAATGGTCCCAAAGTTTAGCAACTGTTGGGATAATTTGTGTATGATACCCAAAAAAAAAATTAATATTTGGTACTGAACAAAATTTTCTGTGATATTGCCATGCTGTTGATAAAGATGTCTTTTGTGGGAGTGTAGTTGTAAACTAAATCAAAGGAACTGCAGGAGCAGCTGGGTCATTTACAGCCAGCTTATATGCAATTTATCAGAACCTAGAAAGGCTTCTTGCTTGTTGTGGGTAAACAACATAATTGAGTAGAAGGACAAAAAATTGAGTGTCCTTAGTTATCACTCATTATCTCTGTGAGGCAGATCACCTAACTACTCAAAGATTACTTCTGTAGTACTGAAAAAATAGCTTGCTTTAAAAATCCATGTAAAGGCTCTGATTCACATTGTCTTGTACTGCATAGAGAATCTTTCAGTATAATAATTAACTGTGCAAATCTCATCACACAATTGCACATGAAGTCAAATGATAATTATTCCAGGCTATCATGTCAGATATCAGAACAAAATGTAATGAAGTTAAACCACTTGAGCCTTCAACTGCTAAGGACACTGGAAAAGACTTTTAGAAGATCATAAAATTTTTTCTTTGAGTTAATTAAAGTAAATAGTTTCATAGCTGTTGGTTGAAAACACAAATAATATTATTTTAGAATAATTATTTCCACCATAGTGCTATTTTCAATATCAGTATCAGATTCCTGAGTTCTTTGAACAAGTGATGTTAGCAGCACTGAAGTCTGTCAAAATAAAAGAACATGGGATTTTTTAAATGGTACCTTCAAAGGTTTATGGTGTCAGCAGTATTAATGATCCTGGAAAAGAAACCTGGAAGATTGCAACTACGATTTCTCAGGCATTTAAGATCCTAACAGTTTCAAATATGTTTGCAGCCGAGGAGACAGCCTCCCTTGCCATATTTTCTCTTATTGAAAATCTGCCCCTCTTCCAGAAAACCACTCCTGAAAACAAAGTTCATACTTCTTTGTCTCACGGTCTGTGAATATCCCTCTATTTTAATACATCAGTTTACTCTATAAATCAGTATTTAATCTAACATTCAATATTATCTGACCGATGTACTGTATCCCTGTATTCTGACAATGTCTGCTGTTCCTAAGGCAAAGATACTGTATTGCTTAAATCAGTTTAAAAATAAGTGATAATAAAAAATGAAATGGGGAATAATAAGCAGTATTTTCTTTTATGAATTTACGTTTTTTATTTAAAGAAGGAAAAGATACACTGTTTAATAGTATATGGCTTAAGAGTCACAAAAAGGCAATACAATATACCAATTTTTTCATAGAATTATTTTTCTGCTCTTAATTATTCCTTTGCATTATCTTTGCTTTGTTTGTTCTTTGTTTCATTTATGTGTTATTGTGGTCTTTAAGTGCTCTTTGTGAAGTCAGTGCATGATCAGAACGTCATAAGAATAAAATTAGCACTGATTTAATTTCTCTCCTTAGGCTTATGTCCTCAGAGATAAGGGAAAGACAAGGACAAGATTCCAATCTTCAAGAAATTTTATTATTTAAATGCTTTTTTGCTACCTGTCATTTCTACTTCATTAAATAATCCAGCTGAGTGGATTTTAGCCTTGTTCATTTTGCTATCACCAATACAGATTTCATTTTTCATGTTCATTTTCCAATAGCTTTGATTCCTGTACTGTTTATTAGAACCCAGAGACAGTCAACAAGTTTGTTGAAGGAAAAAGAACCTGTTTCAGGGAGAGAACACAAAGGAGGTGTCCTTACTTAACTCTTTGCCTTTATGTGGAAGATCTATAGCAGAAGACACTGCTATTAAAAAAACACCCACACCATTTTTCTATTAAAAAATACCATATGTTCTATGAAAAAAACCCAAAACACAACAGCCAGATGCTCAGAGAATAAATTCTTATTTTGAGGTTACATTTATGACCTACTTTTGTGGGTCATAAAAATTGATGTATTCTCTACATTACTCATCATTAGTACATCAAAAATACTAATCAACAAGTAGCTTTGAATTTTCATTGTTTTTTGCATTTCTCAGCTGTGCTTCAGTACATTCATTCGAAGTAGGTGTCTTACAAGTATGAGAAAAGGAAATAAATTGATATTTGATGTGTATTCTTGCTTTCAATACTATATTGTTTATTGAAAAGGAATGAATGGTCTTACTTAGTCCGGGTAGCCAAACACCTGAGACTCAATTAAAGTTCATGAAACTGTGCATTCTGAGGACAGAAAAACACCCTCCCCCCACTTCTAAGTAAATATGGGGAGCCAAGAACAAAAGCAATGGGAGGAAGAGTAGGTTAGACTAACAGTTGACTTAATTTCAGAAGCTTGAAGAAGTAATGAATAAATTAGGCTATTAAAATTAATTGTGTTGCAAGTTGACAGGTGCTCAGCACAGGTAATTAATTCAGTGAGTTTTAATAAACTAGAATTAGAAGCAAATGAGAAACAGCTTCTCCTAAAGCAATGGGGAAGGTGTGCACAACTATCTCGTGCAGGCAGGCTGACACACTGCGGCTGTCTGTGAGTTATGGGCCTCAGGGTCTGAGTGATGCACGTGCAGCAACATGAGGGGAGGTGAAGGTCCCTGGCCAAGGAAGAAGAGGAGAGGAAGGAGAGATTGGCAGTAGTTCACAACCTGGTGAGAAAGAAAAAATGCTAATATGTACTTCCTAAAATTAGACATATTCAGTGGCCCATTTAATAACAACCTTTGGTGAAAATGAATTTTTTTTCTATTTCGAAATTGACTTCCCGGTTACAGTGCTTTCCCAGACAGAACAGCATTGTTTGTTTATTTATTTATCAAAGGGGAAGAATAAGGAAGTACATAAAAGCCAGATTTCCAGTGGAGTATTGGACAACTGAGCTGAGCCCATGGCTGTGCCTGGGAGGGAGCAGTTTTGTTTGCCAGGACCACTTCTCTTGCAGGGAGGGAGGCTGAGTTTGCTGCAAGCACTGCCTGCACATGGATCTGTCACCACAATCCCACAGCAGTTGTTAGGTGATGTTTTGAGGCTGATTTGCATCTTTCTGATGGCATGTGATGCAAACACACTGTTCTATCAGTGATACAGACTTACCATTGTTGTTCATTAAAGACCCCTGCCTGCCACTCAGAAGAGTTAGATATAATCAGCAGTCATATATTCCAGCTAGAGCACAGATTGCTTTTCATAAAACTTGCTTCTGTCTTCTCATTTTGTGCTCAACATGATCATTAACATTTTCATCACAGTTCTTTCTTCCACAGTAGCCATGTCCACATTTGTCTCAGATTATCATCATCTTTTTTTCAATACAAAGGATAAATTATGAATTAAATCCTACAGTGCGCACTCAAGTCAACCATAAGAGTTAGCAATGTTTTCACCAAAGAGATCAGGATTTGTATGTATGTGCATTATTTATAAGAGAAATAGTATATTCTTTTTTTTTCGGGGTAATATTGTGCTTTTATCTATGCAGTTCCTCCTGGAAAGATTCTTTACTGTTCCTCAAAAGTAATTTTGTTGTCAAATTCTTGCTCCAATAGAACTCTCTAGCTTTTTCAAGAACATTGATACCAAAGCAAATTAAAATTGGCATAGTAGGAATATGTAACATATGAAGCAGCTAGGCAGAGAAAGGACATTTATGAATTTTCTATGATATTTCTTTTGTGTTTCACTGCAGAACTTTCATTTTAAATGAGTGGGTTTTTTTTTCATATACCAGAAATACTGTTATTAGTCAGGCTTTAACTGGATAGATTTTATGAATCCATATACCTTAGGGACACCTAAACATAAAAATTAATGGCAATGCCTAGGTGGAATAACTAGTGCATTTTCAGGATCTGTTGGTTTTTTTCCAGTTTATGTGACTTGCTTTTTTAAAATTAAGAACAGTTCTCTTGCATATAATTACACAGAACCCTTTTCATCTTGATTTAAATAGACAATTTGACCCAGGGTTAAGATAAGGTGTTTGTCAAATCTGTAAATTCATAGCAGGAAATCATTATGTTTTGACTCTTCAAGTGTATAAATTTTTGAACGTTGAGACATTGATGTCAGATTATGCTAGTAGCAGCTATGTGTATAAGGTAACTCTTGGAGTGGCTATCAGATGTGTATTTAAGATAGATATTGGAGTGAACCAGCACAGCTGATTTTAGATAAGAATCTGGGCAAATTAACACCATGGAAAATTCAAATCAAAATCTCTTTGAAAGTAATTAAGAATTTAAAATTAACTAAAAAACATGCATGATGTAATATACGGATGTCATATATGTCAAATTCTTCCTATCAGCCTTGAATCAACAGTGTATGCAAGCACCTAGGAACGTGCATATTTTCTCCCTAAATAGTTTGCTCAGCTGGGATTTTAGTGAAAAATCTTGACTAGCCTTAATAAAAGGCTAAGCATAGCTATCAGATGTGTATGATGCATAAAGAAATAATAAATAGTCATCAAGTAATATCTACATTTTTCTTTTTTTCGTGATTTATATTATTGATGTTGGGAGTGTGAATTCTATTTTCTTATAATCTTAATATAATTTTGACTCTTTAAATTGTGCTAAGGATTAATTGTGCTAAGGATATTCTCAACTTTACTGGTGTGGTTTTGTTTCTGGGGTACTATGCAGACTGCATTTCATAGCCTGCTACTGGCATTTTAAGCAACACAATTTTAAGTGGAGGGCAGATCATCATTTATGCCAAGAAGCTCATTTATGTAAGCTACAATGTCAAGTTTAATTAAGGGCTAGAGTGACAAAAGAAAGCCAATTGCATGTGCTCAAAATACTTTTCAGATGACAAATTACTGATACCCATAAAAATAATATCCAGGATAATTGTTAAGGTTATGATGCTTAAACCTGCCTAAAAATATCTAAGGCAGTATATTCCAAGAGGTCAACGTTCTGTAAGATTTAAATAAAAAACCAAAAAATCGAATTTAGATTTATAATCAGGGTCTTTCTTCATGGAGGGAAATAAAATTTAACTGGCAATTAGAAGCATTTGTATGCCTGCTTTTCTCTGTTCAGCTCAGTGAGATTTTATAATCAGTAGTTTTGTATCTGGCTTACCAGAGAAAGGTTTTGCAATGATCCCTGGTCAAAGTAAATGTGTAGAGTAAAATCTGCTGGCATGATTTATTTTGTGTCTTTGTCCCTGCTCAGAACACTCAGTGTTTGGGAAAACCAGTCAAAACCTCTTCTGCCTAATCCCCATCAACATTTCTCTTTCTTTCTCTCGCTCTTTGTGGCCACCACATCAAAAAGGGAGAAAAGGGAGAGTTGATGCTAAGGATAAAGGTCAAGATGATAGAATATGACAACTCTTTGAATTGAAAACAGAAATGAGTGTCCCTAAGTATTCAGCATGAGCTTCTCTTTGCTCCCTGCAGGGCATCTGCACCACAACCACCGCATTTTTACACTTCTTCTTCTTAGCTTCATTCTGTTGGGTTTTGACAGAAGCGTGGCAGTCATATATGGCTGTTACTGGAAAAATTAGGACACGGCTCATAAGGAAGCGTTTCCTGTGCCTTGGATGGGGTAAGTCAGTAAAATTAATTTCCTAAGAGTCATTGGAATGAAACATTTAATGCAGTGGCAATGTCAAGAATATCATCATTTTCTTCAGTAAAACTGAAAGATAGTAGACAGCATGTTACTAAAAGGAAAACTAGGTTAGAAGCCTTTGTGCTGTGTCTCAAGCTCAAGGTATGCCACTGTGTATTGTAGCATTCTTTTATAAATACGTTTTAACAAAATTTTAGAAGATTTTCAGCAAAGTAGTGTAATACCAAGAAATCAAAATAAAACAAGAAAAAAAACATTCTCTGAATATTCATGAAACCTCTTTCTAGTTAAGACCTGTCAAATGTACCATAATTTAGCTACATCAAAGTGGTACACTGTGGGCAGAAAACAGTGTCCTCCTCCCCGGCAGTGCTTCAGAAAAACAAATCCTACAATAGCAGTATGCTTCATTAAATAATGCATTCCATGTAAAATTGTCCATTTTGCATTAGCTCACCCTATCATTTTTTGTCCAGGCAGAACAGCAATATTTTACTCAGCATCTGATGATTATTACTGTTTTGTTTTTTTTCAGGGCTGCCAGCATTAGTGGTTGCAATATCAATAGGCTTTACCAAGACAAAAGGATATGGAACAGCTCACTAGTAAGTCAATCCGAAATGATAAATTATGTTTTTAATTATCAAGATTGTCATACCCATCAGGAATTGCATAGCATACTCTAAAGGCTCTACAGGTATCCATTCACACTTGGAATTGCCCTGAGAGTCACTGAGTGATCCGCAAAGGAACAAAGACGAAACAGCACACCAGTCTTGGACTGAGCTCAGCAAAGCACCAGAAATCCTGGATTGTTTGTGATTTTGAAATAGCAGGCTTTTGAGAAACACTGAGGAGCAGGTCTTCTTAGACACCTAACATTTATATAGATTTACAAAAGAGAATGTTAAATGTTATGGGAAGCCTCTGCCAGCCTTTAAACATGTTCAAAACTGTTCTGGCAAAAGTCGCTTTGACACCCAGGTTTCCATGCACCAAGCAGGTACCTCAACTTTAATGCCCCTGAGCAGCTTGGAGCCAAAGCCCTTCAAACATCTCAGAACAGTTCTCCCATCCATCCCCTCTTGCCTGGACAGCCTAACCCAGCCCATTTCCTCAACTGCACTGTATTTGAGGGACAGCAAGGGGAAACCTGTGTGCTTCATTTACATTCAATGGTACAGTTCCAGTTTAGCTGTCTGGCTGGTTCCAGTGTGTATTTAGCACCTCAGAAAATTAATTCCTCAGAGAGGCCACCCTTCGGTCTTCTGATGAAGAAGGAGCCGAGTCTTCCTCCTGCCATTGGGAAGCTCCAACCCTTGTTATGTATGAGAGAGTGTGCTTCCTTTGGTCAGCCTGTTTGGAGCTCTCCTCACGTTGCCTAAGAAATTGAGTGCATCTGGACAGAAAAAGAGGAAATATGACTCTGTAGACTGGTAATGAGGGCATTCATCAGAGATGTGGATGAGTTAGGTCAAGTCCTTGCTTCGATGAATATTTAATTATTCTCCTTAGCATCACCACTGAGTGAGATCAGGATTCCCCCTCCCTTCCCTGTATGTCTCACCATCTTGGCACTCCAGCTCTGGGTGGGTAAGAATTCAAAACCAAATTGCTTCCTGAGTACTGGCTCCAACCACTAAGCTCTGTAGTTTTAAACTGTGACAGTGTGCATCTTCAGTTTGTTAATGAGGAATGTCTTATGTAACTGAAGTGCCTAAATTGCACTTAGAGCTGGCAAGTGCAACAGTGGTCTTAGCCATCTTTCGAGTGTTGAATTGAGAATTTACTCCTCTGAATTTTTTTTAATGATGTACTCATCTTGCTGGCTTTTTTTATTATTTAGTCCCTGAACCACGACTGAAAAAACATTTAGGCTGTGAGAATTACAAATCACAAAATAACAATGTCCAGAGCCTATTGGGGATGTAGCTCTGTCCCTTGCAGGATTAATCCCATTGCATTTGCTCTACTGAAATCATTCATGTGTGAGTACTTGCTTTAGTTAGCATTGCTTCCTGCTTCCTTCCTGGGCTGAATGCATTTTTAAAAGAGGATATTCTGAAATATTCAGACAAAGCAACAAATCATTCATTAAGAGTAACCTGGAAAGTAAAAAATTGCAGATCTCTGTACATGTAACAGCTCCTCTCCCAGGATCCAAATCCAGCCGACATGGTACTATGTGAGAAAAGAACAAATGAAGGCATACAAAGGACAAATAGAAACATAACTCAGCTTCCTCATCTTATTTGCAAATATATTTTCTTGGCATTTGACATCAGAATTACATAAGGAAAACAGTGAAGACAAGGAATGGTGATTCCTCCTCCATCGCCAGCTGATGTGCTGTCCCACTCCAGGAGGCAGCAAAGAATTGTGTCTCATGACAGCTGTTGGGCAGTGTAAAAGCAGAGCTCCTGTCCTGCTCCTCCTACCATAACTAAAGCAGTTGTGTAATTTTTTTAGTTGCTTACACTATATTTTGCCTGTTTGGCTGCAATCAATTTTACACATGCTGCTATCAGAAGCGCGCCCTGTTGCAAACTATTCATGCTCTGTAAGATGCTCATTTTTAAAATAAAGCTTTTAAATGGAGGACATTAAAAGTGAAAATTCAGGAAATTTTTCCAGTCCTGTAGTCCCACACATTAAGAGATTCATGCAGAGGGAGAAGGTCCAAGAATCTTTGCAGGACCTCGCAGTTTTGTATGGCATATGTTTGATGGGTATGCTTGAATTGTTCACACTGGAGCCATGTCTGTGATCGTCAGTCTCTGATTTCTATCTTTTTCTGAGTCTTAATTATCAGACAGTTATATTTCTGTACATTTAAAACTACATATGAAAAATATTTCATGCAGACACTTGCGATATAGATACAGAAGCTGAAGGGATTTCCTAAAAATAATAAGAAAACCACAGAGACAAGTTTTTAGATATTCAGGTTATCTGGAAAAGATTAGTGTGTCTGAAAGCTTAATAGCTTTTTCCAGCCATTTCTGTAATAAGTATTTTTGATATCTCTTTTCAGACAATCAGAGCTATGAAAGCACCACTACTAAAACTTGGAGTTAGTAAACCTGCATTAACTGCTCATGTGAACATACAGTGCAGATAAGTTCTAGGAATTTATTGTATCAGCAGAAATTAAAATTCTGTCATAGTCATGCTCTTGCCATGCTCTCTTAAGAGAAGGAACCATACACCTGGAGAGCATCAAACAGCTCACAAAATGTACAGAACACAGGAGCAAGTGTACAAATGCTTCATCACTCGGCAGAATTTTATGACCATGTAACATGGTCCCATAAAGCCACCAGTAGCTGCTCTTAATACTAATCAATTTATATGGCTTTCTGCTATGTGCACATCAGGGAGAAAGAAGACAGAATAGGAAAACAAAATAAAAACAGCTATAAAGCACAGGGGGAAAAAAGCTATCAGAGCAAAGAAAGAGGAGAAGGGAAAAACAGTAAAAAATTGACAAGAATTACCTTGTGGTATAAGAAGGCACCTGAAAATCTGTCTTCAGAATGTCTTCAGCACAAGAAGATTGGGAAAAAATTAATTTCAGTCATCAACTAGGAGATGTTGAATACATTGCAATAATGATGTCACACACTGGTGAAAATCCAGACTGTTGAAAATTCAAATTGTGTGAAAAAGAGGTTAGGGTAAAAAAGCACAACCTCTGTATTTTTTTCCAGCTATGCCTCTAAATAGAAATCACTCTTTTGAACAGCCATTTTAATTGAGGACATGGAAAAGGGAAGCAACAATTCTCCCTTGGTCTCAAAGAACATTGTGCTAGAAACTGGTTTTTATTTTTTATTTAGAAAAAACCGTTCTTGAACCCTTTTTTAAGCACAAGTAACTGAAATTATGTTCGAACTAAAATACATCAACTGTTTTTATGAACTGATGCTTCTGTCTGCCAATAAACAAGAAAATTTTAACTACAAGTCCTAATTACTCAGAGTGGTCATCTTCACTAAGTTTAAAAGTTCATACTGGTAAGGAAGTGCACTGTGTATGCATTTCCCCCTCTCAGAAGTCTGTGTTCCCAGACTGACGATAACAGCCTGGCTTTTGAAAAAATAATAAGAAAAACTGCAGAAAATTTTGAAAGCATTTTCCTCTGACATTGCAAAAATAAATTGAACTTAAATGTTGTAGTTGGTTTTTGAGGTGGGATGTAGAACAGCTTGGCATGTATTACCTTTTTAACAGTGAAGAAGATAGGCACTATTTGCATCCATTTATCATTCCAGAATTTAGCACACTGGTGCAGTTGGGTTCATGTGACAGTTTTCCCGTAGCTTCATTGCAATGGGAAATGCTTTTATTCTTTGCAGTGAGAATAGCAGCCCTAACAGACCATTAATATTATGATGTGCTTGCATTTAATTTACTTGGTTTTGAAAAGTACAAAACCATTACTGGAAAATAAAGAAGATATGTGTGATTCTGATGTGAATGTCTCTGGATGTGAAATCCAAGTAAATTATTTGAATGTATATCCTTGAGTTTTCTTATATGTAGGTGTGATCATGCATTCAAATAAACATGCTGTTCTTTGAATGTGTAATCACTGAGAAAATAGCACAGCTGCATTTACTTCAGTGTGTGAAGCTCCTGATCTTTTGCAGATATGAAAAGCTTTACATCATAATATATCAAATATTTAGAATTTGATTCTGTAAGTGCTCAGTGTTTGGTTTTCAGTGAAAGCCCTAATGCAGAAAGACAAACTCTTTGAGACTGGGAGGTCTCCAGAAAATACAGTTTTCAGATGTTTTAAAATATACATTTAAATTGTTTGCAAAATATTACAGAGAATACAGAACAGTTAGATCATATATCATATATGATTTTTCTCTAATGAAAATATTGTCTTTAAGATGTAGTTATAATAGCAATCATTAAATGACAGGATATGTAGAAACCTGGTTTTTTCTGAAGTTCTATATTACAGGTACTTGACGATTTCATCACTTTTAAGTAGAGAACTATCAGATATGGTAAGCTAGAAATGTTTCTAGATACCTCCTTGGCAAGGCCTCTTCAGCTAACTCATCATACATGGTTAGAGGAGATTCAATAAATATTTGCAAACTGATTTTCTATTGTGCTCTTTATACATTTTGGGCATTTCAGTTTATGTATAAGTCACATTAAAAATTTTCAAATGTTAACTTGTAATGGAAATATCTTTCAGCTCTCCACATCATCATATCAACAAAGCAATTCTTTTTTGGGTGTGCGTATGAATCTCATGCATCAGAAAAATGCACTGTAGTAATTACTAATGCTTTCTTGACAATGTGTTATACTTATTTTTAATTTGTGTTAGTTCTTCTCTAATGTTCTTTCCAGCTGCTGGCTGTCTCTGGAAGGAGGGCTACTTTATGCTTTCGTTGGACCTGCAGCTGCTGTTGTCTTGGTAAACATTAATATAATTTCCAGTATTTTTGTATGAAATGGTGCTATTTCAATTATAAAAGCTTAGCTATAAAGTAATACTGCATTTTGTTCTAAATACTGAGATCACTTTTGTTTAACATACCTTCAGTATTTTGAACGCATGATTCATTTGAGTATATGACTTTTTTATACCAATTATCTCTCCATGTTTACACAGTAAGCTGTGAAAGAATAATGTACTGATTAGTGGCACAGAAAACTTGTTACAGGCATCACTGAGTTATTATCAGCAGCATCTACGCAATTGTCACTGCCTTGTGAAACTCAGTGACAGTCTTGATAGAGGGCTGCTTGGCAGGGTACTGCTGTGCCAGCAAAAGCAACAGAAGGAGTGGAACCTGCCAGCAAGTTCTCCATGGCTACTGCTTTTGAAGGCAAAGAAAAAAGTTGTCATAGCAGGGAAATGTTACTCGTTTGTGTATTAGTCTTCCAAGTCTCTTGTCATGCTTTTAGGTGTAGGATTCATTTCTGCCTAATTGTAGACATCTGCAATGTAGATTTCTGCATGTAAGCTTGTTATCCCGGCCATATATCCTTGTCAGTGAAGAAAAATACATACTTTTAGAGATCAAACCATCAGAAGTATTTCAGATGTCTACTTCAGGGTAAGATGAATTACATCCTACCTACACATAGCCATTGGCTATCAGTCATCTGCTCCACAGTCTGTACAGATTTTTCACAACAATTTGTTTAGCAATTTTCCCTTACATATTTTGAATCTACTTCCTCTTTCCACTCCACCAATTTTATACTATGATAACTCTATCAGCACCGGTTATTTCTGGTTTTCTCTTGTAAAAGGGAGTCAGTCTTACTAGTCATCAAAGATACAGCTATTCAGCTACATGAATTTTCCCGAAATGGATGTTTACTACTCCCATAGAGTTTGTCTCATCATTGCCTGGAGTCCAGCCAGGATCCTTTTGTACAGCTCACAGTCCCTGTCATGGTAGAGGAGCCAAGGATGTTTACAAAAAGCCAGTTACAATTTTCACATGGAAGTAACTGTATGTTCTCTGTTTAATTGGCAAGTCTTTGTTCAGAGATGTTTGAAGTTCACAGTCGCAGTTTGCCCTGCCATTAGCTGGTAGCTGTGGAAAGAGCTGTTCCACACAGCCACTTAAGCCTAAGCTTATGAAGCCAAAGAATTATATAACAGCAGCAGAAAAATGTTAATGCTGAAAATAAAGTTGAAAAATACTTGGCAGGGCAAACTAGTAACAATTAGGTATTTTGGCATGGGTATTGAAAAACCAGTTTGAAAGGAGAAAAAAAAACGGATTATACTTCTCAAATAAAAAAAGGAACATTTATTAATTAGATTCAAAAATTGGTGTTACCTCTTTGCAAAGCCATGCAGAGACAGGTTCATAGAGTTCAGCTCAATAATACAAATGGATAATAACAGTCATTAAGTTGTCCATTAAATGCCATTAGTATGTCCATTAAGTGCCAAAGTCTGACTACTGAAACACTTGAATTTTTTTTTTTAGGATAAATCTTCAATCCATGTATGTGATCATAGCACCATTTACTTTAATAGAGCTAAACAGACATCCCAGAAATTCATCTAGTCCACAAAAATAGTAAACTGCAGCCAAACAAGGCTCAAAACTGACATTTTGGTGAATGACATAGACAGTGATTAATGTGCAGAAAGATATGGAAAACCACAGGCTGGTTCTGCAAAAGTGGGAACACCCACATGGGCCATAAATGTTTAAAAGGAACATGGTTACAGTCATCGTGTGCTCTGATTAGCTCTTCCCTGTGCAGATAACTCAAATGCAGTGGTTTTCCTGGAATAGGATATGTTACAATTGAAACTGACAAAATATTAATGTTATATTACTCAAGCTTCTGGCCATCAGACATGTACTCATATGTAGCTTCCTACCAGACATAATTCACAGTCCAAAAATGATCCTGTTGCAGGGAGTGTGTGTATGTCATCCTTTTGAAAATACTGCCTTTTGGTGTGTTCAGGGACGTTGCTACACAGTTTCTGAAGGAATACTCAGAAATGTAAGAGGAGGCATTTTGCAGGCCTATGAGAGCCTTTTTCTGAAGTAACAGGATACAATATTTTATTTCAGGCACTCAAAGACCAACTGTTTGTCTTCTGTTTGACAGGTCAACATGGTGATTGGCATTTTGGTATTTAATAAACTTGTTTCCAGAGATGGAATCCTAGATAAAAAACTCAAACACAGAGCGGGGTAAGCAACAATTGGGTTATTTTAAAGCATATTAAAATTTTATCACCAATTTTCAATTACAGATATTCACCAAAAATGCTTTTGATTGTGCTGTGAACTTTTATATCAGTGTAACAGTGTTTGTAACAGATTCCATTAATCTCAAAAGCTGCTGTTGCATTATCCTGAGGGAATGCAACTAAACAAACTAAACATAATAAAACACAAGTACAACAGTATTAAGTTAATAAGAATGAGGATTAAACAAATCTGAGCACTGATTTCACAAGATGGTTGCATGTATAAAGCTGTTGCAATCAGGAAAAGTTTTATGAACTGTTATGTACTGAAGGAACTGATTATTTTTGTCTAGCTGTCAAATTTAATTACTATGGTAAGAAATGTTATTCATTTGTGTTAGCTGTTATAAAATATATTTTACAGCAATGTATCCCTTACTTAGGTCAATGTTATTCTGCCATTTTGACTGCATTAAGAATTTGTCTTTGCTCTTACATCCACGTAACATTTACACAGGTGTATTTTCTAAATTGGTGTAACAACATCAAAGTAAAAAAAATTGTTTAAGAGTTAAAAAGGGGGAAAAAAGGTAAATGTGTGTTATCTATTATTTACTTGCATTTACATTAAAATTCTGTTTATTATAATGAGAAGAAGAGATTATGACAGTGGTGGTATCAGAAACTTTTTCACTGGGTGACAATGAATTGAAGTACTGCAGCAGCAAAACTAGATTCCTTGTATATTGGAGAAAATATGTCAGAAGTGGATCATCACCTTTTTAATGATTATGAAAGTATATTTAAGCTTTGAATAATTATTTTTTTAAGTTATATATTCTAGTATTGTATTTTGGGCCAGCTTGTAGTTTAACTCCACCAATATCTGCATTTCTAACAATGATAAATGATGGTATCTTCATTTTACTGTGTATTACTGCTATGGGCAAATTTATTGCAGTTTTACTTTTAATTATTTTGCCGTGTAACTAATAGTAGCATTCCTAACAGTTAGGAGTTAGATGAGTACCCTTATGATAAATACTTCAGCCAGCATGATTTGCATTTCATATTAATTCAATTAAATCTGGTTTTCAGTTCTTTCCCCATCATTTTGACAAACATGTACCAAACCCTTTAATTCTATTTCTTCTGTTTTCCTCTTTTTTCATTAGAAAGCATTAAGTTCATAACCTTGCTTTTGTCTACATTGCTACATCAACTTTCTTGACTCTGTATTAACACTAGTGAAATCTAGATTATAAAACTACCAAATTATTTCAAAAATAGCAATGACTTAGTAATCACCAATTCAAATTCACGTATGCTCTAATTCCAGTGATATAAGGAATTGGAACAGCCACAGGTTTGGCTTTGTACATTTTGTAAGGATATTCAAACTTAGATTTAACTGCATTCTTTTTCAGCTACTCAGTTGTAGGCTATAGAAATCTATTCACTTATACTTTGCTTTCCTCATGAAACAAATAACTCACTCTCTAATTGTGCAACTCAGTAAAGAAGTATTTTATTTCAAAATAGTCTAGCTTTAAAATGAATGGATGAATCAAGAGATTATTCCAGTTATTCTGGGAAAAGATGTAGATACCCTAATGAAAAACAATCTTAACTTGTGTGATATTATGAGATGGTGGCTTGGCAACAGCATTCCTTGATACTACTTGGCAGATGACATCTCTCAAGTCATTCTTTGGGGCATGGAATTTGGTTCATCATTTGATCTCCTCTAGAAAGGTGATTGTCACTCATTTCTCAAGTATCTTTTGCCAGCCATGCTCAGGAAGGCAACTTCATGCTTCCTGGCAAACATTGGACTTTAATATGTCAAAAGCTCAGTCAAAAGTTCAGCTGTAGGATTTAAAACAAGTGAAAATGGGACAAAATATACTAACTCCATATGCTTTTTACCACCGTAATAAGCATATGGAGAATCAAAAAAGTGGGAAAAAAGTATGTTGCTGGATCTCAATCATGATCTCAATCCTTTTCCTGGCAAAAGAGGAAGCATATGCCAATGCCCAGGCTGAAAATTTACATTTGGCTTATACTCACATTAAGTTCTATTATTATTTGCAAGATCCAGAGCAGTTTTATAGAGGTAAAGAGAATAATCCAGTCTAATAATGTTGAAGCACTGCCAGGCAAAGATAGAAAGTCTTTTAAACTTAGTTTATACTTAGTTTGTACTCACCCAAGGCATTTTTCTAGTTCATTCTTTAACATATATTTTTAACTGGGGACAACTACTATGGATTCACTGAGTTATTTTCTCACCCCAAAATCATCTTATAAAAGATCATGGTTCTCACTGTTTTCTTATGGAAGAAACCACCTTTTCATGAGAAATATACTGCACTTTTCAATGGAAGATCATAGTTTGGTTTATCAAAGTGGAAAACACTGGAATTCAATGTTGTTTTGGACAGTGCATTGAAAGTCTTGTGAGTGCTGGGTTTGGCAATAACAAAGAGTTCAGTTGGTTGAAATAACTGGGAAAAAAACCCAAAATGTTCTTATCTTCACCACATTGACCACTTTCCAGCTGGGAATAGGTAAAACATCCTTCCTGCCAGCTATGTCACATCTTAGTCAGTTATGGTTGTTCCTGGCTTTTATAGCAGAAAAGGAAGGAATAGGAAAAATATTTATTTCGTTGATTCAAGAAGCTGAATGCATGCTTTATGGAAAAGAAAACTTAAATTCCAGGTTTTGTCCTTTAACCCTTCTGACAGGTGCGGAGGTACAATTGTCTATACAAAATGCTTTGAGCTTAATGCTTGTGTACTGTGTTTTATTAAAAGGCAAAACAGGTCACCCTTTTTTTAGTACCAACTGATATTTATTTCATCAGACTCCATACATTTCAAGCCCTGTATTCAGACCTTCATTAGCATGAATAAAACCATTCCAGATATTAGTGGGCCATACAGGTCACTAGTACAAATCTGACTATACAGTATGCACATACTGATTTGATGCATGAAAAAATTATGTAAGTTTCTTTCCCTATTAATGCTCTGTAATGGTTCATACCTCACACTCCCCTTTTAAGTGACCCACACTTTTTCTCAAGCATGTTTGGATGCAACAGTCTTTCAGCAGGTCTGAATAGAGGGATTTCACTTTGTGTGTCTATCCTAGCACGTGCTTATGTTTACTTCAGTGTACTGAGCAGTTTTGATCACATTTGGGGCCTTTTTTAGACTAAATGTAAGAAATGGAGTTTGCATGAAATTAAGCCCCATAGCATTAACATTTAAAGCTAGCAATAATGTAAAGTATAATATAGAATTTTGCTACAATATAGAGATAGAGCATTCATCCTGAATAAGTCTACTTACTTTTTCTGCATGACATCATATTTAAAAGCTAAATTTCAGTAGCAACGTTTTTTGGTGACAATTCAATATTTTGTTCTTTTTGTGGGTGTTCTGTTTGTTTGCAGTCAGATGAGTGAGCCTCATAGCGGTTTGACGCTCAAATGTGCCAAGTGTGGAGTAGTTTCAACAACAGCTTTGTCAGCCACCACCGCCAGTAATGCCATGTTAGTCCTGATCATTTACATCTTCTTGTTACAAATCTTATACAGTGCATGTGAGACAATAGTTTGATGAACAACTGTGTTTGCTAACACTGTATAAAGTGCTAAGCATGTTTAAATACTTTTTTTTAAAAAAATTGCAAATGTGTTTATTAACTGAATACAGGATATTCTTTAGAACATAAAGTACAATTGTTACATTCTTGTCTATGATTTTTCAAGTTAAATTAATAAAGTGACATCCTTAAATATGTTTTATTTTACTAGTGAGCTTTTAATATTTTTTTACAATATTACAATGCTGGTTTTCTGTTTTTTTCCAATAGGGCATCCCTTTGGAGCTCCTGTGTGGTGTTGCCACTTCTAGCACTGACTTGGATGTCTGCAGTTCTGGCCATGACAGACAAAAGATCAATATTATTTCAGATACTTTTTGCAGTATTTGATTCGTTACAAGGCTTTGTTATTGTCATGGTCCATTGTATTCTCCGAAGGGAGGTGAGGAATGGCTTCCCGGTTTTCCAAAAGGCTGTGCTCCTGTTAATCTCTCAACTTCTCTTTAATGTTATATACAGCTTCCTCTGCAGAAATACATTTAATGGAAAGAGAAAAATATTTTATGTTGAGATGTATAGAAACAAGTGAAAGTGGAAAAGAGAAAAAGTGAAAGAGAGGGGGAAGATCAGTTAATTCCAAGTGAAAAATAGCAGTATAAATCTTTACCAACTTAATTCAAGGTGTCTTTTAATTAATCCCAAGTACAGTTTGTTTTTAAGTGTTAGTCTTTCCCAATGAGTATAGGAAAATGCTAACATAAATGCCTTCCAAAGACCAAAAGCTGTAGATTTTTACACTCTCTGAAACAGATTCAAAAACAAATTTTTTTCTGCTTATACTGTCCCTGAAAGAGGACACCAGGAGATGACATATTATGTTGGTGAAGATCTACCATTTCAGATCTACAACTCAGGTACCTACTAAAGTTATGGGGACAGCAAGGATGAAGACAGATGAGAGCTCTGAGAACAGTAAGGACGAGCAGTACCCTGGCCTGCCCTTCACAGCTCAGTGCCACCTGCCGCAGGATTCATCACCACTGAAGTCTGATGGCAAAGCTCCTACACAAGTGATCTTTAATCTGGCTCTAGTGACAGCTTCTCTAACCTGCCTAACCTGCTAACTAACCCCACATTTTATTGAGATGGGTATAAGAGCAGCGGCGTAATAGCTTTGTTGGCAGATCTGTGGTAATGGGGCCCTCCATCAGAAATGAGCAGCTGGAGCTGGACTTGAGAGTAGTTCGTGGTCCACAGGCATACCTATGTGCTGGTCATTTATCAGCTTCAGGATATTTACCACACCAGTAAGCCAAATTAGCGGCTCAGCATGTTTCCCTGGGATGGACAAGAGTTATTTGAAAGCACCTCAGGACTAAAAAAAGCCAAGAAAGATGTTTCAAGAAAGGTTTATTGTCAATGCTGAGTGATGAATCTCACACAGGCGTTTCCCTTTCCACCACTGACACCCTTTTAACACTGAAACTCAGTATATTAATGAAAAATAATTATCAATTACATAATTTATTGAATTTCTTCAGTGTTGTACCACTTTGCATGAGATTTATATCGCTATCCTTCACAGTATGCATACTTGATTATCTTATCAAATAATTAAGTTTCCAATTTTTATAGAAAAAATCAGTATCTTGCAGAAATTAGCATCTTACACAGTGCTGATTCCTTCCCACTTTAATTGTGCTGTTAGGGGTTATGAACTTTGTATTTCTTGGTTCATCAGCTCTCATACTGGAAGGGGCTTACCTCATTTAACACCTTTTCTTTTTTCTTCCTTTGGCTTTTCTTTTTTGTTCAGGAAAAAATATATGCAGAATAAGAGATAATACTCAAGAAAAATCTATTTTATATTGAACTACCTTGCAATCCTCTTATTCTCTTCAGCAATTTCTTTCCCAGTATGATTTACACCTGTGAAAGAGAGTAGTCTCATCTGTAAATCTGAAAGCCATCATTTCACATATTCTTTTAGTATAATGGTAAGACACGGCATCTGTTATCAATAGAAAGAATAGTGGTTTCATATTTGTCTTTCTGTCCATAAAATTTTTGTATTCATTAGGATATATTAATTAGCCTAGAAGGGGCATACCACCTCCCACTTACTGTCCTAGGGAATAATTTTTATCTTAAAATAGATACCTTTTGCTCAAGGTTGCATGTGAAACATTCAAAACCAAAGCAGTATGAACAGCATTATCTTTCACAGAATCATAGAATATCATCAGTAGGAAGAGACCCATAAGGATCATTGAGTCCAACTCCCTGCTCCTCACAAAACTACCTAAAACCAAACCATATGACTAAGAGTGTTGTCCAGACACTCCTCAAATTCTGACCATGGCTTGGAGCCGTGACCAAGTATGTTACAGTGACAAACCACCCTCAGGGCAAAGAACCTTTTTCTGATGTCCAGTCTGAACTCCCCTACTCATTTAATTCCCTCATGTTCTAATTCCATTTCCTTGTGTCCTAATTCCATTT
Organism: Origma solitaria; assembly: GCA_013397895.1. NCBI lineage: Eukaryota > Metazoa > Chordata > Aves > Passeriformes > Acanthizidae > Origma > Origma solitaria. The sequence goes on along the minus strand of VZRL01006280.1, from coordinate 1,086,808 downwards.
CCTTGTGTCTTTTGTAAGGATCCAGAGAGGCTGACGCATATACCTGGTTATCACTCATTGGTTTTGTCAAAAAAAGACCAAAATCTATGAGAAATTCTAAACATAACTTAGCATAGCACTGTATAAAATAAAATAATTAAAAAAAAAAAAAAAGAAGCAGCAGTTAAGCCTGCATCAGTGCAGTAATGCAGAAGCTTATTTGGAAAAAAGATGTATTTTGACTGTCGATGAAAGATGAAAACCAACAAACGTCTTCCAACAATGCCCTAAGCCTTGAATTAAAGATAGGTTTCCTATTCTAATGACAGTTCTTTGCTGTGAATGCTTCATTCCCAGGGAAAGCTTCAATAATGCTGAACATCTCATGGAAACATTCTTGTCTGACCATACTCACAAGCAGGACTGTGGTGATTGAGGTGAAATTAGTCTTTTCTCTATGTAAAGTCAGTTTTCAAATTTGTGGGATACCTTGACTGGAACCACTTCTAACTCACTGTTTCTTGCGTAAACAGTATGCAAAGATATCGGATTATAAATATGTTTATACAGGAATTTAGAATCCTAATTGTTTATGTCTAGGCAATCAGCTAGTTAGGGTTTATTTTATTCACTGGTTTTTTATCAAGTCACAGCTACATATGTAGATATGTAGAGATATAGAGATAGATATCATCTAACTGCAAAGAAAGTTTAACAACTAACAGGAGTTGATCCAGCAAATCGGTCTTAGCAGTTACACATCCCAGTTCTAACATGGAAATTCTGGAAGAAAGGCATTTTATAAAGCAGCTAAATAATCTATCGATGTGGTATTTTTAAAGAAATTACCTCCTGAGCAGGCTTCCCAGTGAGGCCCAAAAAGCACCAAGGTTTGATAAGATTTTCCCTTATCAAAAAGGAGGAGGTGTTTTTTCTTCAGTCATGACAACTTAGGCCAAAGTAAATGTCAGAGACAACTTATTCACTAATCAGTAGATTATCTCCAGTCAAAATGATGATAGTGGTGTTGGTGGAAGACGAAGAAGCCTAGGCATATTGCTGATTGAATCCAATTTACCGAATACATTTTGTCTTCTTTAGTCCTCCAGATTTAAATTACAAACTGGTCAAAACACTTAAGGAATTAATTAAGGCAATATTTTCATATGGGAAAAGAAAATTAATAGAAGTGTCTTCAAGAAACGCAAAGAAGTAAAAATTAATGGACTTGTATCAATTTTAATTTCAAAAATTTGTATGGTCTACACTTATTTGGTTCAGTTTGCAACAGCAAAGACATAGTTTGTCCACTGCACGGAAAGAGATGTAAGTCCAGTAAGTTATGTTTCAGTCTGGCTCCTGGGTCTGGCTCTCCAGCTCCAGAGACACTTAGGTGAGTACTGGCCAAGGGAGTGGCCATCGTGCAGAGTGGGCAGTGCAGTCTTTGCGCTGCATGTGGTACCTCCCAGCTGAAAGAATAGTCTGTTCCTTTTGGTTGTCTGCAAAAGCATTTAGCTCTGCCAGTGCCTGTCAAGGAAATCCTGCCAACATATTTGTCACGCTTGACGACAGCTACAAAGCTATCTCAGTTATAGCCTATAAGATTGATCTAATATTTATAGCATGCCAGAAAAGGCAAAACAATAATTCTGACTGTCAGGGGAAAAAAATATGGGGTGGAATATATCACCATAAAATTCAAAGAGGACAGCCCTGCTTTATTATGCCTTTATTGTCATTACACCACAAAAAGACAGAGACTTCTACAATTATGTAAAAAAGCCCCTTTTTTCCCTCTTAGTTATGTTGATATACACATAAATGATGGGAACACTTGTTACTTTCTCTAACATGCTATACTGAAGATCTTGTTTGATAGGGGCTGCATTAGGAAGACAGGGATTTTCACCAAGACATGCAACTGGAAGAGAACTACGTGATGTGTCGTCTCTTTCTGTTCATCATCAATTCAGTGTCTTTTGGAAAGACATTAAATCTTTCTATGCTTCTTATTTCTTAACTTATGAAAGAAATATAGTGGTTTTTAAGCATAAGACCTTTCATGGACTATCTGGAGATTTTGGAAGAAAAATGCAAAGTAGTTAGATATTACTGCTTTATGTTGCTTTCTTAGCCCAGAGAGCCCAGAGTTGTCCTTTTTGTTTCCTCACCTTGCTGTTTAAACACCTAATTGGGCATTGGAAGATGATGATGAATGTGTCACAGAACAGACAACGATATGAGGGGTTAGCATTGAAGCTTATCTATCTCAGCAAAACAGTTTGCTTGATCTGCTTAACACAAGATGCTTTAAATCTGATTTGAATCACACTTAGTAACTTATGTTAATGCTGGGGATGGGAGGAACCCACACGTATTTTTTTCTTTAGCTGTGCTCTGCAGAATAGAGAGCATTTGGATTAAATTCACCGTTGGCATCTAGAGCCCACATTTCAGAATTGCAGGAGAAAAATACAAAGTACATGAGTAGGGCAAGGGTAAGTTACAAAAGCTTAGAGCCGGTTACTGTTGCTAAGGAAACTACTTCCCTGGTATCTGCACGTTCATCACATCTGTCTCTCCTGCTCTGCCTGGCTCTAAGAAAATCTTGTAACTTGATGTTAAAAGGCAGGGGGAAAAAAACAAGATTATGTTTCAAAGTAAAATGCAAAGACAGAGCAGTCTTTACAAATTCAAGCAACAATTTTGAACAAGCAGTTTAGAAGAGTAAGCTGGTATTTAGAAATTTCAACCATTTTAATTCTGACTTGGGTGAGGACATCTAGAAATTGCAGCATATGTCAGTATCATGGATAACGCTGCATTTGACATTCTGTTAACATGTTCAAATCATATGCTGCTTGCACTTCAGAAGCATTGTGAAAAACATGCACATTTAAGAGGATCCTAAAATCAAGATTCACTGCTTTAATGTAGAAGACACTGAAAGTACAACATGAGATTCTTCAGATCTCTGGAGATGTCAGAAGTGGGGAACGTCCATGGACACAGAGTTCCAAAAATGAGGAGGCACACTGCACAGAGTGCAGTGAGACAAACTGTATGTTCTGCAGTAACAATGCTTTGGGGTCAAGCATCATATGCCTTGAGATGAGACTCAGCACAGCTGGGGACGCGTTGAAGGAGGCATTTTTTATTTTATTTTTTGTCAAATCACTGTGCCAGTGCTTTCCCAAGAGTATAAAATTCTGAAGTGTGACCTAACTTCAACATTGATAAAGTGAGAGAAGACTTGGATTAAATTTGCAGCAACTGGGAGATGCCAAATTAAATTAACATCAAACACATGGAAAACCAAAGCAAATGTAGTGCCTAAAATCAGAATCTGAGTCTCGATACAGCACACTTTAAATTACAACATGTGGTAAGTCTCAGTGTTTTGATATCAATCCAAACCCTCCCACCTTGCCTCATTCTTCTTTCTGCCCTATATTTGGCTCCCTCCACCTGCAACAGTCACTTATCCAGACTGCAGAGCAGTCCTAGGCATTTAAGGACTGAGCCCTTTAAAAAAATGTTTTCTAGTTGCAATTTTTTTAAAAATTTCATTTGCCCTTGTGTGATAGCTTCTAAACAACTTGCAATAGAAGATGATACATTTAAAGGGGACAGCTTCTCATCAGCAACAATTAATGAATTATCCTCCTCTGCTGTTCACAAAATGTCCATGAGTAGAAGATAATTTTCTCCCTTTTAGTTATTCTGAATAAGACATCAAGTAATTTTTACAGATAATAAATGGAATGTAGTTTTTTATGGGCATTTCATTCATAGTACTATTATATTTGAACAAGAAATTGTGTCACCCAACCACGTTCCTGTTTTTCCAAGTCACAGCTTTCAACCAGGAATATGATTATATATTTAATATAGACACTTGCATTTCCAGAACTAAAATTCACATCGTAAAACATTGTATTCCAAAAGTTGCCTTGCCATCGTTATTGTTGTACATGTGAGAAAGCAGTAAAATATGACAGCATTCTGCTGTCAGCAAACAGGAACTGCATTTTCCTTTTGAATGTGCCTCTCTGTTGAAGCACATTTCTATGTGCTGAATAATAGCGTTTATTTAGACATACACTCTGTCCAAAATGAAAGTAAAAATAGTATTTCCTATGAAAAATGATTCCTCAAATATACTGTGTTTTAGTGACAAGTTTTCAAATTTACTTTATGGGTCATATTAATGAACAGTAATTTCTGATAACTTCCCTTTGTACTTTCAAGAAATCTGTCTGTGTCCAAACAGTCCACTTTTCTTCTTGTGCTCACATGGAAGATATCTCCCTGATCTGAAGAGTTTTACTCCTAGAAGAGATGCATTAGATTCCTTATATCTGGAGTTAAAGATTGTTATTGGAATTAGTAATATCTTTCAAATAGATTTATTTTTTAAAGTACAATTAGGAGATTACAATAAGAACTAATTGTTAAGAACTGATTACAATAACTGTCTTATTAAAATAACTGTAAAGTACTGTCTTTCAAGAATCATACATTTGTCAAGCAGAAGATACACTTTATCTTGCAATGGTTACCAGTATATCTATTAACCCTTTTATCAGACCTGTAACAAAGTGAATGAGAAGACAAAGCCAAATATTATCACCAAGACAGATTTGGCTTAAATACCATATAATCACTGTCTAGTAGCTAATTCTGGTCATACATATATCTGATTCTGTGGTCTGGATTTGATAGACTGACAGAATTTGTAGCAGAGCTACAAAGTATAACAAATGTATGAAATGGCAGAAATAGGCATTTAGGTTTATTGCTTCTGATTTATTACGTGGGCTAAAGAAAAGTCATGCATTGTATTCCATATGGTTTAATTTATTCTCTAATAGGAGTATATAATGTTACACAAGAATCAGTATAAGATTTTTTTTTCACAGGTTCAAGATGCATTCAGATGTCGGCTAAGAAATTGCCAGGATCCAATCAATGCAGATTCTTCAAGTTCTTTTCCTAATGGACATGCTCAAATCATGGTTAGCTTTTATTTTGTTCTTTGACTATGAAATTGGTGTTCCTAACAAAAAGAAAAAAACTTAATGTATTGAATGTGGCAAGTTTGCCTAGCTGAAATACTAACACCTAAGCAAAAGATTTTTTAGGTGCTTGCTTAAATATCTTAGCTAGTTTTAAATTATTGGTATGATTATTTAGTGGAGCACAGTGAATTAGTATTTTCCACCAATGTTCTTTAGGACAAAAGATTCTTACATAAGAGAATTAAAAATATTCTAATAATATGTTGTGAATTTTTCTAGTATTGGTGTAAAGAGTACTGATGTATTTTCCCTCATGAGGCCTTGAAAAATATTCTCCAACAAGAGAAGGAGAAAGTGCTAGAGATTCTACAGGGGGAATCTATTTAGTGTGTTAAATTATGAGATAGTGAATTTTGCTAATATTGTTAGGTAGGATATTAAGACAACATATTGGTCTCTTCACTTTGAACAACAGTTTGTCATTGACTGTAATGGGGACAGAATCAGGCCCTAAAGACATGCAAGACTCAGTAAAAATAGAAGATACAGCAAGCACATGCCCTTCAAAATGATTACTCATAAAAAGAATTTAATGTTTGGAATTCACTAGCAAGAAAGAAATAAGTTTTACTGAACATTTAGCATGGAATAAACTTCTTGTGAAAATAAAAATAAAAAGTAACTGAATTCTCTAACAAAATAAATAGTTTTGTCTAACTAGGAAAAGTCTACTTTGATTTCCAACTGTTAAAATTCTTTCTTAGTTCTCACAATTAATTTTTGCACAATGAAATAAGTAATAATTGTATTCAAGGAATATAAAAATTTTATACGATTACATTAGCAGCAAGAAATGACAGAATGTTTTATAAGAAATAAGCACTTCATAATGAATTAATGAAATTTCAAAGAGGATGGTCTATTTGGATAACACTTCTTCACAGTAATTTGTATTGCAGGCTATTTTTCATACTTCTTTTCAAAAAATTACTATGAAAAGCTTCCTTAAAGAAGATCCTTTGATGAGGTGTTGAAATTATTCTTCCATATGCATTAAAAACTATACAGTGTACCATTTTATTAAAATTATATACTCTACTTCCACCTATTTTATTTTATTTTTTCTGGTCAGGCAGCATACTTTGAAAACCACCCAGTTATACTTTAGGAAACTTTGTAAAGCTCTGCTGTTGTAAAACAATACACTTCACCTTCTCAGCAACAAGAAACCACTTTTAAGAGACTGTGACCCTGTAAGTAGGACATTTTGGAAGTGCTAGTTGGCAAAAAGGTATTGTGGTTTATGTTTTAAGTAATAATATCTGTTCTGTTTCACTGTTTCTTGTTACAGACTGATTTTGAGAAGGATGTGGACATTGCTTGTCGGTCAGGTAAGAACATTGAGAGAATACTTAGCCAATAAAAAGAAGTCTTGTATGAGTTCCTGGTGACATGAAAACCAGAAAAATATTGGTGTTTAGCCGTTTATAGGAAATATTTATTAATTTAAAAAATAGAAAAAATAAAATGTTATGTCACTTTATGAATATATTTATTAAATTTTCTTATGAAGGCTTTTAACTAGAATTCAGCAGTTGGAAAGTAGTCAAAGGTATGACTATTAGAAAGCAAATAGTTGTGGAAAGAAGATAATTCTTAACACATTAAACTTTCCTTCCCCAGTACACAATTAAATATGAAACCATCATTTTGCTTTAACAAAAGAAAATACTTTCTCTTGAAAGCTATGTATATGAAGGATGCATAAATTTGCATTCATTTTAAAGAGGGTGTGTTTTTTAGGACTCTATGTGAAATCAACAATAGTTGAAGGAAATTAAGTTTTATTCCACTTTACTGAGAAAAGTTGCAGGTTTTTTAAAGATATTTCAGTACTGTGATCTTTAATCAATCAGCTATGTTTGTTTCCATATATTAAAGTTAACACATTATCAGCCATTTATTTGCCAACCTTGCTTAAATAAAGTGCAGTATAAAATGAATGATCATTTAAACTTGACAGAATTTTTTTCATCTAGGAGATATTTGCAAAGGACAGTTTTCCTAAGGAAATGGTCCTGCCTAAAGACCCTCAGTTTTCAATAAAGGGAAAGAGAGGGAGTGTGTCCTCTCCACAGGGTGAGTCAGAGCAGAAGCCTGATTTAGCTGTTCTGCATCACCCACCTGAAGGACACTCTTCACTTGGCTGTATGAGGAGCCAAGAAAGCTGATCTCATTAAGATGAAGTCTGAGTTTCCAGTCACCCGCCTTTAAAAAATCTGCCAGTTGAGTTTCTTGCAATATAGAATTAGTTTTTCCCTACAGATCGGTTTTAATATGCACATATATTTTGAAGGGAGCAGGATAGTACAGCAGGATAGTGTAACACAGATGCATGTCTGTCACCATCCAGTGCAGACAAAAATCCGGCATTGATCCACGTAGTTCCAACTTCTTACCTTTGATAACATAACTCTGCAGTACAGAAGGCCTTGTCAGAGGCATCCTAAAGGAGATTGACTTTGAGTGCACTTACAAACAGGCTTTACTAGATAAGCATTTGGACTCACTTTCTGATAATGAAAAGTTTAAGGATAGATCACGGTTTGAAATGTCTGAACAAGTGTCACTGGAAACAGTAAGCAGGCACTTAATTCAGGTATTTGTGCACTGTTGTTTAGGAGCAAATTGTTCTTTTCATAAGGGAAGAATGAGAGTTAGTTTTGTGTGAGAAAGCAGAGTTGGATCTCTCATGAGCTGCTTGCTGTGGAAAAAGACAGTGAACTGACAGGCAGGTGCTGGGGGATCTGGGTCATCAGAGCCCTTGGGCAACCAGAAGGGATGTAAATGTAATACCTGAGATACTTCAAGTTGTCTTTCTGTATCAGCCCATGTGCTGGATTTTATTGCATAAAATAGCATTGGTGTGTATTAAAATATCTTCAACCAGGACCAGAAAATCCTTGCACCCAGCTGGAATAAGCCCAGTAATTGATAACTTTAATTTTTTCTTTCTATCCTTTTCCTTTAATTAGAAATGTTGAATTATAGACTTACCTTTTTTTTTTTTAAAGCTTAATAATTGTGATTGAATAAATGCCTTGCTTTTGAAACCATCCTTCAACGCTTCTGGAAATTTTGAATTTTATGGTAGGATTAGTAACTTTTACATATGGAACTCACCCCAACAAAAATTGCTGGATGTTACTACAAGTTTGACCAGAAAGGTCTAGGCCTAGAAAAAAGTAGATTATGACTCTTCTATAAAACAGGCTTATATTCTTTATAACCTTTCCAGATGAAGCAAAATATTCTTTCTGATACCAATGGAATTTCTTCCCAATGTGGTAATTTTTTGTCACTTTTATTTAAAACATAATTTAACAGAGACAAGTTTTAAAAAGTCAGTGAAAAGGAACATTTATGAGCTTAGGAACACACGCTCATAGTTATTATCTTATGGTAGGTCATTACAATGGATTGACAAAATGATTCTGCCTTACAATCTGTTTGACATTTTCCAGGAGGTTATGTGGAGTTAATAACGGCAGTACAGATGTCATAGTGTAATTTTTTTGGAAAACCCTTAATGAGTTCCACATGGCAGGCTTTTTCTTAAGCTGCAAGTCACCTAAAATCTATGTAAGTCAGTAGGAATAAATGAAGAAGTGTTTTTAATTTATATAAATGACTGAAGCTACTCAGAGATCAGTGTCAGTTATACACAGTAGATTAAGAGAATAAAAAACCCAAAACCACACAAAAGCTGTTCCAAAACTAATATTTATAAAATTAAAGTTAATAAGTGGAAAGAAAAATATTTAAGAAGATTAACTGGTAAAGGAAACACTACTAGATGAAGATACAAGAAAAAACAGTGTTAGGCTGACATGGTTTCATGGTGTAAGAATCCTGTTCTCTGACCCACAGTTCTGCATAAAGACATTGGACCTTGCAGAGCAGCCACTATAACAGGAACACTTTCTAGAATTTCACTAAATGATGAAGAGGAGGAAAAGGGACCTAACCCTGAAGGAATGAGCTATTCAACCTTGCCCGGCAACATCATCTCCAAAGTCATCATCCAGCAACCAACAGGTCTCCACATGCCAATGAGTATGAGTGAACTGGCCAATCAGTGCTTGAAAAAAGACAACAGTGAGCTGCGGAGGACTGTGTATTTATGCACTGATGATAATTTGAGAGGTGCAGATATGGACATAGTCCATCCTCAAGAACGGATGATAGAAAGCGACTACATAGTCATGCCCCGGGGCTCAGTAAATACCCAGCCATCACTGAAAGATGAAAGCAAAATGAATATAGGCATGGATACCTTGCCTCATGAAAGGCTGTTGCACTACAAAGTTAATCCAGAGTTCAATATGAATCCCTCTGTAATGGACCAATTTAATATCAATTTAGACCAGCATCTTCCCACCCAAGAACATATGCAGAATTTGCCATTTGAGCCCCGCACAGCAGTGAAGAATTTCATTGCCTCAGAGCTGGATGACAATGCAGGATTATCAAGAAGTGAAACTGGATCCACAATATCAATGAGCTCTTTAGAGGTCAGTGGTGCAAAAACAAATTGCATGCTCTGTGGTTCTAATTTTATGATAAGACAATAAATTGTGTCTCGTGTCTAAGGGGTGAAGTTAATGTTTTAATTTAGTATAAATTATTGTTTGGGATCATACACTGCTGTTGATATTTCTCTTATTATCAGAAGTGTTTATACCTAGAAAACAAGACTAAAGTTTCAGAGCCAGTCTGTATGAAACAATATAGTTCTGGAGATTTAACATTCCACACGTCTGCAGAGGATTTCGTGACCTACCAGGTAAAGTCCACTGGAAAATTCTGTGTTGCTATAAGAAGAAAAACTATTCCTGCAAGATACAAGTGCTAATTATTGGCCCTACCTGCAAGCACATGCAGTTGAAAATATTTGCTGTTTTATTGCTGACAATCATATCTATCTCAGATATGATAGTCTGATTCTGCTCTCATTGGTGTAAATCTTGGATTCTTCCATCCAATAGCTCACCATTTACTGATTTAGTTTTGTTTGCATGTGCATGCAGGCATTGGTACAACTGATGTATGCAATAGGTACAGGTGGGCTTCATATGGAGTATCATAGATTTCAGTCAGATTGCAAAAGTGAACTGAAAAGCCTTTAAAAGGCATTCAGTTATTGCTGCAATCTCTCTGTGGGATTTAAGCATTATCAAAGTGAAAACTAGTTAAATAATTTCTTAAGACCTAAGCGTCAAATACTGCCATTCTTATTGAGCTTTTACCTATGAAAGCCAGCAGTGAGCTGGAGTTAATTTCATACTTGGACCTCCTTAAGAATTGGGAATACATTTCACCAGCATTTCAAATGTTGTGAAACATGACATTTTGTGGGACAGAGAAAGACAGATACTAAACCATGGTTTCACTCATTCTCTGAAAGAAGTTACACGTGGAAAAAAATCTACTGTATGTGCAAACTTGAAGCCATTAGCTATTACTCTACGATGTTTGGACCCGTCTTTGTAGGGAAACAGAGACTTGGCCTGATTTTTCAATTTTTAGATGCAACTGTAGCTGATACTTCATAAATGGTGGCTACTTATGGACATTTCTCTTAAAATGGAGTTGAGGTTTTATGTAGACGAAGTTTTATGAAGAGTTTGGGTGGAAGATCAGAATTTAGTTTCTTTTCAAGAGATCTCTTTACAGGCTTTGAAAGCAAAATATTTTCTGTGCTATTTATATTGTGTGTGTACTAACATAAGTTTTTACTTAAAGACTTAACCAGAAAATGAATATAAAATGAAGTGTGGGGATCTGCAAGGAATCAAAAATTATCCATGTTTTTGTTGTTGTTAAAGTGAATACGTAAATTCTTGAACAAATTTTCAAAATTATTTCTAAAAGGTACTGTAAGTGCTTGCCCACTTAGTTCAGGTATATTAGTTTATAGATCTTTGGTGGTGCATAAGAGTTCTCAAATTTAATGCAACCACAGAAACACAATAGCTAAGACCACCTTTCAGCAGTATCCTCTCCCACCTGTCTACAATACTGTCTTTCAGATAGTTTATGTCAAATATAGAGACTTAAATCCAGTCCAGTTAAGATTAGAGATATGGGTGAGATGTATGAGGAAGATTCATAATTCTTTGAGAAGATGGACATATATATGCCACCATACCATCCACTCTAAATTAATTTCTGGTGATGCCTCTTTTTCTTCATTGGTGACAAAGTTCATCTAGGACACCAAAAACAAAAACAAAAACAAAACCACACACACAAAAAAAACCTATCTTAGTTAAGTTGTAAAAACAGTGACAATAATTACTTCATCTTACACAAAATTGTAGTTCCTGATGCCACTTTGGAATAGAGGCCTGAAAATCTATGAATATAATGTACTGCTCCCTTACAGTTATTTTTTAACTGTATTTGTATCATATTTTAAGTTTACCTCCAAGATGGGACATAGACACTGAATCTCAGTCACCATTCTGCATTATAATTTTTATGCTCAGAAGAGAACTACTAAGTATATAGTAGAAAATGTAGTAAAGTATAATAAAATAATAAATACTTAGTCTCTTCTAGCTTTAGAAACACATTAGGTTTATCAGGCTGTATTTTGGTCCAGAAAGCTGTAGACAGTTGTGTTTGTAAACCTCATCAAACCCAGAAAAATCCCATGTATTAGGGAAAAAACACAGATATTGGGGCCGGTCAGAAATTAAAGGAACTGTTTTGGCTTTTGTGTCTGCCTTTGTGATTCTCAACATTACTTGATGAGGATATGCTGCACTGAATTGAAGATAAGGGTGTGCTGCACTGAATTGAAGATAGGAACATGAAAGAAAATTGTGTATGGAATAAAATCAGTCTCAAGCAGATCCTGATAAGCAGGTCCAGCCAGATAAAGAATGTGATTTTGTTTTTATATGTACAGTGTGTAAGAAGCAAGGGTTGAGGTAAAGCCCACAATGGTATTGGCTGGAACTGACTAGCTGAATTAACTTTTGTTGCTGCCTTAAACAAAGGAAAAAGGGAGGGCAAGGGATTTGGTTTTTAGAAGATTGCAAGACTTTTTAAAAGACAGGGCTTTATGGAGCAGCAAAACCTGCAGCAGGACATTCAAGATCACCCTGCCCACCTTTTTCCTGATGCAGCACGACTAGACCAGCTCTAAAGGAGAAGATCCTGAGCAGCAGAAAGCTTCCCTCTCCTGTCAGCTTATAGTTGGAACACAGCTACAGTATCAGCACAAAAACCATATATCCTGACTTATTACTCTGAAGGGAGTATCCACCACCCCTACCATTATATATCTAAACGTAAGCATTCCCCTTCTGAAATGGAAAAAGAGCTCTTCACATTTGGCTTCCCTTTAGAATCAATTGAGACAAATACCCATTTTAAGGCCACTTTTAGACATCTGCTCCAGGACAAAGTAAATGACATGCCTCAGTGCAGGTGTCTCTTTTCAGATTCCATAGAGGAAGCCAAAATGAGTAGTTCAAACACAAACATCAAAAATGTTGATGTCCTAAATTTAGTCAGATGAATCCTACTGTGTGTACAAACTTTTCTAAAAAGTTCTAAAAATTTTATATCTATTTTTTTTTCTGAAGGAAATTCTTAGATGTGAACAATTAAATGCTTTATTATGTATGGAAAAACTTCAGTTTTCAAAAGATAGTTTGAGAATGCCATAATGTTTACATACAGGTATTACCCAGATAAGTATAAATTTAAGGATGTGCAGATTCACAATGTGCAAATCAGTGATTTTTATTTTATTTGGTATGCACCCAACAGTATTTATGTGATTATAGGCACAGGCAGGCATATTAGCACATCACGGAGTTTCTGAGGAGGACTAATCAAACATCTGGTTAATCTCCTGCACATCCCTTATATGCATGGATTAAAACTGGCTTTTCTACCTTGGCATCAAAGTGGCTTGGAATATGCTCCTTCAGTTCAAAGTGCTTTGATTTTAATGAAGGAAACACTCAATACTATGTTTTGGAATGTTTTTTGTTTTGAAAATGTACACTCAGAGTGGTGTGCTCATTAAAATGAAATTACTTTGAAGTGAAATATTGCATTCCCAGACACTTCAATGCAGAGAAAAGTTAGAAGGTTTAGATGCAGAGGAAGAAGCTGATCTGGGAAACATATCTCCAGGATAAGTAATTCATGTCTTTTTTGTTGTGCAATAAAAATGGACGAAGGTGTAGATACCTGTGAAGAGACTTGCATCGTTACCTTTGTGGAAGAGGAATGGAAGTTCTTTCAGGTGTACTATGGCTAGTATAGTGTGAGCAGAAATGGAAAAGAACTGAAAGAAGACAAAGACTATGAACAATTTTAAGATGAAGGGCGTGCAAAGACGGGCAATAGAAACATTAATTAAAGGAAAAAATGTCATGTGCTTTAATAGAACAGGAAGGAAGAACTTCACAAATTATTTGCCATGTAAAGGACTGGAATTCTTTTTCCAGCCTCATATCTTCTTTATTTTTCTGTCTCAGTTTCTGCTATGAGATCTTTATGTGTAGTAAGTTGATTGGGTGACCAAAAAAATCCTTCTGTATTCATTTATGGGAGCTCTTAATACATTCAAAGGCAGTCAACTCTGTAGGTCCTTGGCCAAATCACTGACAGGGGACTTAAAGAAGAAAATACTGTTACAGCTGAGAAAATAAAGGGATATGTCAAAGATAGTGAAGTGCAAAGAAAAAGTAAAGATAGGTATAAATAAAGAGGAGATAAGAAGACATTTTTAAAAAGGGGGGAAAATACAGCAGAAATTGAGAAATAGCTAAAAATGAAGGTATTGGGAAGAATAAAATAGAAGCAGCAGGGAAGGAGAAAAGTCTAAAATTATAATAATAATAATTTTTGAAATCCCCAAGCCAGGACAGGAGAGAAAAAATACAAAGTTAAAATAGTCAATCTCATCAATAAAGTACCAGAGGCAGAACAAAAGCAAAATGGTGTGAAGTCATTTTGATTTATGATATGAGAAGTAAAAAAAAAAGAGAGAACAAAAATAGAGAGACGAGCACCACAGGAATTTCTTCTTTATCATGTTTCCACATTGCATTTATTTTCAAGCATTTGGTATCTCAGATTTCTATCCCTCCCATTCCTTATTTTATTCTTCAATAAGCTGTGGAGACTGCTTTTGCCAATTTTGTGGCTCTCAGTGAAATGAAGTCTAGCCCTATAACTCCCTCTTTCTTTCACTTGAGTGAGTAGGTCTCAGATTCCTCTGGCTTCAGAAATTGATGCATCTTATTTTCAGGTTAGCATAAAGAAGTGGGGGTGGAATCAGGCAGAGCTTATTGTAGTAACTAAAGATGTGAAGAACTGAAATTTTAGTCAGTATTATAAAGTGCACCATATATTGCGGATTTTGTATTATAATTTTCTATTTCTCTAGAGCTACATTGTCCCCCAAAAAACACAAAGCAAGTGGTCTTAGTTGATTGAATAAATATATATGCAGGCTGCTCTATAAAAAAAGGGAAGAGCAAGGCACAATAATTTGTCAGAATACTTTTAAAGTGAGATCTTTGAAGTTATGTTTGTACTGTGTGTTGCTGCATGAAATTTGCTAGCATGTTTTAAAGACTGAAAAGTCCCACACTAAATTTGCTTTCTCATGAAAATTTGCTTGCTTTATGTCTAGCTCATGTTATGAACTAGTTGCCAACATAATCTCCTTTTCAGGAACTAGAGTGGTTTTCAGTTATATACACAAAAAAGGTGTTTTCAATCAAAAACATCTGTCCACATGCCACTTTTATATCTCTGAGGGTCAAAAATATTTTACTTTACTTTTGTTCTGGGGAAAAAGTCCTCCTCAGGCTAAGATCTTGTATGTCAAATCTCATCTCAGAGTGAATTATAAACTGCTGATAATAAGACTTTATCTTAATGGAAGCATGGTTATAGCCCTCACTATAATATGGTATCTCTGGTTTCAATTATGCTTTGGACAATGCAATATATCTTTAGGAGTATCTGATGTAATTAATCAGATAGTGGTATAATGCAAAATAGAATAAGGAGAAAAACAGGCATTTGTCGTTTTACAGACATGGAGAGCGATTTTATTAGTCTTTTAGTAGGAGCAGCTCTTTCCTGGTGCCAGCGAATTAGTGTGTGCTGGTGTATGGAAATTATTCTTCGAAATTCTATTTTTGTCCTTCAGCAGAGTTTAAAGTTGTTCTGGAATTACACAGAGAAGCTATACATGATTAGCACAAAGTAAAATTGATTTAAAATAAATTACTACTGCAAATGCTTTTCACAGAGTTTCATTTTGTCTCTGGCATGAAGGGTGGGGGTTTTTTTCTACATAAAATGGATTTTATCAATTAAGATTAAAGAGCCATAGAAATCAGAGATGGAAAATTTCTTGTCAGTCTTTTCTATCAATGCAAGAACACTTCCAACAGTATATTTCTCTAAAACATAGTCATACTTCACTTTGAAGACTAGAGTGAAGGGCTTCCATTGTTTCCCTTAGCAGATTATTGCATAGTTACATGAAGTTACATTTTTCCCAATACCAGTTCTGATTTTTTTCCAGGTTTTTCCCATGCCAGTGTTTATATCCTTCTAATGTTTCTGTACAAGCTTCTGTGTTTGCTTCTTCCAGAGACAATGTTAAACAAATCTGTTTCACCCATTTATCCTTTCCTCCTAAAAGTACATTTTGCTGCTACTCTCCTCTGAAATTTCCCCCGTTTACAGGCATGATTTGGCTTCTGCCAGTGTAGAGCACCAATGCAGAACTGTCACTGGAGTTGTACAAAGAGGTCTATCACATCCTTGTCTGCTTAAATTGATCTCTTGTTTTGTAGCATTCGTAATTGTACATGGATTGCTGTTCACTGCCTACCCATACCCCTCATTTTTTTCAGAATTATGCCAGCTATCTCCGTGCCACTGACTAATTGCATGGATCTTCAGTTTTCTGTACAGTCCTTTTATTACTTACCCGTGCAGTTCTCCAACGTTTGGAGCTCTTCAGCTTGGAGAACAGATGTGTGAGGAGTGGATAGGAAACTATTATTCATATCTCCTATAGGATAAAAAAGAGGAACATTGAAGGAAATATCAAAGGGATAAACAACATAATTTCCTTTGTTATGTCTTACATATTTAAATTGTGGAGTTTACTACCACAGCACATTTTAGATTTCAGAATAAGCTCCTCCCAAGGAAATTCTTAAACTACTGAAGACTTAGGGAAGGTGTTGTAGCAGAAATGTAATTTTATATTTGCCCTTCTATATATCATTCCTGAAATATCATAGCACAACCTGGTCAAATACAAAATACTAAATGAGGCAAACCATAGATAATATCCTTTAGTTATTTGTTACTTGTATTCTATTAACATTAATACTCAAGTGAATCTCCAACTGATCCTTGGAAAAGACCCACCAACTTCCAGTGTAATTTTATGTTCCTAAAATAATTCTCAGTTTTGCAGGTGCATGAAGGGAACAGCTTTTTGAAAAGAAACATATTGGTGTGACCAATTCAGCACCTCATTTGACACAAGGCAATTTTCCCCTTGTACTCCAGTCAATTTCCTTTTGTTATTTTAATGTGTAAAATGAGCTAGATGGTTGATTTCTGAAAGCATTTAGGTATATGTGGAAAACTGTTTTCCTCAGCCAAAAGAGAAGTAACAAACTTCATATAAGAAAAGAATATATGCAGTCACAATTAAGGTCATTATTTTCATGGCTGTTATATATCATACAGAAACTAGAAGAACAATTGAGTAAAATGTCAACTTCCAACTGAGACTGAAGGGAAAGTTCTGCATCCTTATAAGTTTCCTAATGACTTCAGGCTTCTGAATATGTTCCCTCTCTCAGAAACTAACACTGCAATCATTTCAGGACAGTGATGTAGCTACCTGGAGGAGCTGATCATGTACCTAGTGGTGCCAGTGACAATATTGCAAATAACTTTCAGTGGTTCAGGATCACATTCATAACCAGCATCCCCTCATTTTCAAAACTTGCAGACCTTTGCTGCTCCTGTGGCAGTTACACACATTTTATGTCCTAGGAATATGCTCGGGCACCACTTGTGCTGTATTTCATTGTATGGAGCCATGGAAAAAAGTGAAGCACAGGCACAGAACAGACGTTCTTTACAATATAAGTTTAAAAAAAAAGTTTTTGTGATAGATTCTTGTTGAGCCCTAGAAAAATCCTCACTGAGATAAACCTATGGTGTATGACCTGTTTGGTCATAACTGGTGTGAATTAACAGCAGAATTGCCATACTTGCCTCTCTCTCTGATAGTAGCACAACTGAATATTTTGCAGTCTGTTAGATATGTATTTTCACCATTGTAACAGTGATAGAGTTGTCTGGGTGCAAAATGTAATAATCCAGCTATACCAGGAATATTTTCACTGCAATTAAGCATACTTAAAGCAAAATACAAATGTTCAATTTTACAAATCACAGTACCTAGCAAACTGCACATCTCTTCTGAAATTTGCTATATTTCTACTTAGGATTCAATGGTATCATGTTTATTACTGAACTCTAGCTTAAAAATAGCTTCTTCAATCATTTTTCAAAGCTACTCCTATAAACTTCACCTCATTATCTGTTGTACATGTTTCTTCTTTTGTAACCACTGAGCATTTTAAGTGGTAGATGTGATCTAATTGTTCCTTAAAAGTAGATCATTCCTCATCACAAATGCCAAGATTCTCTTTAAATCAAGCCTTGATGATTAAAGATAGCTTCTCCAAAGCTTGTTTTGTTGGTTGTTTTAACTTTGACTGTTCTTTTATAGAGCCTCATAGCCCTTTAGGCATCAGAGTGTCGACAGTGTTGCAGTAATATTCCTTATATTATTGTGGATTGGGGCATTAAAATTTTACTACAAAACCAGACAACATGTCACAAAGTGGTATAATCAAGGGCTCAGAGACCAAACATCTTCCGCTTTCTTACAGCTGGAAGACTTGTAAAATCATTTCTTTTAATTTCAGGAAAACAAAGCAGCTTACTAAAACCTGCAGGTTTGTTAAACCAAATAAAATCAAAATCAGAAACATTATTCCTCTTGACTTAGTGAGCTTGATTCTTCTTTACTGAAGAAATTTAGGGCAGTGTGGAAAGGTTCCTTCACCATGACTTAAAGCCATTATACCCTTTCATAAAAATTAAGATTAAACTTCAGCAGCAAGCCTTTTTTGGGTTTTTTGGGAGTACTTTTTGCTTCTTTAACCTGCCTTCCTGAAGATGAATGTATCTTTTATTTCCACTCTCAAGTTTTTGCATCCTTTTCAGCTCTTGTAACCTAGCTTCTTCTTTCTACATCTCTTTAATCTATTGCAAGCCATTTAATTTCCAACTTTAAAAGAAAAAAGATATTTTTATCTCTTCTTTATAATATTTCTGCTTCTTTTTGATGTAATTTGACTTTATAATTGGTTTACTTTGGAATCTAAAAAATTCTGTGCTAAATTATTTGTGACATCTAAGTAATCATATTCTGTTGCATTTTATACAAGCAATTACTTCACTAGTAAATCATTCTTGCTTTATATCAAATGCTTTGAATCAGACTTGTCATAAGTTTAAAACAAAGTCATTGCTTTCTCCATTCAGATTGTCATTGCAAACAAACAAGCTGAAGCTATGGCTTCGGCTTGGTTTTGCTGTCATTTATTCCATTAAAATCAATGGAGTTGTACCAATGTAAGCCTGATGTAGGAAAGAATCAATTTCTGTAAACCTATAAAAATCT
Source organism: Origma solitaria (assembly GCA_013397895.1). NCBI lineage: Eukaryota > Metazoa > Chordata > Aves > Passeriformes > Acanthizidae > Origma > Origma solitaria. The sequence continues at coordinate 1,067,971 of VZRL01006280.1, read as the reverse complement.
AAATCATAGATATGTATAGATAATGGTGTAAAAATGTATAAATATGATTATAATTTTCAAATACAACAGAAAGTATAGAAATAGATATATTTTATACACCAACAGGTTCAATTGCATGCAAATAACATGCGCATTATGCATCCCAGTGAAATGCAATCCAGTTTATTGCAGAGAAAATATGATGATACTGGTCTAATAAATTATGCAAAGTCACACATTAATCTTAAATTATCAAGATGAAATCTATATCCTCTTACATAATACCTAATATATACCTGATAGGAAAAGAAGAATGTTATTTAGACTCATTAATATGATTTGAATAGTCCCCTTGTTAATAAAACCTCTTTTTTCTTTTTCTTTACTGCTTAATAGAGAAGAAAATCACGTTATTCGGACCTTGACTTTGAAGTAAGTTTTACTGAATTATTCCTGATTATTAAAAGTATTTTTCTAAAAGTAAATGTAAAGTGTTCATTTTAGCAGATTTTAGCCTTCTGGCATAGTACATGTGATAGGGTTGTTCAATTGGTACTGTACAGAACATGATGAACAATTCATTAAAACTACTTTGGTGCAACTTGTTTGCAAAATATTCTGAGACCAAACTGTCATATTGCAATATTAACCATCATGATTTCAGTTTTTAAATTCTTTGCCTCTTCATTTTCATCTGGGTTTGGTTTTTTTGAATTTTTTTTTCTTTTTTTTTTGGCTGGCTATCTACTTATTGAAAAAGTTTGACACTTTTGTAGGGCAGGCTACTTTCTTGCAGAAGGTTGCTTTATTCAAGAGATTTTCAATAATTTCTCTTATCTTTCTTCAATACTACTTTACTGAAATACAAGTTTCACATCCAAGTAGTGATTATGAATGTGTCAAATTTTGAATGATGAAGTGCTGCAGGTGTCAAAGCTTATGTATCACATGCTATATAAACAATTAAGTTCATGTAATGTTCTTTAGGTTGGATATCCACAATTTCCGACTTAGATCATGTTGAGTGAGAAAGTTTAGTTGTGTTCATTAATGACCATTTCGTTCTATCTTGGTCAATATGATTAAGTCTCTTAGAGATTTGTTGGAGGTTTCTTTCTCTGATTTTTACCAGAAGGAGTGCAGCAGTTAGTTTTCAAGGGGCTGTTCATAATTTGGGGTTTTCAAATAGGTTGTCTGTTCATGCATAGAAGTAGTTTGATATAATTCATGATGTGTATCTTCAAAGAAGTCGAATATTTGTAAGGAATCTACAGATTGTGGGCTAAAATTTGAAAGCCAGTGATCAGCACATATCAACCATAACATCAAAAATTCCCCTGTTTGCAATTACTCTAAATAGGCTTTACGATAAATGCATAGAAAGGAAGAAAAAAGATCATGAAACAATAGCAAAATTCTGATGAGCAAGCAACTCTAAAATTAAATTCAAGAAATATGGTCAGGAGTTTTATAATTGTAGTGATATAAAGGATTCTAAACTTTACTGGGCTTTTTATTAAGAAGTAGAAATATCATGCTGTTCACAATGAGCGCATTCTCTGTGGCAACAGATCCTAAAACATTCTTCCTGTCACTCAAGAACATAATCCAGCACCAAATAAACACCAGCAATATAGTACACATTCTGCTCTCAAGAAATGGGATTCCCATTACATATTTTCACTCACGTAGTTTCACAGAATCACAGAATGGGTCAGGTTGCAAGAGACCACAGTGGGTCACCTGGTCCAACTTCCTTGCTCAAGCAAGGTCATCTTAGAGCACATTGCGCAGGATTGTATCCAGACGGTTCTTGAATATCTCCAGTGAGGGACACTCCGCTACCTCTCTGGGCAATCTGTGCCATTGCTTGGTCACCCACACAGGAAAGAAATTCCTCCTCATATTCAGATGGAACTTTCTGTGCATCAGTTTCTGCCCTTTGCCTCTTGTCCTGTTGCTTGGCACCACTGGGAAGAGTCTGAAAACCTCCTCAATATCACCCTTTACTTAGAGAGGATGATGAGGTCACTCTCAGTTTTCTGTTTTCAAGGCTGAACAGGCCCAACTCGCTAAATCTTTCCTCATAAAAGAGATGCTCCAGTCCCTCAATCATCTTTGTTGCCCTCCACTGGACCTGCTCCAGGAATTCCATGTCTCTCTTGTACTTAGAAGCCCAGAATTGGACACAGCACTCCAAATGTGGCCACACCAGGGCTGAGTAGAGGGACAGGATCACCTCCCTCAGCCTCCTGGCAATGATTTTCCTAATGCACCCCGGGACATATTGACCACAAGAGCACTGCTGGTCCATGCACAGCTGCTTGTCCACCGGGACCCCCAGGGCCTTTTCAGCAGAGCTGCTTTCCAGCAGGTCAGCCCCAGCCTGTCCTGGTGCAAGGGATTATTCTTCCCCAGGTGCACTTGCCTCTGTTGAGTTTCAGACAGCTCTTTCCCCATGTCTCCAGCCTGTCAAGGTCCTTCTGAAGGGCTGCACAGCCCTCTGGGGTATCAGCCACTCCTCCCAGCTGTGTGTTGCTGTTTATTTAAGGTGCTTACACCTTTTTCTTAACTTGTTTGCTGTAGTGCTGTTCCACGGCCTAGTATTTTTAGGATTACTGTTAAAATACAGGAAAGTATATTTGTTTGTAAAAAGGAAAGGGTGCGGCCACCAGGAGTGACTGCTGTGGAGCTGAAAGCCGCAGCAATACTGTGCCAGTTGCTACTCTGTTTTACAAGTATTGATGCAGACTAACCCCATCTCACCTCCCAGCTTTATGATTCTTATGGTTAAGTCTGTGGGCTTTCCTGTATCCTTACACATAGCATGGCTGTCTACCAAAGGTAAAATAAAATAAAAAATCCTAAAAGGTTGACATAGTGTGGCCAAAATGCTGCTCTTTGGGTACCTCAAAGCAGCTTGACTGTGAAATAGAATACAGTCTGAAGGTGAGATAAGCCAAAGTGATTGAACATCCTACTTAAAGGTTTAAAACTTTCTCTGCTTTGTCTGTGACCAGTGCCAGATGGCACTCTCTGAGACAATGCCCTTCCACATTTTTGAGGATACCAAATCATGGAATGACATGGATATGGTTCTGAAGGTAACAAATGTTAAGTTTGCAGTGTGGATAAGGCTGGGACAACTTTGACTACCTCCATCCTTTTCCTTTTAACACTCTCTCAGCAGTCTCTATCCCCTCAACCTTTCACACATGTGTCTCTATACACATACAAGACAAATACTCAGGCTATGTCTATCTTCATAAATTAGACATTTGAGGGAATATTCCTGGATGACAAAATGCCAGGTTTTGTATGGATTAATTTTTAGAAAGACTTTCACTATTTTAGTCTGGATCGCCTTTGTCTCTCCAAGAAGTCCTTGACTGTCATTAGGGATTCAGTTCAATGTGGGTACCATTCACAATAGACAATTTTTTTAGACTTCTTATTTGGGAGACTAAGATAATTAAATAGAATTTAGTATTCTTGGAGAACATTCCACTTTAGATGTTGCCAGAAAATAGTCTTGGACATGTTTGACTTATTACTACAGAGTCATGGTTTCATACTAAAAAAAAAAAAAGACAAATGTCCTAGTGGCTTCAAATGGAACATTTGGCTTAATATAAATTATTTGAAGGAAAAACAATAAATATACATAAAAATAAATGTGAGAAAAGCAATTTTTCTCCAAGACCCACAGAAGAAACTCAAAGCCAGCTGCTATGTAATGTGAGCACAGCAAGACTAAGACTGCACAATGCCACAAAATAATCTCTGTCCCTGCTATCCCCAATACATGCAGAAATACAGATGTAGTTTTAAGGGCCTTTGCAATGGATTATAACTAATGAAAGTCCTGTGACTTTGTGGGTTCTGTTATAGAAAATTTGTGCCCCAAGCAAAGGAAAGGAAGAGAGAAAAAGATTACACCCAAAGTGGCAAGCACTTATCATCGATCTCAAACTGGTTAGAGAGGAGGGGTCTCAAAACTGAGCACCTGTCTCTTGTTTTCTCTTTTTAAATAGTTGCCATTACATTCTTAAATTATCCCTTCATGTAGCAAACCCCCCCCCAAAAAAAAACCAAAAAAAACCAAAAAACCAAAAAAAAAAACCCCACACAAAAAAAAAACGAAGAGTGTAACAAACAGGGCTTAATCTATGAGCAGGAAGTATTTCTGCTACATCATATACTGTCCACAATTAGATTTTGTAAAACAATGACTAATCTAGTTGAACTTTGAAGTTTGCCAAATGAACAGTCAACATGAAACAGCTTTACAGCTCTTTTCTTGCTATTATTAAAGATATGTTTGGACTTCGTGCAGTCTGGTGTCCAAAACATGAGCCAAATTATTGGTCTGGACATTTTGGAACGTTGCTGTCACAGGCTGTGCTAACCTCAACTAAGTGCCCTGCAATTCCTGTCATTTTTTCTCTAGAGCTGGACAGGTAGCTTTTTCATTAAGTCTCAGCACTAACAGCTAGCTGTCAGATCAAATAAAATTCATTCTAATTATGTTGAACAGAAATACAGATGCTGTAGAAATTCCCAGGAGGACTTTATAATAGGTGTACACTGGCAATTACAAAAACATACAGGAGAGCTAAACAGTACTGTTGACATGCATTTTAGGATTCAAGATCACAATTACCTTTAAATTCTATGAGAGAGTCTGACTTTTGGATTTCCCCAGCCACCCCACTCTCTAATGTCTATGAGCAGTTCATTGGATCTACTCTGTTAATAACACTAATGCCAAATAATTCAGAAAAGTGTCTTAATATCCTGAACCCCAGGATTCAAGTCATCTCTGGCTCTGAGGGAGAGCGAGGACACACAGGACAAGTGTGAATACCAGACTGTCTTCTTTCCTTTCCACAGATCAGCAATACTGCTAAATTGATCACTTATTGCTGGGGCTGTGTATTTTCAGAATTTCATCTGCCATAGCCATTTATTATAATAACATTATAATGCATAAAAGTTTAAAATCATTCTCTTACTAACCTGAAGACATCTCTTGAAGGCAAAGGTAAAAAAAATATGCCTGGATGGAAGAATTCTTTCCTGTTCCCAAGTTTGGCAACTGATCCTACCTACAACATCTTGAAAACACAGCATGTTTCCATTAGAGGGCTGGGAAGGCATTCCCCCATCTGTTCTTTTAACTTGGCTTCTTTGTACAATATTTGAGAACATTTTTACCTGTGACAATGTAGCATATCTCCAGGCAAATTAAATGACCTTGTAGTGATTATAATGATGATGATGATGATGGTGATGATGGTGATGATGATCTTGTTATTTGTAAGTTTGACCACAAATCATAAAATCACTGAATAGCCAGGTTGAAAGGGGCCTTAAAGATCATCTAGTTCCATGCCCTAGCTATTGGCAGGAACACCTTCCAGTAGACCAGGTTCAGCCTCATCCAGCCTGGCCTTTAACACTTCCAGGAATGGAGCACCCACAACTTCTCTGGGCAACCTATTCCAGTGTTTCATCATCATCGTAATTTTTTTTTCTATATCCAATCTAAACCTACCCTGTTTCAGCTTAAAGCCATCACCACTTGTCCTATCACAACATATTCTTGTGAAAAGTCCCTCTCCAGCTTTCTTGTAGGCCCCCTTTAGGTACTGCAAGGCTGCTATAAGATGTTCCAGAAGCCTTCTCATCTGCAGGCTGAGCAGCCCCAGCTCTTTCAGTCTGAATTCATAGGAGAGGTCCTCCAGCCCTCTGGTCATCTTTGTCACCCTCTGAACTCACTCCAACAGGTCCATGTTGATCTTATGCTGGAAACCCCAAATCTGAATACAGTACCCCAGGCTGGCTCTCTTGAAGTATTCATGAGTATATTTGGCTTGAGTTAGAGTTCAGCTAAAACCCTATCGTAAATAAAAAAGCAAGCTCGGTACAGAGTTCTGTTTGAAGTTCTCCCCATCTTGGTCACAGCCATCCGCACTCTGAATCCTTTTCTATGAGTAGGTGCTCATCAGAGTAAGGTGTAGTCTCTTCAAAACACACACTCTAGCTGATTTGAGTGGGGGTAGAAATGTGGAAGAGGTGTCGATTCAGCTTGACTCCCTTTAGGGTGTGGGGCACAAGAGTTATGGAACCTGCAGGAGACACCACAAGAAGATGTGTCTGGAGCCTGGTGGCTGACTCAGGTGCTTCTGGCAGTGATGCAGCATCGGTGGGCAACTTCACAGCTGGACCTAAAGAACAAAGGGCAGCAGAAATTCATTTTCCATCCTTTTCAGATCCTTATGTCATCCTAGTATTAGTGGTCAAGGTCTCCAGCTTTGTATTCTTAAATCTTACGGATTTCTAAACTTAATAAAGTGGTGTTGTCCACATTGCCCATTTAATAGAGAAAACAGATTAAACCCCTACAAATACTTTGTAGGTTGTTTTCCCATAAAAGAGAAAGAGGTACCCAACAGAGCATATTTTCTAAAAGGAGATAAAAATGGTGCTTTCTAAGGAGGAATTTAAAAGAAGTCTATAAATTGAGAGTTAGAGTTGGAAATGTAAGTTGCTGCACCTTCAGTTCAGATTGTTCTTTATAAGCAATAGGGAGGGGGTGGGTGTCAGTGGGTAGGAATTATGGAATGGAAGGCAGGAAAACACAAAGTAACCAAAAGATCCATAGCTACATGTTCATACCAGTCATGCTGCTATTAAGAATAAAATTTAAAGACTTTTTTTCTGGCAGACTTCCCAGTGCAAGTGTTTTATTTCTCCTCCCACCTGCTTCTCCTCAGGAATAATGTAATGAACTGAGTAAGACATTTGCATTATTCATATGTGCTATTTAATGACATCTTGGGTACACAATTAAGGAAAAGATATCAGAAAGTAACATTCTCTATATTCCTAGCCTAATACTAAAAAGTTTCCAAATGGAGATGCTTGTTTCATAGCCTTATGCTATTTCCTACTCCTTAGACCTAGTGTTTTAACCTACCAAAACTGTTTTATTCCCATGACCATGTCTCCTTATTTCAGCCAACAATAACTTTGAGGTAGAACCTTTCTTTTTAAATTTTACATATATGAAAATTGCTATATACTCCTGTCTACCATGGCAGCAATATCTTAAAAGAATCCCTAGGAAGTCACTTAAGTGAAACTCCCCTCATAAATTTAGATCAGCTATCTCTAGTTAAATTACATTTTGCAAGGAGTTTATTACCAAATACTGAAAAGGTTTTCCCTTATTTGCCCCACAACTCAAGTGTATAGGTCTTTAATTGCTCATCTCATGTCTCTTTTGTGAAACATGTTGCCAAATTCCTTTTATCAGAAGTGAAACAAGTTCTTAAGCTCCCATGTGGCTGTATTAAGGTTAATATGGTTATTAAAGCATAGTAGTAGAAATGCCTGGCCAAAAGAGCAAGCACGTTTCATGATATCTCTAAAGACATAATGCAAATAAAAGATAAAGTTAAAATGGGCACTGATAAAGGAATATTGCGAGTATTGTGGGTCAGCCACTCCATTTTATACTAACCTAGGCTTGTCAGGAGTGTAACTGGATGGAAAGGGTCACACTCAGGTACCACATAGGTAAGTTTCAGGGTTTCACTCACAACTCCAGGGAAAATCAGGCCTGACAATTAGCAGACTTGCACTGTGTCCTGCACCTCTTCTATCAGCATTCCTGGATGCTCCCCAGCTCAAGTTCAAGCAGTTGTAGAAGCTTAAGGCACAGCTGAGCTCATCCACTGTTGGACTGAGGTGAAGCATCCTTAGACCCTCCCATCTGCAGATCATCCAGACCACAGAACCATGGGACTGGTCAAGCAGTAAGCAGCCTTCAGCTTTGCTCCAGAGGCTGCTCTGAATCCATAACTGAGCATGAACTCCTTTGAAAACAGCTCTTACGGGCCTCATTTACAATCTAGGCTTGAAAACAGGCTTCAGTCTCCAAGTGGCTGTCCAGGCTGAGGGATGTGCTCTGAGGTGTGAGAATTGTGGGGGCTCTTTGGGGTCTCCCCCTTTTGCACCAGAGTGCCGTATAATTTGTTTCTGTGGAAGAGTGCTCTCAGCACAGACGAGAGGAAGGGTGGTTTCCAATTTCTTTGTCCATGAAATGAGAAAGCAAGTAAAATTGAAAAACTGTGCCTAGTTTTCTTAATATGAATGCAATTTCAACTGCATTTTATGATGATCTGAATGACAAGAAGATGTCTAATTAAAAAGACAAAACATTTGGGGATTTTCCATTTTGAGCCAAGATTTCTGAGTTCAGTGTTCTTATTAAAATTATTCCGACAGGGACCATTACAAACTGCTTTTGCTTTCCTATAGAAATTAAAATATAAGCATCCATACTGAAAACAGAAATTCTAGAAAATATTCTTAATGTGCAAGAGAAATATTCTTCTGAGAAACTGCCATTACTTTCAGGATTCTTCAAAGCTAGCATAAAAACAGTGTCCCCTAATTTCAGCAACTCAACATGGGGTTAAAACAGTCTTTTGTACACAGGAGGAACATTAAACTCAGCAGAGAGAAGGGCAAGTGCAATTCACTTCCATTGGTCAAGTCCATAGGGAAAAGATGGCCCTGCCAAATTAAATTTACTTTATTATGTTGGAAAAAGTAATGCTTCTCTTAAAAAGACCCCAGATTCAATTATAAATATAAGCAAGTATATTCCATTTTGCAGAAGGTCATGCATACAAGAAAGAGGCATATGGAATTGTTTCAAGAGTTAAATCAGAAATTTCAGACTCTGGACAGATTTCGGGATGTACCAAAATCAGGCAGTATGGTAAGTGTCCTTCTATTATATGTAAAATATGGTGGATTCTAAACAGCAACAATGAAACAAGAGCCCTTTGACTTCAGTACGTTTCCCAAGAAGACCTCACCTTTAGGTGCCTCAGAAAGGAGAACAAAAGCTATTTGCAATAATCTAACCTATGACGAGGCTCATTGCGTTCGACAATTAGACCATAACTAACTCACTAACATCATTATAGATGGCAAGTAATTGAACTGTAGGGAACACATTTCAAATCTGTGTGTGCCTGCTGGGTCTAGGTGGCTTTGTATAGAGAAAGCAGCTCACTGATATAATTTGACCAATAAGGCTTTTCCTGTAGCTAGGCAAGGAGATAATAAATTAGATATTACAAACAAGACCAGATAGATTTACCTATACATGAGATGGTCCAGAAAGCACACGAGATCTCTGTAATGCCATGTCTTTTCCATAATAGGTTTATAAATATTTACCATGGGAAAAGCAAAAATTAAATCGTCCTGAGTTGAGGCTGCTATCATCATAATTCAAATTTATACACACACTCACACACACATGCATAACACCCTGACTACATCTGATAATGAGAGGAGGGAAATAGTTGATTCTGGCTAATTAAACAGCTGATTTAGTCTTACATAGTTTTATCAGTAATATTTTGATTAGTAATAATTTCTATATAATTTTATAATCTGAAAGTTGTATATTAAATGGAACTGAGCTAGAATCATTGTATTCTATAACTTTTTCAGAAGATCTGCTCTCAGACATGAAGAAGAGGTATTAAGCAGATGTGAGGCCAATGGATTTACATCATTTACATCATCTTAATCCAGCAAAAATTTAGCCCTGATTTTTGATGAACCTTTATCTGTGTTATGTGTTATTTTGTGTCAAGTTCTCACTTACTCTCCTTTTTGAGATCAGCTGACATGTAAAGTTTTTCGTTTGTCTCCCTACTTGAGATTTGCTATTCACATAAAGCTTGAATTAATTCAGAATCTCAAAGGGAATCTCAGTAGAAGAGTTGTGTTTACTGTTTTGCATCGGTGCTGTGCTTTTGAAAGGTCTGCTAATAAAAGCTGCCTAGAGGAATGGTCTGTTTGTGAGACAGTCAGAGAGTGATCCAGGTACCTAAATATAGGCATCTCAGGCTATTTTAGACCGTCTCAGAAGTCTTGGTTTGCAGCACAGTACAGGCAATAATGATACAGGACTCAAAGGAGATCTGCACCTCTCATGAAAGATAATTGAAGATCAAGCAGAAAGTCCAAAGGCATCTTAGATGGTGCAAAAATATTGGATTTTAGCAATTAAATCCCACCCATCATGTTACAGCAGATATCACTAATTAAATTGGTCCATAAAGTCTTTTACCCTATAAAACTTAGCATTTAAAAAAAGAAAAAAATTATTCAGTGGAAAATAACTGTCTTTCAGTCTGTTAATCTGAATATATGGGAGCTGATCAGCCTGTAAGGCAAGGTGGCTCTCACAGCATTTTCAAGGTTTCTGTGGTTCTGTCATGCACCTGCCGCAGTTTAAAATCCAGCTGGCAGTCTCTGTTTCAAACCACTCCGTATTTCAGGCAGCAGACTCTTCTCAGTTACTTTCCTTTCTCTTCTCCCTCTTTTCTACACTGTTCTCCCACTTCTCTCTCACGATTAGTAAGATGGCTACTGGTACTGGATCTCTCAGCCCATTCCTCACGCACACTGGTTCTTGTGAAAGAAAGGGCTTAGCTGGCAGCTCAGGTAAGGAGCCTGCCAAAGTGTTGATTGTTCACAGAGAAAGAGTCGCAGCAGTGCCGAGCACCCGCCAGCCTGGCTCCCTGCAAAGCCATTTCCCCTCTCCAGCTTCTGTGTCTCATGACAGCACATCAGCAATCTGCCTTATAAATGGAAACTGCATTATTTCATCCTTGATTTTAATTCTTCTTTCTTTGGTCTTCAGGAGAACTCAGGACCGAGCAAGGCTCCATGGGACAGTTTCAAAACCACAGGTGACTACCAACACTATACAACGATAAACGTATTAGACACAGAGGCAAAAGATGCTTTAGAACTCAGACCAGCAGAATGGGAGAAGTGTCTGAACTTGCCTTTAGATGTGCAAGAAGGTGACTTTCAAACAGAAGTTTAACAGAAACAAACTGAACAAAACAGAAACAAAATAAAAATAATTCATTGCACTGACAATAAAGAGACTTTGGGAATCCTGACAATCCTGACGCTCCTGTCTGAACATTGCAACTCCTTTGTGTCAGGCTCTTCCTGTGCCAAATGTCAGTGGTTTTTTTCGTACAGTATATTCCCACTAGTGCGGCTAGTGGAGAACCAGGTGTACAATTCTTACCATCGTGTGTTGTAAGTACCCGTGGAATGGATTTGTAAGGTAATCTTTATAGATAAACCTCAAGCAACGATTCATGTTGTAACAGCTTCATTTGGTTTAGTTTTCAAAAAACTTCACCATGAAGCACAATGTATATATTTATGCAGTTTTTAAAGTTTATAACAGTCTGTTTGGCCATTACTACACTTTTTACTTTATAATATAAAAGCAAAGTTTTTGTCATTAAATGAATGTCTGTTGAGCTACATTCTTCATTGCTTTAAATGCAATAAAGTAATAATCTCACTTTTATATGAATAATATATTTCACATCTTTATTATTGCAGTTTTCTCTGGAAAGCTCAGAATAGCTTTCTCTGCTGCAGCTGTGTATAAAATATTTAAAATGTTGTATGGTGTAAATAAACCTTTGTCTACATATCAGTTTCCTAGTGCATTTTATTCCATATTGTTTCTCCTAAATTTTAATATTTATAAATTTTTCTTTTAAAACATACATATTGAATGCGTATTTGCAGTTTTAATAGCATGTTGTATGTAGTTTCTGCAAGGAGTTTCTAAATCATATCAGTAGGCTTGTAGCCATTCTGCACTTTCTTAGGTATTCTTTTCTGACAATGTACCATATTAATTTGACTTGTCAGAATATCATCATGATTGTTCTGTTTTATAAGAATTTTTTGTCTAGTTGTAGAAAGACAAATAGAAAATAAGTTACGTTTTAGTGTACAACACCCAAAGAAAGTTCTGGCTTACATCTTGTGCATGGTCTTGTTGCTGTATAAGAAAAAAGAAGCTCAAGATAAAGAAATTTTTAAGTATTTTAGATTTTAAAAAAACTAAAAAAACAAAACCAGCAAAACCCCACAAACAAACCAAACCCAAAAAACTGAGTCTGTTTCATTATAAATCAAGAGCAGAGCATGATTATTATTGAAAACACAGTTAAACAATTAGGAATAGGAAGATTAAATCTCCTTTTCCATGCTCAGATTCAAAACCAGATCTTCAAAAATCTCTCCTCATCTACAGTATAGCTGTGGGGGGACATAGATGGAAGGATATCTCAAATCTTCAGATGTCATATTTCTAGGAAAAAGTTTCAAAAACTATTTTGGTTCCTGCTGTACAAAATTGAGTATGCTGCAGCCTACTAGCTGGAGAGATCTTAGAGAGGAAGAAAACATGACCACCAATCTGCTTAGGAAGAAAAAAGATGAGAATAGAGGCTTGCCAGTGAGAACTTAACCCAGAGCATTGGTGGAGGAAGATCAGCATCCATCTGTTAAGATAAAAGTACTTAGGATCATCCTTAGGACCAGCCTTCAGGAAAGTGTTTCATTTTGACAATTTTTCTCCAGGCTATAAGGTATTTAAGTCACAAAAAGGAGCCTGACTTTGCCTGCTTTAAGTGAGCATTCCATGCTAAGTGCAGACTTCCCTAATCTAATGCTTCAGGGTCTAAATCTTTAAAAAAGTAAGAAATAACTAGCCCCCAGCTATTACCAAGTCCAATAACTCACTTAGGTGCCTAGAGATTAGATGATGCAGTACTATCACCTGCAGTAAATTTGCAGACAACACTAAATTGGGCAGGAGCGTTTATCTGCTGGAGGGTAGGAAGGCTCCACAGAGGGATCTGGACAGGCGGGATCAATGGGCAGAGGCCAATGGTGTGAGGTTCAACAAGGCCAAGTGCCAAGTCCCAACAAGACCGAAGTGCCCTTGGGTCACAACGACCCCAGGCAGTGCTGCAGGCTGGGGGCCTGGAAAAGCTGCCCAATGGAAAAGGACCTGGGGATGCTGGTCAACAGCAGCTGAACATGAGCCAGCTGTGCCCAGGTGGCCAAGAAGGCCAATGGCATCCTGGCCTGCACCAGCAATAGTGTGGCCAGCAGGACCAGGGCAGTGATTGTCCCTCTGTACTTGGCGCTGGTGAGGCCACACCTCAAATCCTGTGTCCAATTCTGGGCCCCTCAATTTCGGGTGCTGGATTATGTCCAGAGAAGTCAACAAGGTTGGTGAAGGGTCTAGAGAGTAAGTCCTGTGAGGAGCATCTGAGGGAGCTGGCAGTGTTTACCTCGAGAAAAGGAGGGTCATGGGAGACCTTATCACTTTCTATTATGACTGCCTGAAGGGAAGCTGCAGCCAGGTGGGGGTCAGCCTCTTCTCCCTGGCAACCAACATCAGGATGAGGAAGTGGCCTCCTTTGCATCAGGAGAGGTTCAGGTTGGACATCAGGAAGAATTTATTCACCAAAAGGGTGGCTAAGCATTGGAACAGGCTGCCCATGGATGTAGTGGAGACCCTATCTCTGGAAGTGTTGAAGAAATGACTGCACGCGGTTCTTTGTGTTGTGGTTTACTTGACAAGTCCAGCCTGTTCAGTCAAAGGTTGGACTGGATGATCTTGGAGGTCTTTTCCAACCTAATGATTCTATCATTCTATACTGTGATACATCAGTCAAACAGAACTGGCCCTTTTTCAAGAGGCTGATGCAGAAGGAGGCAGATGGCAAGTCTGGCTATGCAGCCTATCAACTCTTTTTTCAGACCACATAGTGCACCAAAATCCTCTCACTACATACAACAGAAACTGCACAATTTTTAAGGATTTCATTCTGTATGGCAGCAAGTCTCAGTCAGAGCAGGTTTTAAAAAATTTCTAATTTCTGGGCCCAAATTAGCCTTAGCATCCTCCTTGACTGCTCTAAACATAATACAAATCTTGAACACCTTGGTGTTTCAATAACTGTAATGCAGAAATTATTTGTGTAAGCTTTACGTCACCAAACTCCTGTTCAATAGTGGTCTAGTTACAACTGTAGAAAGCCTAGGGTAGGGTGCAAACTTCCCCAGGAAATATGATAAATCAGCTTGCACTCAATACACTGCTGACCCAGTTGTGCTGTTATTAATAACCCAGTGGATTCAGGTTTAGCATTAGGCTGGGTGTTTATGTATCACACGGCAGTCACAGATGTGCTTTCAGTGTATGAGCAGCAACATTTAGTGCCTCTTTATTTAGAGTTTGTGCTGCTCTAAGCAGAAAATGCTAGGCATTTTAATTTTCTTATGTATTTCATATTTAGAAATTAAAAGCACGCTGAAACTCAGTTTATTTGCCTACTGGTTTGACTGCTTCCTATTAATGCAGAATTTGTTTCCCATAAGCAAGATGCCACTGATACTTGCAGCTTCTGCCCAATGTCTCTGAAATGATGCACGTCAGACTGAGTCCAGCAGGAGAGTACAAACTTGTATGCACTGGCTTAAATGTTGGTAAAGCACTGAGCAGATATATGGCATTTTATTATATGCAAATTAAGTCAGGACTCTCTAAATTGTACTAGACACTGACATGACAGGGGGCCCTGCATCTGCTGCCAGCTAGTGCCACTCTGCATGGCCTGGCTACCTCAGCTGGGCTCCAGCTGCAGCTATGGAAAGGTTCAGGTGTTTGAGGGCTCTGCCAGTGTTGCTGTCGCTAGCACTAGAGGAGACTGAGGCAGCTGAGCTCAGCCTGGAGTCTACCCAGAAGCGACTCAAAATATATACTCTCTAGATGTATATACAAAAGGCAAAAATCTTTTTTATTAAAGGCTTCATTTTCTCAACAGTTGAAGTACACATTAGCAGTCATATAAAACCATATGCAGTTCCTCTGTCTTCTTCGTACATGCATATTCAGGGAAAGACTTTTTTTCCGGCAAGTTAAATGCTAAACAAAATATGGCCTGGACTTTTCAGTGTAGGAAAGCAGTGAATACAGGAAATAGCCAAGCAGCCAGAGATCACTCAGACAGAACTTCAAGATGTCAATGATTTCAGATCCAAGGCTGCGTAAAGGTTTAGTGTTGCTAGCAAAATTATTTGCTATGTGGAACTTTGCCAAAGTGATCTTATTTAACCCTGAAACCTGGAGGTAAACTATGAATTAGTCACTATTAAACTTCAGCTCATACTATGGAATATCTCTTGGAAATAAGAAGGGAAGAGAGTGTAAGTGATACAACAAGGGATGAGAGGTAGGATAACAGTGCTGCCATTCTGGTGCACCTTTGGAGTACTACTGATTTAATGTTGGCATATATGTAATGCTAATGACTCTTTATGGTGAAGATTTTGGACAAAAGACACAAAGACGTAGAGGTCTTTTCCATTTAATTAACTACTGAGTCTAAATTTCTTCTCAATCAATCAATGAATCAGTGCTCTTAGAAGTGTTGTCCTGACACTCCTCCCTTGAGATCACCATTAGTTTCCATCATGATAAGACATAAATAATCTAATATTGTTTTACACAGGATTAAACTGGGATAATCTCTCTTAAAAACAAACAAAAACGGACAATGAAACAAAAACCATCCAAGCTCCAAGCTACATCAGGAGAAATGCTCTCTAATGCTTTGACTTGTCCCTGTTTCCCATAGTTGCTAGGCAGTGCTGCACTTAGAGACCAGATTTAACAAAAGGTCTGCTTCCCACTTGGAAGCAGGCACTCATCACAGCATCAGGAGTATGCTTTCCATTGGGTTATACAAGGGGATATGGAAATCTCTGTTGGCAATCAGCTGATGGAGACGTGTTGATAGCCGACTCTCAGTTCCTCAGGCATTAGCTCGAGGCTGTTGCTGCATCTCTGGATAAGCCGCCAGAAGCAGTTTGTATGAGCAAACTTTATTTTCCTCACTCAAAAAAGTGTTATAGGGCTCACTTGTGCAATCAAGCCCTTTCTCATGCGCTGAGGGAAGAATCCAGAGAGGTACCCAGCTGAATATGTGCTTGGGGAGCTGTGATTCATTTCTAGCCAGGTCTCAAACAGTGCAATACTGTAATCTTTTCTACTTTTTCAGAAATACTTTCTTTTGCAAGGGGAGTTAAAGTGGCCTCACTAAGAAAAATTCAATTACTGATAAGATAGGCATGGCTACCATCCCTAGCACTTCTACTGAAGTGTTCTGTCCATTAATTACAACTGTAAGATAAAGAGCCATTTATCTGGTTTTGAGAAAATTGCCTCTTAGGCTGCATTGGACCATCCTGTGGCACCGAGTTATTCAAATTAACTACGCTACAGTACTGATCCTCTTGTTTGTTCTTCACTAGTGTCATTTTATACCTCATTGCTTCTTATGAGGAACAGTTAATAACTTTAACCAATTCAACTTCCTCCCTCGACTATACAAGTTAGTGTTTTTGGCCCCACAGTTACCTCTTTTTTCAGGATTACAAACTCAGTTAGCTCCCATGTAGAAATTTCTACTACCCCTGTGTCCTTTACAGCTTTTTCAAGTCTGCTAAAGTTCTTAAATGAGTTCAGTAAATCCATAACTCAACAGAATATTCTGTTTGAACCATGTAGAAAAAGGAAAAACTTGACACGGAAGCTTCTAAAATTGCTTTTTATTCAGTAGGAAAAAAAACCAACTCAGAAACACTTTTACTTTTTTTTCTAAAACCATTTAATGGAAGAGGCAACACCATCTATTTGACCAAGAAATGGGCACCAGCAGCTTGTCTTAAGTAATTCTCTAGATGAGTACACTGATTTTTTTTTTCTGCTGCTTCTTCCCCCTGGTGATGTCAATGTCAACTTTCTTTCTGGAGTTACACTGTTCCACCAAGACTGACAGAGAGCTCTCTACAGCCTGGGGGTTACAGTCAGAAAGTGAGCAAGGACTATGTGAATCCTTTCAGATGGCGTAGTAGCTGTTTCCCACAGCCAGGAAGTGTGCTGAATTCTGAGTTTTATTTCCATTTTTGTAAACTTTCTTCCTCCAGCTGTGTGTTCAGAGTGATGCCCATGACTTCCTGACTCTCTTCTTGAAAACCTAGAATGGGGATCTAAGACAGGGAAGGGCTTGGGAGCTGCTGTTTGTGTCTGCTCACCACTGTGACTAAGAGTTAAGCACCTCAATAGAGGTGGGATTTAAGAAATGGCTCTAGTCTCAGTGTTTGTTTTCTTGTTGATTATCTCAGGCAGCTATTGGGAAGTCCAGCTGGAGATGTCTGCTTTGTATGCACTATATAAGCAGATAATGTGCCTTGTTCAACATATGGAGGCAAGCATAAGAAACAGGCACCTAAACCTTACATAATGCAATGCTGACCGTCAAAAAATCCGAGTCCTTTGGTGGATCAAATCCTTAAGAATTGAAATATTTTTTAAAATCTCGTTCTCAGAATGCAGTTTTAAGAACAGCAATAAAATAGTGGTTTTTCCCATTATCAGTTCAATAACTTACTGGATTATGTCCCTAAGCTGTTGATTCAGGAAATTGCAAAAAGTGATGTCTGAAGGACCTCATACTATAAAATAAGAAACTGGAATTGATTAGTATGTGTGTTCAATTTCTTATTTGGTGTCTCCTTGGACCCAACCACTTTATTTCCTGCTCTTTTCAAGAACTATGCATTAGGAAAATATTTTCAGAGTTCTTTTTAGTAATCAGGTTCTTAATCAAGCAAGAAATAGCTATGGTTTATAAAGACAGATAGGTAGAATACTTTCTATCTAATTTAGAATTCTAACTATTCAAAACATTGTCCTGTCAATATTTCAAGCACAGGACTCTGCAGGGCAAGCTAACTCTGCCTATCATAGCTGTCCAGGTTATTTTTGCAACCTAAAGAAAAAGGGAAGCGCCTCTGAAGCCCAGCTAGACCCGGCCAGTTCTCTAAGTACAGATTGATTGCACAAAGAATTTAAGAGCCTCATGAGGGCAATAAAACTCTTTTAAATTAAGCACCAGATTTAGTAAGATTTAGACATCAACTTGTGAGCTAATGTCTAAACTCCCATTATAGTCACTGAAGAACAGGTCAATACAGTCAATGGAGTCTTAACACCAGTTCAGCTTTCCCCTTACAAGAAGAAGGATGCAGTTAATACAAGATGTCCTACATTTTGTGGAACATTTACACGGGGACTGCACACTGAAGTGAAAACTTCACACCACATCTCAAATGATACTAGTCATTTGTATTTCAACATGGGAATCCAACTCCAGGGGAAGATCTTCTGCAATGCTCCAGGATATCCTGCCTCCAGATATTACTCCAGAGAGACATAGGATTATGGGTCCTATGTCAGATTCGCCAACTCATGAATGACAGAGCTACCCTCAGAGTGCCACTGCTTAATCAGAATCTACCTTGCCTGCCCCTCTTTCAACCATTTACGTCAGTTCAAGTAGAGGATTCACTTTCCCTATAATTTTATTGTAACACCTCTAAATCCTGCATGTGGATTATCCAGATTCTCATCCTCCTGAGCGGTAAAGGACCACAACCCAGGACAACTTAAGCTGCCAAGTATCATACACTGTGAAAAAGCACACTTTGAAAGATTATGTATGGGTCAGACAGGTATGACGGAGCCATGGAGCCAGGAAAATTACAGTGTTATGCTTTGAGCTGATGTTAGATTTCAGCCACAAATGGTCTGATAGAATATGAATGCTTTCCTGGCACTGCAGTCTTCATTTCTCACTCCATGAGAATCTCTTAACTATTGGGCAACAGTCAAGCTAATTTATTTTTGTACTCTAGCCCTCCAATGTTCATATTTCTGTTTACACAAAGGCCAGATTTGAGATGGCAAGTGTGTTTAATAGGAATACTGTGTGATGCCTTCCTGAGACTCAGAAGGTGGTGGTTCCAACCATTCTAAAAAGAGTAGGATGGGGAAGATTTCCAGCTTCCTCATGCTGTCTTCTTGTCGATTTTGTAGGCAGGACCAGGTGACCACCAGGGTTTGGGGGCAGCTCTTGGGCAGGTTCTGTCAGTGTCCCCGGAATCCAGGTTCACCACAGACGGGGTGAGGGTCCCCTAGCCAGAGGCTGTGCCCTCCTTCTTGGCAGTCCTCTATGTCCACAAGCCGGAGTAGGTAGAGGGAGTGTTCCCTCGCCCAGAGCAAATCAGACACACAGACATGCAGTGGTCAGCTACCTGGACTCGGGGCAAGAGACTCAGAGCCCAGCGGGGCATCAGACTTTATTCTGAGGGTAACAACCAATCCCGGAACGGCACGGGGAAGAACCAGGGAGGGACAACGGACAGGGACCAATCAGGAAGGAGGAAGGAAGGAGAGAGGGAGATACGATATGCATTTATGGACTGAGGGACAGGAGTCAGAACTCAGCCCTTCCCTGGGGCAATCCACCCTTGGCTCCACCCCAGAGGGGGCTCAGTCCCTGGGATTCCACAATTTCTGCAGGGGGGAAGGAAGCCTTTGGGCTTTACCCACTGCTACATCTTCTGACCAGCAAATAATTAGGCAAAGAAGAAAAGGCAGTCCCCACCTCAGAGCAGATAAAGCCAGTAGTAGTGTCGTGGGTTTGACCTTGGCTAAATGCCAGGCACTTACAACGTTTGCTTTCTATGCTCTCTCCTGCTGCAGCTATGCAGAGGAGAGGAAAAACTAACACAAAACACTGGACTATGAGTTAAGATAAGATCACTGATAAGGAGACGCACGAGATGCAGGGCAAAAGCAGGCGGGAGACTTAAAGTTGCAAAAAAAGTGATTTATTAATCTAACAGAGTCAGAGGATAAATTTGAGATAAAAATAAGCTCTTAAGACACCGTTTCTTCACTGACTCCCCCTTCCCTCTTAAGGCACCGCTTCCCAGCTCACCCCCTCCCCCTCCTTTCCAACTATCCAACAACTCCCGGGCAGGGGCAGGGTGTGGGGGTTTCCTTTGGTCAGGGTCAGTCCATCAGGGGGAAGAATCCTCTACTTAGCCATGGGGGTCCCTCCCACGAGAGACAGTCCTCTGCGAACTTCTTTGGCATGGGTCCAATCTCACGAGCAGCACCCGCCCGATTGCTGTTGTCCGAGATTCTCTCCAGGTTGCAGAATTCCCAGCCAAGGCCAGGCTGTTTCCATCCCAGGAGCAAAGCCTTTTTCTCTCCTGCAAGGCCTTTGCAACTCTCAGTCTCTGGGACTCCCACTGGATCACAGCTTCCTGCAGGCATCACCTGCTCCTCTGGCGTGGGCCCCTCCCCACAGGCTGTGGGGGGTTCTCTGCATCCCCCTGGACCCCATGGGCTGCAGGGGGACCACCTGCTCCCCCACGGTCTTCACCATGGCCGGCAGAGGGTTTTCAGCTCCGGCACCTGGAGCACGTCATCCCCCACCTTCTCCACTGACCTTGATGCCTCCATGTTGTTCTCCCTCACATATTTTTACCTCCTCCTCCTCCTTCCCTGGCTAAAAAGAAGTGCGTGCTCACATTGTTTTGATTTCTTCTTAAATATGTTTTCACAGAGGCGTAACTAGCATCTCTAATTGGCCCAGGTTTGGCCAGCAGCATGTCCATCATTTTACAGCCATCAGAGGTTGGCTCTGCTGGACATGGTGAAGAAATTTCCAGAATCTTTACTCAGGACATGCAGGAGCCATCTTTGTACCCCACCCTGTTCACTGGCAAAAACTGGGCCAGGCAAAACTACCACAAGTAGTTAGTGGGCAGACTCAGGCCATGCTGTATGAGAAGAAATTACACACTATAATTGACACAAAAACATAAAGATGGTTTCTCAATGGCTCCCTTAACAAATTAATTTTAAACCAACCAATTCTCAAAGGAGATTACACAGAAGTAGAAAGGATAATCTCTGACACCATAAAAAACTCTTCAATTATCATAGCATGAGAAAGGAGGGAATAGTGTTTTGTATTACAGCCCAACCCTAACCTGTGCCACAAATGGTGGCTTTCAAGTCCTTCACGGAAAACTATTGAAAAAAAATAAAAATTTCATTATCTCTCAACTAAGAAAATAAGAGAATATTATGAACTTTTAAAACACCCATGTTTATTTCTTGGTCTGAAATAGCTATACATCATTCCATCACACATAAATTTAAAAACAAAGTGTTCAAAATCATCTGTCTCAGCACCATGTTTAACATCATGGCTATCTTTTGGGGGCTGTGCTGGTTTTCAGTGGGGTGGATTAACTTTCTTCACAGTGGCTGATATGAGGTCTTGTTTTGGATTTGTGCTGAACACAGGGTCAATAATAAAGAGATGTTTTTGTTATTGCTGAGCAGGGCTTACAGAAAGCGAAAGCCTTTTCTGCTTTTTGTTCTGCCACATTGGGGAGGAGGCTGGGGGTACTTGGGAGGTTGGGAAGGAACACAGCCAGGACAGGTGACCCCAACTGAGCAAAGGGATATTCCAGACCATGTGACATCGTGCTCAGTACATGAAGTGGGGAAAGAAGGAGGAAGGGGAGGGGGGGGGGACATTTGGAGTGATGGCATTTGTTTACCCAAGTCAAAGTTACATGTGATGGGGCCCTGCTCCCCTGGGGATGGCTGAACACCTGCCTGCCCATGGGAAGCAGTGAGCATGGTGCGCATGGCTTTTGCTTTCCTATTAAATGGTCTTTATCTCAAACCATGATTTTTGTAGGTTTTACCCTTCCAATTCTCTCTTTCATCCTACTGATGGGGGAGTGGGTGAGCAGCTGTGCTGTGCTTGGCAGCTGGCTGGTGTTAAACCACAACAGGGACAATTATCCAGGCAATTAAAGGGTATTATAACATCTACATAAAAATTCAAAGTGTAAAGACAGTATTTAACTTTGACCTGAAATTTTTATTTTTTTAAAAAGCTCATTACAAAGATATGTGTATTGAATTAAAAGAAGATTTTAAGTAGGTTTTTTTTTTCATTTACAATAGTTACTGAAGACCCTATGTTCCTCTAAAATTCTGATGGCATTAAAGAAATTGATTAAGTTTGGTAAGGGAAAGCAAGATCATTCTTTTCCCAGCAATTAATGTTTGCATAGCAAGAGGTCCCCTATTTTAATAAGGAAATATCTTTGAGGGTGACAGCCTTCAAAGTATGCATCAGAACTTCTTAAGAACTCAATGCAAAAAGTCTCCAAAAGTTAGAAACAAAACATCCTTTTTTCATTATGTTTGGAAAGAGTTTGTGAGACAGGGTCCAGTTTTTGCATCTAAATAGGAGGTTGAAATCTCTGTTAGACAACCTCTTCTTCCATTTTCAGTACAACTAAAATCACAAACCATTGGAGAAGTTTGGAAACTTCAATGATTTGAAGACTCCACAGAGTTCCCTACAGCTATGGAATCAATAGCACATTTTGTATGGGTTTTTAGCTGGTAAGTATTTGACTACAAAGCCCTGTATTCTCTGGTAATTTTTTATATTTTTCCATTTTGAAATTTTGCATTCAGAACATTTACTTCCAATCTTGGCCAGCTCTGTGGCATTGTATCAGCAAACAAAGACAAGCAGACAACTTTGTGTCGAGGTGTAGTCTCCTAATTCAAGTCCTTAGAGATTTTTTTTTTCCAAGTTATTTTATCTGATTTTGAATAATTTGGAATGAAAGGCATCAACCAAAGGGTTAATATTGAAAAAACAAAACAAAAAAAATCCCAGGATGCAGGTGTATCTCTCTTCTGTACAGTGCTGTTGGCCCATCGCTCCTATTTCTCTGCATGGCAGTCCTGCTTGGACATACCTACTGGCTGCCCCAGTTTGATGTCATCTGCCAACCTGACAAGAATGCATTACTTGCATCTTTGACAAAGAGGTTAAATTGGACAGGTCTCAAAAGAGACCCCTGCAGTGTCACATTTATAATCTGCCTCTAAACCCACAAACCCTCTGAGTTCAACAATTGTTTTACCCACCTGGCAGTCCATCCATCTACCGCCATCCGCCTGGCATCTTAGCTTGGTAACAATTACAGAACATACACTGCTTGAAGACTTCTTCCATTGAACAGGTAAAATCACTGAGCAAGCGAGATTATTTGAGGAAAACTCTCTGATTGCAAATACGTATTTCAGGTAATTAAGTAGTTGCTGCCATACCAGCTGCTGTATCAGGAAATGCTTGACAGCTTGTGTCTGCATTCAACTTTATCACACAGACCAAAGACAACAGGACATATTTATCTTTCATTAATCACTGTGTTTTGACTACTTGTGACCTGTACTATGACTTAGATATTGATTTTAGTCTTTTATAGGGTAAATTGATACAGTTATAATTTTCATCAAATTTCCAGATTGCATTTCCACCCAAGCTAGAAGACTGGGTTCAACATTCATTACATTATTGACTAAGAAAGATGTATATTTTATATTTTTGAAAGTGAATAATTAATGTATTCTCCATTCTTCTCAAATATCTCTTTCAAAAAGTGCTAATCACTTACTAAAACATAACAATAAAAAAACTGAATAATATTTCAAGGTGGTAATATATTAATTTTCAAATATAAGTGATGAACATTTTTAAATCTTATTTTCATACAGTAACTGTGTTACCTCATATTCTTATTAGCAGTTAGACTGCTGTGGAAAATGCCAAGGCTAGGCAGGGAAAGTTTTTGCTCAAGATCCCCAGAGCCTCTTCTGGGACAGAGCAGGTGTAAACTTCAGGTGATGCTCTGTCCATCACTCCCATCAAACATCAGTAGGTCTTAGGCCCAGGAGCATGCTGGCTGCTCGACCTTCCTTTCCTTTGTCCGACAGCAGAGGACAGCACACAGTGGCTTTAGGATCCCAGCAGGTTGCCAGGCCCAAGCAGTGAAGGAAGGCCAAAGCAGTAGCAATGTCCTACAGAAGGGATGGCCCAGCAGCAGCAGACCTGTCAGTCACCAGGAGGTTGCTTGTTCATTTTTCCAGAAACTGACTCTTTCTCCCAGCTGCTGAGGAGCTGTACATCGCAACCCTCCCATACTGAAACTCCATCAGGAGTACAGCCAGATGTGTGCCCAGGCGGAACTTGTCAACATGTCCTTCTCCACCTGCCCTGGAGTTCTTTCACCACAAAATTCTTGCTCTAAATTCCTGAGCTCAGTGTGGGCACAGGTATAACTCCATCTCCTTCTGCAGGCCCATGTAGAAGTGAGGCAATTAACAGCACTGTAATTCCCTTTGATCAGAGAAGACAAAAAAATCCCAGCAACAGCATATCCTACCATTGTGCACTCTCGTTCTTCTGAGCCTGAGAGATAACCACATACTCTTGCTGTGAGACAGCATGAAGATCCTGTTAGTGCTAGTCCTAATCCTAAAGCGTGAGAGAAGTGAAGGCTCTAATCCTCTGTCCTTCTCTCAGGCCCAAAACTGCTAAGGGGGACACATTACCTTCTGCCCACCACCATTTGGGATGTGCAGCACACATCTGGAATATGCAGAAGCAAATTGATAGTTCTACCTCTGCCACTGACCTTCCTGCCTACCTTCTTGACAGCAGTACTGATTGTCTAGGTGTAAGAAGGATGGGAAAACAAAGTGAACTGTCTCAGCTATTTAGTGGAAGAAAAGGAGTCAAATATCCCATCCTTCTTTTTGAAGAATTAAGAATGATGGGATCACTAAGAGCTTTGTTGTGGACTCTTATTTGCCAGCCTGCTGCCTGAGGAAAGGCATTGAAAAGATTGAGGGGTCTGCAAGAGGAAAAGGAGAGTCTAAAATAGATTGAAAAGAGACAGGAAGACTTAAGTAAGGCTGTTTAAATTGCCTTTTCATCTCAACAGCCTCTCCAAAAAACCTTTAGCCACTCAAGTCGTCAAAGGAATTTCACAGTGATCAGAAACCAAGTTATTACAATTCACTGATTTCCTGGTTCAAGGAGTGACTATTCAAAGTTTACTGGCATTTCAAAGGGATGCCTCATCTCAGCAGCTGCCTTTTGTATCCCAGATGTCTATCTGCCCTCTCTGTGAACTGACACACAGTGGTGTGCTAGTTAGTTCCACTTCTACATCAAAACTCATAAAATCAACCCCCAGTTCTCCCCAGGATGTGAATGTTTATGAAACACCAGTCAGCAGCTTTGGTTGACGACTCCTCCTGCAACCAGCAGCACCTATTTGTGAAGCCAGCAGGCTTTCTAGCTTCATGCGACACAACCACAGCATCAGAGTCAAATATCATGAAAACTGAATTAACCTGGATGAGAAAAAGAAGCCAGCGAGTTCTTCTTGCCAGGGAATGCTTCAGCTTTATTGCAGCCACATTGTCATCTGTGTCACCATAGATGGACACAAACAAGAAGAATGTATGCCCTATTGCCTAAGGCACTCTGGACAGGCAGGAAGGCTGGTGAAGAATTTGTTTTGGTGACAGCTGGAGGGGCCTAGAGGGCTGTCAACTCTAATACAGTCAGATTGAGGATTAATTCCCACGTGCAAGATGCAGGTATAGGCACGAAAATTTGGAACCCACTCAATCAGGGGAGCAGCAGTGTCTGCTCTGGGCAGCAGGGGATCTGTCATTTGCTGTGGCACTCTCTGAAATACACAGGTTCAGGGATTACGCTTCAGCAGAGTGTTCTTGGAGATGCATAAACTGACTGTTTCAAGTTCCTGAGTACTGGAAAATCCTTCTCTTTTACATGAGAACCCTACAAAATTTACTCCCAAATACAAAAGAAAGATTGCAAATTAAATTACTTGAACTGCAGGTAAATCACCTCTCTTGAAGACAAAAGCAAATTAGGACAGGTTTTGTCCTTTGTTATACCACAAAAATCTGGAATAAATCCATAGGTCTTATCAGAGCTGTCTCTTATTCATACCAGTGTAAGCAAAGAAAGAAAAGTCTATTTAGCTCTTTCCTCATGCTAATGTAAACAGATCTGCACATTTGAGGTGTACGTAAAGTGATTAAATTTATTCTATCAATCTCTTTATGTATATAGTGCTCTCACATAAGTCAGGAAAACACATCTATACATTTGTTTTCTTTTTCCTCTTTTAGAAGAAGTCTTTGGCAAGGACAGGCCATTGGCAAGAGGAAGAAGTTGAACTCCAGCTATCATTATCGACGTCCCAAATACCACATGAAATTTTCCAGAAACATTGAGAATTTCAGTTTTGTTTGGAATTTTTCTAAAAGCTTCCCTTTCAGGCATAATAAAAAAAAAAAAATCTTACCTGCAGTTAGGGCTCTGACAATTTTAACAACTAGTCATTAGGTTTTCATAATTGCAGCGTTTCCTAGAGACATTATGTTCACATACACACATCTTTGTAATCTTCTTTTGTATGCATTCAGTCTGTCTTTAAAATCCAGAAGTGGAAAAATAGCACCTCCTGCCTAGCAAAGCTATTACTTTAAGTGTCAAGCATTAGGCTTTTCAAGAACTGTGAAACTGTAGTAAGTATGAACACTTTTATGTGGAGAGCCTGATCCTCCAGCTCTCAATTGGTTAGACTTTCAAGAGCTGAGCAAAGACCGTCACAACACAGCTTTTCACCTGAACTTTACATTTAAAGCATCGTTCTTTGAATCAAACTTGCTCTATGCCAGATTTGGATGATTTAACTCAAATTGTTGTTTTCCTTGAGAGGTCAGATTAGTGCGTGTGGAATCTGAAAAGTTTGATGGGAATATATATTGGGCTCCTCCTGCTCTGCAGAAGTATCATAGAGCAGAAGTTAACCCAACCGGCCTCCAGCTCACTGATACTGCAGATTTGAGATGTTCTGAGGAGGGGAAAATTTCGCTAGTATCCTCTTCCTTGCTTCATACTAGTTTTGGCAGGTTCTTTAATTTCCTAGGGCAAGTCTGACCGACTTGAAACTATGCCATCCTAACAGATTGGTACAAACATGAGCACAGGAGACAATGTACTGTAGGTGTGTGAAATGTGGCAAGCTATGAAATTATACTCTTCCTAGAGCTTCCACAACTCTTTCAGATAGGATGGAAGAGTTTACAGCTCAGGAATTGCTGTAAACTATAAAAAAATTTAAAGTAAGAAATTAAAAAGAGAACGAAATAAAGAAAATTAACTTCCCTGGCTGCTGGAGGCTTTCCCTGACCTTTAAATGTGTTTGTGAGTGTATATCTTCGCAGAAAGACATTAGGGAAGACACAAAAATGTGTTTTCCCAGCTCTTCCATATCTGACAACAATTTCATTATTTTCTTCATTATTCCATACCCTCATGAATAAAGAACAGATGCAGGTTTTCAATGGCTAAGAAATGCATCACTTTTTGTCTATAAAATCAAAATTCAAGTGTATCCTTACTAAAGTGAGTTGGTCTTTTGAAAGAAATTCATTAGTGCATGACCAATGGAATTAAAAATAGAAATGCATCTGTGCAGGAAAAATTTTGCTCCACAAGTAACTCCAGAAAGTCAGACCCTTGTACACTGTCATTGGGGCTCTTCATTTGGCTCTTCACCAAATCAAGTTATAAAAAAGAGCATCAGGCATCCCACAACCAGCTACTCCTAGACTGCTGCAAGGAAAACTGTGAACACCAGGCGAGACACAATCCTTGCTGCTGCCATGCAGGAAACCACTTCTGAAATTCTCCTGCATTTTTCTTTGCCAGATCAGTAAATCCTTAGGGTATTTTTAGCAATAAGCACAACTACTCTGTCCCTACAAATCACAGTTTTGCACTCCTGCAGTAAATTCCACTTAAATATATGCAAAATAAAATATTTACTTTCAACATCATTCTCAAAAGGTATTTTTGATTTGTCTATTTGGCTTTGGAAGTTGTTGTGTTTTTTTCAATAAAAGTGGACCTAGGTAAAATTGAAGACTTCAAGAAATCTGAATCATATAATGAAAAGCAATTTACCATTCTGCCTGGAGAGAAAGGTTTTCAATCAGTATGTCCTTCCTGCAATGACTTATAGATTAGAAGCATAGAGGCTTTGAAAAAAAGAAAAAAAGAAAAAAAGGCAACTAAGTGAAGATGAATATAATAAGGTGTAGGCTGAGAATAGCACATACAGACAAGAAAACAAATGAGTGATTCTGCCAGGGAGACTCAACAGAAAATAAAAAGAGAATAGTCCTGGGCCAGGCACTCTGCAAGGTAACATGATAAAAGTTATAGCAGAGGAGGTACACAACAGAGCAAGACAAGGATGCAAAAATAATAGAGAGAGGAGGTAGAAACACAGACATTGTCAGTCACGGATAAGGCTGAAAAGGACTTGGATACAGAATAACTGACAATGACTGCTTGGTTCCATTGGTTGCTGTTGCAACTCATACCTGAAATACCCATACCTGAAATACCCATAACATGTATTTCTCCACATCATAAAATTACTGAAAGCAGGTGACACTCCAAGAAACCCATGAATTTTTATAAAATACTTATTTAAAAGAAAAAAACCCAGAAATTTTATATAAATTTATCACATAAATCACAAAACTTGCCATAAAATTATAACTGCTAACCAGAAAAAAGATGACCTAATGTTTGCACTGAGGAATCCAAAGCCTGTAGGTCAAAATCTCAGGGTACAGAGGAACTCTCTGGTCATTCAGAATTCAATTACTATAAATGTATGCAGGCTGAGCACATGCAGAAATGTCTTCCTACTTCTAATGCTACAGCTGACACTTACCTTGGTTAAGTTAATATTAAAAGGGATCTCACACTGACCATCATTACTGCAAACCTATGGGCCAGCTGTTATATTGTGAGTTCATACTATGGTCAGTTGTGCCCTGCATAAAGACTTAGAAACATTCAAATGGGCAAGAGAAGACCTTGGCTCCTAAAATCACTGCAGGCTTATCAGTTCACTCCTGGTAACTGTGAGTACACTCTTTAGTGACAAGTAGTCATGTTCTTTTCAATATCCAGCCTTCATCTCAGGTGATGCTAAGGCACAAGTCACCTGCAATAACAGCAGCCTGTCCCCCACAGCTGAATAAAATAACTCACATTTTGCTGAGTTGATCCAGAAATTACTTGCTGCCATGCAAATAAGGCAACTGGAAGCCAAACAGAGAGCAAAAAAAACGCTCACAGTGAGATTTTGTAAATACATGTGAAGTCACTTCCTTCAGCCTCTCATACCAAAAGCAGTCCTGTTTGCTGAGGGCTGTTCTTGACCTACCTCCCAAACTCACAGCAATTGGAATATATTGTCATGAGGCCACAGAAATACTGGTCTAGTTCAAAACTTTTCAGAAGTAAGTCTGTAGTAGTCATGGGGATGAAGATAATGAAAGAAGATAAGAAAGGTTGTGAAGATAAGAAAAGTCATTAACAACCTTGGAGAACATTTCTATCACCCTCTGGACCTCAGAGATGTGAATAATCCCTGTGGAATGTGCACATTAATCGCAGGTATACTGGGAATGACTTACCTGACAATTATTGTTCTGCAGCGTCCCTCTTGAACCAGCGGGCACCAAAAGTAGGCACAGAAACCGCACAATACAGCACAGTTCAATACAATATAATAATTAGTACCTTTCAGCTTCCAGAGCTCCCTTTGAGCTAATACTCATGGCACATGAATTCTTGTGGAATTGACTTATTTTGGATGACCCCAGCTGTCTTTCAATACCATAGGGTTTAGAAGGCTTAGCCTGATGTTCACCTATCTGAAAGATATTTTTCAGTCCCATTTTCTCCAGGTTCAAGCCTGCAGAAAAAGGCACTTTTAATAGCTTAAAGCAAGACAATACTGCTTAACAAATCTGCTGGGGCTAGTTTGTTTAATAGAACTCACTTTAGAAGGATGTGTTGGATCTACACACAGTGTGTGTGTGACGTGATTTCTGACAGCTATGACTATTAGTGTCCTTGAATGCTTTGGGAACACAAGACAGGCTCATATGCTTGAATAAAGAGTTTTAAAAATATGACTCCATTTGCTGTTGAGTCGTGCACACAAATGAAGGAATCTACAGGAAATTAAGGAAAAGAAACCCCAACCTTTGGTGTAATAAATGTTTATGTATGCATAGCAGAGAAAAAGGCATAATTTCAAATTAACTTTATTTTCAACAAATTTTACACATTCCACAATAGCAAGAAGGCTGACTCCTTGAGTACAGACCCATCATTTAATCATATTCCAAATCTGTTTCCCATGTGCTTGCTTTCACTCTTCTGAGTGCAAAAACTTAAAAGACTGTATTTTGAAAACCTTTACAAAGGTGAGGTGAGAGGGGGATCAAAGGTGAAAAGCATGCTCTCCCATGGTAGAGCAGTTCATGTAGCAGGTTACATTTGGAGGAGCATGGCTTGTAAGGGAAACTATATTCCATCTCCTTAGCAGTGGTGAAATGCATCTGAAATAGTTTCTAGTGCCTAGTTTTGGTCCCCCACAGTTCAAGAAGGATGTGGAGAAAGTGAAGGGGGTCTCCGAGACATTCAGAGGTCTAGGGCACATGATCTACCTCTATGAAAGGTGACCTCCAGAAATCCTTTTCTACCAACATTCCAATCAACCTCACACAAGTATAAATTGTGAATCTTCTGAATTATGGGAGATTCTTGAGAAAATTGTGGAGGTGTAGGACAGAGGAGGTTGTTTCATTTTTTTGACAAATAAACAAGGGTCTATAAAGATGAGAGTGTGATAAATGTTGGACAGAATCAAAAGATGCATTTTCTCATCAAACTAAATTAAGTATTGGGAAATAGGTGAATATCTGATCCACTCTGCTCCGACACAAGTCAGTTGTGAACTATTAGCCAGATAACCACTCTTCCAGGAAGTTTTATGTAAACTAGCACACTTTTAAACTTTGGATGAAGAAGGTGTAGCACTCCCTACCACTGAATGATAGGGGAAGTTTGGGAAACTAGTTATGAGTATCATTAATATTGGGCAAGAATGATTGGCACTTAAGTCTCGCTTAAATGACTGTCTGAAGGAGCTAATGGTCTGAGGCAATGTTCGCTGCTCAGACAGTCATTAAGGATAAGAATCTACCTGACCTGCAGGTTATTACTGCTTACATTAATTACTGCAATGACGAATACTCCATACGACACTGCACCACATTGCCCTGAAGTCGTTTCTGCATCAAAACCTCCCTCAGGTTTCAGATCTATGGTGATATCTGGCATGTATAAACACATTTAATTGACTGAAGATAAAACACCAAATGTCTGAACTGATCAGAACCACCAACTATCTGGCAGACTCGGCCTGTAATTTTGTAACGACCCTAAGCATCCCTTTCCACACAGTCACTTATTATTAGCTATAGATCTCCCATACTTAGATTGCTCAAGTATTACTGTATGTGCATAAGCCTTTCTACTTGCCCAGTCTAAATGGCTTTTTAACCAGATATAGGTCTGCTAGGAGCAACACTAAGGTGAAAAGGCTTGGTGCATACTTGAAATGAAGCACATCAGGAATAATTTGAATTTCTATTGCTTATGTGAAAGTAGAAGCTGTGAATAAACCTGCAATTCATGCATCTGCCACACCTGCACCTCGTAAGAGGTCTCTTCTCTGAAAACACTTGAGTTCTCATAGATATGCAAGCAAAGGATGACAATAAAAAAAGGTCAGCATTTAAAAAATTTTACCTGAAAATATATGTTCAATGCAAGGTCTAAGGTAAGAGAGCCCTGAAACCCATGAAACCTCCAGGGACTTACTTGACAGCTCACACGACTTCTGCAGTTGGAGCAGAATACCACTCAAAACCTTTTTATGGAACTCCACAGTCATGATCAGGAGACTTTCATTACAGCTAGGACTATTATTAACTGGCCTTTACTAATAGGCTTGCATTGTGTTTTGAGTTGTTTACAGTATTACTTCTCAGGTGAACAGAAAGTTCATGTCCTTGGTTGAAGTCCTCATGTCCTTAGTCACTTGTGGGCACCAATTATTTGCTCAGTACCACTGGCTGAAATCAGAGAGTCTACTCTAGTGATTAGCTGCTCCCCAGAATGCAGGAGAGTTGATAGCCTGGATCTGGAGGGTAGGCATCTCAGCCTTTTGCAGCAACTCACTTCTTTTTCAATGCAGTGCATGGCAGTAATACCATGTAAAACAAAAATAAGGTCTGATTTTCTTCAGATTAGTTAAAACCTTTTGTATTTTTGCATTCTGACACACCAGAACTAAAGAATATAAAAATAACCATTATCGATACATTAATTTTGATAGTTTCATTTATCTGTTTCCAAGACTGTAGTTGTCAATGCAAACAAGGTCTCTTTATTGGATATAATACATCAAGTGGGCAGTTTCTGCAAGAAAATACATGAAAGAATGTAAAAACCGCTCCAAAGGATCATTAATAAAAGGATGAATATTCTTTCAATATATCCATGTTTTTATAGTAGTCTTATGCACTACTTGCTGCATGTAGCCTAATGTGAGGTCTGTTTGTTCTTGACATGTTGTATTATAAATGATTATAAACATTTCCAGTGCTGTTGGTAACAGCGTGAGCTGCTTTCCTGAGGTATTTACTGTAGACTTTCAAAAAGTGCTACATGACTTAAGGGTTTGACTTTTTTTATGGCCATGGTGTCTGTTACAGGAATATAACAAAGTGTTTTATTAGTGCACTTTCCAATGTTCAGTAATTCAACAACAACAGTTTGCAGTGATTTGCTGTACAGTCCTAGCAAGCTACCGAGGTTTTAAAAGACACAGAGGGGAACAGCATTTGATACAAAAGCGTAAAAGGAATTGTCACTCTGTATCAATTGTAATAGCACCTAATACTTTGCAGGGAAGAGGGCCTAACTGGACTGTGAATTTTATTTTTTGTCTGAATTCATGCAAACAAAAAAAGCAACACCTTTTAGTCTATTTTTTCACGTTTTACTCAAAAACAAACAATAGCTTTAATCAAGAGCAGCTTCAGCTCTTTGAAGACCTCCAGACCTGTCATTCTTAGACAAGGTGGGAAGACAAAGACTTTTATCTTGACCTTTCTGCTTTAAAATATGAATGTAAATGACAATGTGCCTTTACATTTTAAATGAAGGAGGAATTAGGATCCACTTAAGTATATGGTCCTAAATCTAAATACTGGACTACTCCTTAAATTATTTGTTTGTTGATATAAGAAACTCAGCTGTCAGATAAACAACATGTAGCTTCAGTACATAGTGCATTTTTTTACAAGGTAGAAAATTAAGGTATGCAAATATAAACCTCTAGCAGGTAAATCCAAGTGTAAAAATAGAGGCACAGAAAGAAGTAATCAGACAAAGTAAGGTGAAATGAAATGACAGAGCAAGGTATCTAAAACTGCACATTGGTTCTAGGGACTTGAAAAAATGTCATGTCTGATAGTATCAGAAGCCAGACAAAATGCCTGCAGGAAGAGAATAAAATAGTCAGGGTCAGACAAGCAAAGATTATCCCTATCAAATTATGTACAAGTAGTAGGAGAACCTGAGCATGGCTAGAAACCAAAGGGTGAGCTGGAGCAAGGATTACATGTGTTAACCTGACACTTCTTCAGTCTTTGTGCTAGATGCCTGGGTGAGAGACATTACATTGAACGAAAAACAAAAGACTGTCTAGAAAGGAATTTCTGAAAGACAAACTGCGGGGAAAAAAATCTTAAGATCTTCACAGGTAAGGTTAAAGAACAAATAAGAGGTGTGTTTCAGAGCTTTGTCACATAGTTCTGCCTCAAACTCAGCAACACAACTGAGACAAATCCAATAAAAGGTCTTTTTTTTTGTTCCACAAAGTTATTTGAAATGTCACGCACTTTGGAGAACTAGCTGGCTTGGAATAAGAAAAACTTCATCTGCTATAAGCTTCCAAAAAACTAACTATTAAGCTAGAAAAACCATCTAGGTGGCTTGTCCTGTCTATTAATGCTTGTTTTATTCTGGAGTTTTATGAATTCAAAAAGACCTGTAAGAATAGCATATTAAGATACATATTATCTTTATATCTTTTACATCTTGTTCAAGATCAAAAAGATTTAGACTTTATCACCATAAATATTTCTTGTCATTTTTAAATTACATTTTTAAAAAATAATATAAGCTAACTGCAGGCATTTGTTCTTTAATTTTGCCATCCACATTTATTTACAAAATGTAGAGGTTATGCAAAGAGGATTCTGTTACATTAGAGGGATTTCGCAGGTAAGTGTTATTTCATAGTTATGCCAAGTAATATCTTTTTCTTCATTTTTGTAATATATTTCCGTGGCATGTTTTTGCATAAGAAAGACTATTAGGTGTGCATGGGCCTAACAGTAGTGGTTTCTGGACTGTGGGGCAGGCAAAATGCTCTGAGGAGGGAAGAAGATTCAGTCTTACTTGTGAGCATCTGAGCAAGAACCTCAAGATCATCTTCTATAACTCAGGAAAAGTGTGAAATCTCGGGGAAAGAAGGGCTTCAAAAGTAGTCAAAGTCAGCAGGGTGGTACAAAAGGCAAAGAGCAGATATACAGACAAAACTCAGAGGGGACTGTCATTCAGGATGTCATTGAAAGACTCTCATCCTCAGAGAATGCTCAAATATCTGACACAGTTTTCCTTTGGGCAGAGGTCTTCTTACTGAGCCCCTTTATTTCTGTTCTTTCTCACTCCACATTTTCTCTAGTATATACATTCTGATAAAACTTAGTTTCAGAGATTCAAATGCTATTGTTGTTCCCAGAGGAAACATATCAAGAAGTAAATCTCCCTCAATACAGTAGCTAGCACAGGGTCCACACTCACAGTCATGGTTTAAATTCTTTACTTATACTTGAATTTCCACAGGAATAATTGTCAAATATAGGCTACCTGGACAAGAAAGACATGTTTAATTTTCTAGTGTTTCAGACATATTTAATTTTCTAGTCTCTCGGTGTTTCAGAAGAAAGTTTAGAGTTTGAAACAAAAGCCTTTTTACCTCACCTGTACATTTCTAGGTTTATCATGTTAGATGAATCCACATGCTTCCATTGTCTCACAGTGATTCAATCAACAAAGACACTTTACACAGGCAAAACCAGGACCAACTGGCACCCAACTCCCTGCTATTCGATATTAAAAAAAAAATGGTTTTTTAAATAAGTCTGAGAGAGGCATTAATCAGTATCAATAACTCTAATCCTCTCACACAGCCACCACTCTTCCACTAGATCCATCTCTCAACTCTTAATAAAGTTTTTAGTAAGGACAGTGCGAGCACTAAAAGCAGAGCTCTTCTCTGGTGAGTTAGGAAGGTATGGCAGATGGTGCACTAATGTGCTAATTAAATGGCTGCTTTGCCCATGATTTTCCTATTGCTCACCTCCTGATGCTAAGATCTGAGAAATAATGGAAGGGGTTAATGAGACAGAAACTTCTCCAGGTGGTTAAAACTTCACTGCAGCTCCTGAACACTGAGTGCCATCTCAACAGCCAACAGCAAAAGGGATGAAAGCGACTGCCATCATTGCATGCCACCTGCATGGCAGAACACTGAAGCCTGCTGCAGGACTCATGTGTCCTTCCAAAATTTATGCAACAGAGAAAGGCTGAGGGTAGCTCACTGTCAGCGGATGAGGAAAAGGCAGGGGTAATTAATGCCTCCTTTGCCTCAGTCCTTAGCACCAAAACCAGTTATCTTCAGGATATTCAGCTTCCAGAGCTGGAAGTTAGTGATGGGGAGATGAGCAAAGGCCCCATAGTCCAGGGGAAAATGATTAGTTACCGGGTGTACCAATAGGACACCCACAAGTCTATGGGCCCAGATGGGACTACCCGAGAGTAATGAACAAGCTGGCAAAAGAGCCAAGCCACCTTCAAGCACTTAGCATCAGTCCTGGTTAACCAGAGAAGTCCCTGTTCACCAGAAATTAGCAAATGCAACACCATCCTCAAGAAGGGTTGGAAATATGATCCAGGGTATTGTCAGCCTGGCCTCAGTACCAGGGACAGTCAGGGAGCATCATCCTGAGTGCCATCACAGCATGTGCAGGACAACCAGGGGATCGTGCTAAGCCACTCACTTCAAAAAGAAGGACATTGAGATGTTGGAGCAAATCCAGAGAAGACAGCATAGGTCCTGTGAGAAGCAGCTGAGAGAGCTGGGGGTTTTTAGCGTGGAGAAGGCTCAGGAGAAACCACACCCCTTTCTACAACAACCTCAGGGGGTTGTAGTAAGGTGGGGGTTGGTCTCTTCTACCATATCTCAAGTGAAAGGATGAGGAAAAATGGCCTTTCTTTCTAATATCAAATCTAAACCAGGAGAAGTTTGGATTTGATATAAGAAAAAAAAAAATTCACTGAAAGAGTTATTAGGCACTGGAACAAGTTGCTCAGGGATGTGGTGGAATGACCACCTCCAGAAGTGTTCAAGAGGTATCTGGATGTGGCACTGGGACATATGGTTTAGGAGTGACTATGGTTTTGCTGGGCTG
This sequence comes from Origma solitaria, assembly GCA_013397895.1. NCBI lineage: Eukaryota > Metazoa > Chordata > Aves > Passeriformes > Acanthizidae > Origma > Origma solitaria. Next base: position 1,031,724 of record VZRL01006280.1, on the reverse strand, counting down.
ATGGTTGAACTGGATGATATTGAAGGTCTCTTTCAGTCTTGATGATTTCTGTGATTCTGTGGTTCTGTTATGTTGAAGGAGAAATATTGTCAAGCTGATATAGCCAAATACACCAAAGGGGGTGTGAAATGACAGAAGTGCCACAGCTGAAAGAAGAGGGACAAACGCAGCATTCTACAAAGGAATTACCCCCACTGCTTCCCACCTTTTCCTGGGGTACAAAAAGAACTATCTTAGATTAATTGCTCACACCCCTAGCTCTTTCCTATCTTCCACAGTTTTAATACATTCACTTTTTCAGAAATTGAAGTTATCCACATGTAGCCTCAGCTTCCACCTTTCCAAGCAGAAGTGCTTGCTCCTCCAGCAGCTGTTTACACAAGCCAACAGGGAAACTTAAGAGATAAAATTATCTCCTTTACTGTGTCCTCACTAAAACTTTACTCTGTCACATAGGAGTCCTGTGACGGGTGTTCTCCCATCAGTTTTTTGCTCAATATATATGGTGCAAAGCTGTTATCCTTTCTTCTCAGACCTTATTTCAATCCCATTTTTCTTCCACAAAGGATAATCCCACTCCTCTTCCAATACTGTGATGTCAACAAAAAATTCACAGTATCCTCTGCTACCCTGACAGTCCTGCTTATCCTTCTGACCAACATAATTTTACTGCTTTTCTGTTTATACCCATCTGCTCTCTATTTCCTCATGCTTACACTGAACATGGCCTGGAACAGGAATTTATTTCTTTGTTCTGCATTTAAACAGTGCATGGAGTTGAAGTAGATCCTCTGGTTAATGATAACAGCTCCCAGCTGCAATGGCAATATTAATAAATTGAACAATGTTAATAACATTAGCCACTTCATTCTAGAAGTTGAATATCGAAAGACCATATACTACCTCTGTATTATTTCTGGGGATATTTACAGGGATAAAGATGAAGAATGTTAACAACCTGTGTGCAAAGCAACAAATACCCAGACTGAAACAACACTCGCAAGCATAGTGAAGTGCATCTCTGGTGGATTCAATAATGACAATACTTGGCAGGTCATCAATCATAGTAAACAACTCCAAACAAACCTTTGTATGTATCCTTGCTTCACAAACAAACCCCTGATCTTGATTTTAATCTATATCCACCCACTTTTTGTTCCATAAGCAGCTACACTGGGGCTAAAGCTATATACTTCACTATATAATGGAAGTGAAAGTCTGCCTGGGAGTCAGTAGGAAGCAGGCCAAGATTATACTAGATTCTTACAGAAGCTGATGGATGTCTGGGTGATTTTGAAAATCTCTCTAATCTCCTATCTCTTTTGGCTCCTAAATTCCTTGGAAAATATTACTAATAATTATCTTGGTTAGCTTTGAGAAAAATGACTCAGTATTTGTATTTGGAATGAATTTTTTAAAGATATTAAGGTACAGAAGGGCAGAATCTAAGGGATAAATCCAATATTAAGAAACTGGAGAGGGTCCAGTATAGGGCTACTGAGACAGCCAAGGAGGAACTGTTGAGACTCCCACCACTGAGACAGGTGGAAGGAGTTGGGCTGGTTTAATCTGACAGAAAAGTGGGCAAGAGGAGAGTTAACCGCCTGCCTACCACTCCTTGAAATAATTACAGAAACTGTGGAGCAAAAGTCATATGAAGAGTGGCAACCACCACAAGTTGTGGTTTAGGAAGTTCAAATTAAATAATAGAGGGGAGAAAAAAAGACCATGAGAAGGTCAATTCAGTGTTGATTCTGGTTGTCTGGAGAGGTTATGAACTCTCTGTGCTTGCAGGTTTTCAGGACGTGATGGGACAAAGCCCTGGCTAGGCTGTTCTGGTACAAGTCCTGTTTCAGATATGAGTATAAACTCAAGGCTTTCAGAGGTCACTTCCAAACAACGCTTCAATGGTTCTGCAATACTGCAATGCAATTTTTTTAGAGCATCAAGACAGTGAACATTTTAAAAATGTCAGTGTCTTTAAAAAGCATCACTTTGTATCTTCATTGGCCATCTGTAAAATGATTACCATACCTCCCCACTTTCCAAGGGGACTAGTCAGGGGATAGTTCCCAAGGGAACTATCTGGATGAATGAATGAATGATGTGAAGCTGCCATCTACTACAGTTAAGAATGCCAGAATAAATGAAAAAAAATCTAAATAAAAATGTGTGACAAAAGCCTCCACTAGTCTAAACTGCTGTAACTCCAGTGACTGAAGCAATATGACACTAATTTACTCCAGCTGAGCTACCACCCCATGTTGTTTATTCATCCAAATGAGCAATTGTTAAGTTGAATGCTGCTCATATGAATTATTAAAGTCAGGAAGTTTTGCACGAAAATTATTGGCTGTCTGAAAAGCAATGTTAGCCTCAATTTGGGGAAACTTTAGAGATTTGTGAAGGACTCTAAAATAACTGTTTAAAGGACTATTCTTACTGCAGGCTACTTATGGTAACAGACTGTTAAGGACTAAATGCTTTTCAGGAAGAGAGACCGTTTCTCACATTCTGTTGGTATTGTAAAAATTAGTACCTGAAAACTCTAAGCTGTTATATTCCTTCAAAATAATTTCTATTTCAAAACTGCAATCTCTTATGCAAATCTGAAGGACAAATAAAGGACCCACACTGTACTTACTTGGCCTCTGTGTTTGTCAGAAAAAGCTTTGCAGAGTCAAGCAAGGCACCGTAAATTGAAACAATTTTCAAACACACTTTCCAGAAGACAGAAGAAAAGTTCATAAAAAGGTCAAGACTGCAGTCATCAAAGTAGTGGAATCAGGGTTTGAGGAGAGAACTACCATTCACAGGGAATGGAAGTGTGCCAGATAAAGAAGCTGCTGCCCAGACTTCTTCAACCCTTCCACCAGAAGAGGGCTAATTTTTTAAGGAGCCATTAGAGAATTATGCTGTCTCCTTGAAAATGGGGCATCACTCAAGAAATCACTGACAAGAAAAGAGGAAATCTTTTCTGAGAAGCCAGGTCAACTTCACCGATAGTCTGGTAGAGAGATTGAATGTGATAAGCACTGTAAAAGTGCTCAGATTAAATTAAGTAACTCCTTTTTACTATAGAAAGCCAGCTGAGCATTGAAGAAAGAGAAGGTGATTAATTTAATAGGGTAAAAGATACTTGCTAGGACTGGTCAGTAATTAATTAGATTGGAGACCAGTGCTCAGGTAAAAGAGTGAGCAAAATCCAATAGACTTAAGAGCACGTACCAGTGAATTAGCCACTGGCAGTTTGAACAAATGTCCATACTGTCATGGATAAACCCCATTTACCAGATGATCTTTGAATTCTGGTACAGTCCAAGAAACAAGAGGTGACAGTACTTCTATCCATAAGTAACTGTCACTTGGAACGCCCTGAGGAAAAATACTAGAAATAGAGGCTCTTTAACTTGGCAGGCAGTCACTCGTGGTGTGACTAGTGCCCCCAGGGATCAGCGTTGGGCCCGGTCCTGTTCAATGTCGTTACTGATGATCTGGATGAGGGGAGTTGAGTCTACCATTAGCAAATTTGCAGATGACACCAAGTTGGGGGGGAGTATCAATCTGCTGGAGAGTAGGAGGGCTCTGCAGAGGGAGCAGGACAGGCTGCATAGATGGGCCCAATCCGACAATGCGAAGTTTAACACCACCAAGTGTCAGGTCCTGCACTTCGGCCACAACAGCACCCTGCAGCACTTCAGGCTAGGGACAGAGTGGCTGGACTGTGACCAGGCAGTACTACTGGGGTTACTGATGGACAGCTGACTGAACGTGAGCCAGCAGTGTGCCCACATGGCCAAGAAGGCCAATGGCACCTGGCCTGGATCAGCAGCAGTGTGGCCAGCAGGACTTGCAAAGTGATTCTTCTCCTGTACTCAGCACTGGTGAGGATGTACCTTGAGCACTGTACCCAGTTCTGGGCTCCTCAATTTAGGAGAGATGTTGAGATGCTGGAGTGTGTCCAGAGAAGGGCAACAAGGCTGGTGAAGGGTCTGGAGCACAATTCCTATGAGGATCATCTGAGGGATCTGGGGCTGTTTAGCTTGGAGAAAAAGAGGCTCAGGGGAGACCTTGTCACTCGCCATAACTCTCTGAAAGGAGGCTGTAGCCAGGTGGGGGGTGGTCTCTTCTCCCGGGCAGCCAGTGACAGGACAAGAGGACACAGTCTAGAACTGCCACAGCGGAGATGTAGGCTGCACATTAGGAAGAAGTTCTTCACAGGAAGAGCAGCTGGACATTGGAATGTGCTGCCCAGGGAGGGAATGGAGTCACTATCCCTGGAGGTGCTTAAGGAAAGACCGTGGCACTCATTGCCATGGTCTTGTTGACAAGGTGTTGTTAGGTCATATAGGAAGAAGTTCTTCACAGGAAGAGCAGCTGGACATTGGAATGTGCTGCCCAGGGAGGGAATGGAGTCACTATCCCTGGAGGTGCTTAAGGAAAGACCGTGGCACTCAGTGCCATGGTCTTGTTGACAAGGTGTTGTTAGGTCATAGGTTAGACTCCATGGTCTCAAAGGTCTTTTCTAACCTAGTTGATTATGTGATGCTGTGAATAGTAATAAAATGTGTTCATAGCATAAGAAATATAGAATAATAATAACATTAACAAAGATTAAAAAGTGCACAAATGAAAACCAGCAGACTGTCTAAGGCAAGACAGCCTGACGCTTTGCAGGCCACACAACTTTGTCCTCTTAGCACTGGCAAACTGACTACGGCAGAGTCTACCACAGGCTTATGAGTATACTCAGTATAACTCTGATTGCTCTTTCTTCACTTAATATATAATATCTTCCTCTGAGTTTTCATAATTTTCCCACACAAATTAACAAAATAACATCCTCAAATTATTTTCACTACAGTCAGAAAAAAAACTGATGTGCTTGGACTGTAATAGAAGCTCTTTACCCAGAGATATCATGATTGAAAAACCAAGGATACTTACTGTATACACGGAGTGAAGCAAATGTCCCAGGAAAAACACCATGCATTTATGTGGTTGAAGGCTCTCTTAATATATATCCATTAGAGGTATTTTGATATCTCCAAAATTTTTGTAAGTTTGATTTTGCAGCCTTGAAAAGATTCATACTAACATATTTTTTTATCTTTCCTTACAAAGCATTTTCTGTCATATGAGTCAAGAGGAAATCTACTATGTAGTGGAAAAAACACATGCAGTCTGAAGTGGACAACTGATTGCAGTACCCAGTTAGCATAATTTCAGATTTTGCCCATACTAGTAAATAGAATAGGCATTGATCCCATGAGTTCTTAATTTATACTTCATAGCCATCAGTTGTTAGAACTGCCTCTGACATATTTTCTTTTTGGCCAGCTAGCCTTGGCACTAGTTTGTTTAACAGTACAGGATTAGCCAATTAGCTCTCCTTCACAAGCTGCTCTACCTGAAGTAACTCCTCACCTTTCTCGTCTTTACTCCAGGTCCATTAGGTTTCCCAATCCAGTCTCCCAGCTCAGTCTCAATTTCCCCTGTTACCTCCAAGCTCACCCCCAGCTTTCCCTGGTGTCAGTGTCCCAGCTGATGACAGCTGACACGAAGCATGGCTAGAGGGGCTGCTGAATGTGCTGAGTGCTGCAAGTGCAGGGTGAAAACTCTTGAGGCCCATCAGGAATGCTGCCCACACCTGACAACGCAGCCTTCATCATACACCAGCCCACGGGATTTGCATATAGCAAATACCCACTTTGTAAGAAGCTCCCTTGGAAACTGCAGCAAGTGTTATCTGCTGCATAAAACTGGAAATAAACAAACATTTACAAACCTGAGAGCATTCAGTCCTTGACATCACTAGTTTTCAAATGGAAATGGGGAAAATTCCAGACTGCATAGCACAGTTATCTTGCAGGTCTGCTGTCATATTGAGAATATCCTCATTTGCACTGAAGATGCTTTTATTAGCAAATTAACAGTTAAAAGAGTTAGAGGGGTGAAAGGTGCACAGAGCTGTACTTGCTCTGCTCTGGAATGCGTGTTTACATGTGCTCCCGTGTAAGCACTATCGTAGTTGTACACAGGCTGATGACAATGTTATCCATTATAATCTGAAAGAAATGTAAAAATACAAGAGTGTTTAATTGTGTGTCTCAGTTTTTAATCCAGAGTGGAAAAAAGAGATGTATCCCTATCTACGTATTTCACAATGTATTCAAGATTTCTTGCCAGGTTTTTTGATAAATGTTACTTAATGTATGAAAGCTTAAAAAGCTTAGAAAATGGATGAACAGTAAAATAAGAGTTGTATTTCATGAGAAATTCAGTTCAACCATTTAAGCTATTTGGATACTACTGTCTTTTCTTTGGACGGAAGAATTCCTTTCAGTTCTGTTCTCAGGTTATCAGATGCTCTGGTAATAGATACAACATTTCTCTGAGTACAGAAGGAAGCAGGGAAACATCTCTATCTACTCCTACAGGAGACTGATATGACAAGGAGAGGTTGAGTGTCACAGTGGGGACAAAATGGAATTACTACATAAAACTGTGTATCTATAAATGTCATTTCCAAAATGGACTAGGGTTATGTGGACCGCTGTCTTCATCAGGGGGATTCATAGGAATAAGTATGATACCAGCATTGTAAATGCCTCTTTTGGCAACTGCAATAGGTACTGTAGCTCTGGCAGTAACTCACATTAAGTTTTTAAGTTAAAAGTCACTTTTATTGGCAGATGGAGTACAGGCCAGAAAAGCAGTATTTTCTTTCTCTTCAGAAAGCACTGAGGGATCTTTAAATTTCCACTTGAATAACCACCAGAAATGGGCACAAGCTTAGTTTTGGCTTTTTTCTCATGCCTTTTTTTAAGTAGGTCATTTTTTCATGTGTTTTATGAACTGTTATCTGAAGCATGTCCTGATAACACAGTTGATGCCAATTATGCATTCTCTGCCCTCTCCTCAGCAATTCTGTTCATTTATTGATTTGTTCTGAGGTGGTTAATACATGGTACCCTTAACACCCGAGAGATGCAGCAGTGGTCTGTACACTGCTGAGTATTATATTCCACTCTATTCAAGACCTCCTTCTTCAGCTGAGGCACCATCTGGGCCACCCACCATATCTGGATTTAAGAGCTCCGTGAAGACCAAGAACAGAACATTTTTAACAAGGAGGCGACAGCTGAGTTTAAAAAAAACGCCAACAACCAAATTATAAAAAACAACAAAACACCTACAGAAATTCTTTCATTTATTTGTCTTAAAGACCTGTGAGAAGCAAACACAGTGTATGCAACAGAGATGACAGTTCTTGACACTGACACAGTCCAGAGAGCTAGAGAGTGTCAGACCAACACACGTAGCAACCCTAGGCTGCAGCAGATTTAGACTGGCATTCAAAGAGAAGGGCACTGTGTTTGGCACTTAAATTAGCATAGTAAGGGGGAAAGAAAAGAGAGGACCAGAAAAGGGAAAGACATTCTATTCCCTCATCTCTTCAAAACTGACCAGAAATGCAACAAACTCTGAAATAAACCATTTTAGCTAGCATGAGATGACAGCTGCCACCCTTTAAAAACTGGTAACTGCTAGGTAAAATGACCACAGACATTATGTCACACAAGCTGTTTTTAAGTTAGAGAACAGAAGTTATCCCCCAGTACATCATCAATCTCAATGATACAAGCAGTGAAACCAACCCGGAAGCAGCACGCGCAAGCAGGAGCCAGCCAGGCTTGACACAGCTGAGCTGCCTGCAAGCAGCAGTCATTGGTCCCACAGAAGTGCCTACCGCATTCCTGCTATCCCAGAATTTAGTACCAGCCACCAGTGCACAGGGCCACACAAGCAATGCTGGTCAAGTTTGAAGATTTTTCTCCCTTGATTTCTCTGAAGAGGGAGACAGGCAACATAGACTCCCAGACTGCCAGATTTTGGAACACGTTTTGTTGAGAAAATATACATGTCATGTACTTTCTCTGGAAAACTGATGGCATTAGAGCAGGAGATATAAAGATGATTCTTTGTTTCTAACAGATTTTGTACAAAGTAACCTAAAGAAACCTTCATCCACTGAAAAGATGAGATGGGCTACCGAGTTCTCTTGTACCTGAGGAAGAGTACTAATAAGTTGGTCTTTGCAGACTGGCAAGAGACCTTTTAAACTATGACCACTTGAGCAAAGCAGTGAAGTCTTTCTCTGCAGGAGCTGAGATGCATCCATGCCAGCATATGCACCTCTGCTGGCGTCCTGAAATTTGTCATTTTGGACATGCTGTCCTATGACCACATCTAATTTTCACCCCTCTGCTGGCTGCTCTGGTGCAAGCTGTGGAACCACAGCACTGAGCTCTGCTATGCAATGCTGACACAGCCTCAGAATCTCTGAGCTCAGAACAAGAAGGGCAAGCAGGGATCAGGATACTGAGCTTGATGTAGCAGTAGGAGAAGTCTCTATGCCCAACAGTGATAACACACATTACCGAATACACACACCATGATGCTCTGTATCGATGAGAAGCTCCTGAATACGGATATCAAATATATTGTACTACCACAGATGACATTCAGTAAATAACACAGAAGGGTTTTAGAAGGCCTGCTGACCTCAACCCAGATGGTTCCAGCCACCCAGGCACAGCTGAAAGTTTAATCACAGACAGAAACATCATGACCAAAGTCTACCAGGAGAGGATACACAGAGGAGGAAACAAATGGGCTATGGCATTCAAATGTTATACCAAACACACCACAGAAGAGTAAAAAGACTCAGTGAGGGATCCACCGTTTAACAGATCTAAGTTTGATTAACCAGCATAACAATTGATAGGACTATCTTCTCTTCCTGTTTCTCGAGACTGGTACTACATGCATTTCCACTACATTCAGTGTGGAGAGTATTCAATAATATCTGTTCATATTTCAAAAAATTCTTTAGAAAACATGGCTAAACACCACATATACTGTGATAAATAATGGAACATGGCCTTGACCTAGAGGTATTTAGTGGCTTTGCATGGAAAGTATCTTTTTTTCCACTTTCACATATTTATGCAGTAGCTAGTAAGACACAAAGGTAAAGACACTTCATATTCTCTCTCAAATAGAAAGAAACATGTAAATTTATATCAGTACCTAAATAATGAATCATGTCAAAATACTACATCAGTTTCAGTTTTAGAAATGATAACAAATGTGATTTAAAATGTCTCTCCCTTGTAGTACAAAATGGATTGCTATAATTAATCATCTGAAATCAAATACATAATTTGTACACTTCTTGAAGTCATACAACCCAATATACAGGTTTTTTATCATTTCCCAAAAGATTATTAGCCCATTTTGAATAGCTACACTGCTTTTGATGGAGTTGCCACATTTTACTCTTGAGGTGATAATCTTTCACGGGAAAAGAGTGAAGCCATTGCTATGTATTGTGTTCTTGCACATCCAAAGCTATTAGTGCAGGCATACCAGCTTACATTCTGTATTCAGATGCAGTGGTGTAAACCTGACACCACCACACACAGTTATGAATTGACATTAGAGTAAGCAGAATTTGGGCACAGTGCATATTCCTTTTAATTGAAACAGTAAAGCATTTTGAAAGCCCTCAGGTAAGAAGTACTAAAAGAAATGTAAAATATACGAACAGTTATCGATGTGCACACTTTCATACATAGAAAGTCTGAGTATAAACTGCAAAGGACTATGGAAAGAAAATACCGGATCCTGTGAGAGATATAGCACAAGTCAGTTCAAATGCTGGGCAATGAAAACATTCTTTGTCATCCCACGCCTGCTCTAACATACCCCTGGCCCAACTCAAACACCCTCAGTGGCTGTGTACATCTAAACTGGAGCTAAAAATCTGGTAGTCATGTACCAATTTAAATCATATGATGACTGACTTGTCATCTCAAAGGTGCACACGCTGACAGCTACTGATATGGCCTCTGTTTTCATGTTTATTCAAATAGTATGAATATTCAATCACATCAAATTTGCAGACCATAGAAGAACAGTCCCTACACTGTCTTTCTGCTGCTGTGCTGCTCCCATCCTAAGCAGCAGAGCAGGGACACAGGTCACTAAAGCATGTCCAGCTGATGGCTCCCAGCTCCCTCTTGAGTCCACACGAGTGTGTGAGTGAACAATTGCAGGCATCACTACACCATGGGGTGTGCAAGTGCACATGTCCAAATCTTCCTATTCATGTCACTTCACATTTATCACATGGAATTATTTCTTGTCGTTATTTAGGGATGAATATTAATCATATTTTCTGGCCAGAGTAACTGTCTGAATGGAGTCCTAACAATATTTTTTTTAATCTTGCTTTTTCCCTTCACTTTTTTTTTTTTCTTACATTCTGCTATTTCTTTTCTTTTGTGGTATTACACCACCCCTCTCATCACAAAATTCATCCCACCCTCTCCTATCGGTAATGTTGGGGTTTTGCCATCCTTTTTTTCCAGCTGCTTGCCAGAGCTGCTGGCTAGGGTGGCTCTGTCACTCATCTGCAGATCCCTTATCAATATGAAAGGACTCCAGCAGCCCCTTCAGCTCCATGTGTCATGTTGCTAAGCAACATGCTTTTTGGTAAGGCTTCTTGTTATTGTTATTGTTGCTATTATTATTATTAGGAAAGGTAAAGTTTTTGTTACATTGCAACCATTTTAAACACACTTCCATTACATAATTTGCTTCAGTTCAAAATACAGGAAAACGTTGCTCAGGGGAGTGAAGCAGCAAAACAAATTAACCCTGCTGTGGTACAGAGATAATGTGAAATTTGTCTGCATGGGTACTGCTATACAAAAAAAAATTGACAGGTATAACAACACAGCCTTATGTTTTGTCAATTGGAAAGCCCTGCATACAGAGCCTCACCCTGATAGTAAGTCTTCACATTCTTTGCCAAGTGAGTGGAGGGGGAAGAATTAAAATTAGCCTTAGAAGCAAAGGAAACAGTGGGAATATTAATGTTCTAATTAAAAGAAAGGAATCCTGTACACCAGTGAAGCCTCTCTATAGACTAAGTCTTTGAAAGGAAGTTGCAACAGATGGGTACTAAAGAGATTTCTTTTTTATTGTTATTATTTATTTTCTTAATATTATTAGATCAAAGCAGTTAACTCCATTTTTAAAACAGTAATTTTACTATAAGTTGTTATTCATATAGGGAAAGGCTAACAAGACAAAGACTTGTGAGCTAAGAACCTGGTTTTTAATCCTGGTTTTTCAGAGGCTTTCTGTGTAACATTAGGAAAGTCATTTATCCCCTGTTTTTGATTCTCCTGATCTAAACTTTAGGTGTTTCCTTCCTAGTTCTCAGGATTCACCATAGCAGAGTCAAATAGCATTTCCAAAAACACGGAGATCTTTCAGTGGAAGGTGCTACATAAATATAAACTGATATTTTAAAGGAATAGTAGTTCCTACAGAAATATTTTCTGACTCATACAAGGCACTTTTGCTCTCCACTTGAGAGATTATTTTTGGTACTATTTCAGCCCTTCCCCAGGTGCATGACTGAAATATTCAAATACGAACATGGATTTTATGTTATGAGAGAGGCTAGTTTGAAAGGTAAAAAGATGGAAGCAATCTCACCACAGAGGAGATCCAAAATTAGTGTTTAAAAGGCACGAAGCCAGAGACTACGCCTAACAGACAATGCTGCTCCTAATCTCAACACAGTAGCTTTTCCCCCCTTGTTTGTATAATTATCTCTCTTAATCCAGACATTTAGACACTTGCCTCATTCAAAGGTAAGGTCTTATGAATCTCTAAGGGACTGTTTCTCTGCTTAGATTTAGGCATGTAAGAAGGAGGAAGGATGAAGAAGATTACCGTCTGTCAAACAGGATTTATTTCTTCTATGAGTAAAATACATTTCAACAAATACTGAAGGAATCCCCTTGCTCTAAAAAAGTTAGAGGACCAGGAAAAAGAGCAATAACAAGTGATGCAGAAAATCTGTTTATATTCTGGGCTTCAGTCCTCACAAAATCAGTTTTTTGAGGCTTAACAAAATTAAATTTAACAATCAGCAGGAAAGTAAGCCAGAAAAGAGGTTCAATATTTAGTAAATAAATGTATTCAATTCAACAGGGTCTTACGACATTTACCACGAACATGAGGGAAAAGGAATTAGGACAAAACATTTTCATTCCCTTGGGTTTAAGAACATTATCAGAAATCTACCTAGTTTCAGCCACAGAAGTCCCTAAGGACTAGAAAAAGGAATCTTTGAAAACGGGAGGGAGTGGGGTGTGTGGGCAAAGGGGGTAAGGGAAGGATCCAGAGAATTACAGAGCACTTGACTTCAATTCCCAGAAAGATTCTGGAACAAACTCTTAAACAATCAATTCAAAAGCAGCAGAAGACAGTGAGATGATAAAAGACAGCTCACTTGAGTGTGTTAAGAAGTGATGATGTCAAACCAATCTAGTGTCCTTGTCTGCCAATATAATTGGCATAATGGATTAAAGGGAAGCAGCAGATATAATGTATCTTGCTTTAGCAAGGACTTAGAAACTGTCTTGAGACACATTCTTCTGAAAAGGCTGAAGAAATATTACCTACATCAATTGCTCTCACACCGCAAACACAAACAGCAGTGCTGCATGAGCCACTTCAAAGTGATGTGAGGCAGCAGCTGCTCCTGAGCCAAAAGCAGGAGGTGTGAGACGTGGCACTTCAAGCTTAGCTGCGAGAGCAGGGCGAGAAAGAAGATGTGGCTTCAGAGGCCAGAGGGGTTCAAATCAGTGGAAGACAGGAAAACAGGAAGTGGAGTGTGATAAAAGGAAGCAGGGGCAGTGAAAAATATGAGTAGGACCTCGATTTAAGTACTCCCCAAGAGGAGCAGGCCAGGCAGGGAACACCAAGCCGGAGAGGCAGGGATGGTCAGTGGATTCTAGGTTAGAAATCTGCACAGGTAAATTAGGAATCTGCACTGTTAAATTAGAGTGTACATAAATGCATTTTTGTTTGGGCAGCAGACTCACCATAGTGAACTGTGACTCCATTGTAACATTGTTCTATGCCTACATTTTCAAGATATTTGGAATTTGGCAACAGATCTGTACTGGAGCTAGTGCACTATTGCTCTGTCAGAGCTGCCCACAGTGCAGAAAAACTGAAAAAATGTATAAAAAAATAAATTCCAAAGGCAAAAAATATCTTGACTCTTAAGATAAACTCTTTAATGGACACAGAGAATGAAATGCCAGATAGGAAAGTTGTAGAAATGTTTTCTTTCAAGGCTTCTGATGCCTTTGATATTCATCTCTGAATTAATCTTTATGCTGCTTCAGAGGAGAGGATTATGCTGGATAATCCTGTGAAGTCTTCTGCAGTCCTGCATTTCCAAGGGGACATCACTTTACTGGCAGTTTAAAGAAGTGACACTGCACTCTCTGGACAAGGTCCAGTGAAACAAAGGACAGTCCTGCCACCAAAGCCCAGACTTGCAGGAGACAGGCAAGCAGAAAGATGACCTCTGTTGCTCAGAGTCCCACGTGAAAAATATGCTAGCGGGAAGTCTGCCTATTATCTCCCCTCCTTTGCTATTCTCAACATTTTTTAAGAGCAAAAGTAAAAACCTATATCTGAGGAGTTAAAAATGTACTACTAAATGGATGAGTGCTTTAACAGTCAAATAAAAATACAGCAGTTACCGTTAGTCCAGTTTCAGGAATACTGACCCTCATTGTCCAAATTTACTTTAAAAAAAGCCTATTTAATACCTCAAAAACTGTTGTAGAGGAAAGCCTCCTCAGGACGTCCCTGCTCTGGCATGGGCCACCCATGGCCACAAAGGCACTCTGGCACCCTTGCTCTGTCATAGAGCACTTCCTTCCAAGAGCGAACCCCCAGCTGTGTGCCCTTCTGCACATCTCCTCCTGTGTCTCCTCAGATGTGTCCTCACCTAACTCCTCAGGTGAATTCTCAGGTATCTCTTGCCTCTGTCAGCTCCCACGCTTTCTTGGACACACCCAGGGATCACACTGCTCTGGCTGGCTGCAGTTTTGGGGCACTGTGTGGCGTTTCAAGGTGTGGCCAAGCCATGAGGAACTAGCCGTGACCTCCCCCAGCCTCAGCTATGCACACTTCACCAGGTGTGCTGAATGCAACATCTAATAGGAAAATTAACATTCAAGATGAACCTACATGTCATAAGAAAAAAGAAATGGGCTTTAGGAGACATCATGGGCTGTGAATTGATATAAAGATAGGAAAAGGGTCCCTCATGTGGGCCCCCTGAGCCTCCTCTGAACATAGAAATCAAATGGTTCCCAGGCAAAGTTGCATAGGATTTCAGCTCTAAAGGGCAGAGGACTGAAACTGAGGTTAAGGGTGGTTAAGCGTGGCAAAGCAAAGTTCCTTTAGTAACCTGGAATTTATGGTTTTTTTTTACTCTTCTTTAAAGTTTTGTGAGACACCCCACTGCTACTGTCAACACTCTGTAAATTCTTTCTTTAAATATTGCATATATTTGGCAAGACATCTTTAATTAGTCAGTCTTTATAGACTGAGCAGTACAACCACTTGAAACTGGCACAGCATAGCTTATTTTTTGGAAAAAAATCCGCTAATAATGCCCATGTACAGTCTTTAAAAGAAAATTAATCGTTTAGAATAGTAAAAGTCTATAAAATTAGGAGCAATGGAATCCAATTAGGTGGGAAAAAAATCAAGGAATCAGCAAATATCGCTGACACTGACATCTATTTGGCTGGGGAATGGCATCCCAAGGAAAATGGTGTGCACTCCATCTCTTTTCACTTTGAATTTCAATGACCAGAATTTCAATGACTGTTCAATATAAAGCAACCCAGCACAGAGTATGAGTTACAGCCTTACTTCATCTAACTTGTGTTTGTATATCATATTTCTTGAATTCAGAAAAGAGAGGTTTTCACATAATGCATACGAGCTATTACTTATATTCTCAATATAGACTACAGTCAGAAAGAAATAGTTATAGATATCTTCAGCAATTTAGGGCCTTTTTGCAATGATTTATTGATGGCTACTCAAGATTTCAGCTGCACTAAAAGATGCAAATTTTCACCTCAGATTGCAGTCATTGCTTTCAAATCACCAGATATGTTCCATCAATGTTTATGGATATTGCCTTCATAAGAATAAGAAAATCACAATGTAGGCATTGAATCCAAAGCTGCACTAGAGAATACCTTCTTTATGGCATACACTGAAATGATAATTTGTTGTTTCTATAAATTAAGCTGTGCCAGTCAATCAGTTTTTTTTTAATTGCTGCCTCCAACCTGCTGGCAATTCTTTAGAAATGGGTGGCTTCAGCCACTCACAAGGGACAATCTCTGCTCAGTATCTCACCAATTTATATTCACCCATAGCCCATGAAGCAAATGATTTTCCTGCTGGGTTAATGACCTCTGATTGTGCTGTTCCTACAGTTTCACTATCCTGGCCTCACAACAGGCAGTGGTCTGATGCAGATGCTGTCAAGATAAGGAATCCAGGTTAGAGTCAGCATTTGTTTTGAAAAAAAAACCCAAGAATATTTATAAGTGGAATAATGGGAACAAACATACCACTTATAAAGTGTTGTTGAAGAACAGAGGGTAACTTCAAAATTATTTTAATAGACAATACAGTTTTCAAGAGTGAATTCTTTTTGTGCTAACACAGGCAGGCTGGAGTACAGGTCTATTGTCTCTGCAGGTTGGCAGTGAGTCCCTCTCCTTGCTCCTGCTTTGCTTCTGTTCAGACCTATAGCTTTTTAGGGAAAAAGGGAAGGGAAGGGAA
>VZRL01006280.1:987573-1015916 GCA_013397895.1 Origma solitaria | reverse complement strand
AAGGGAAGGGAAGGGAAGGGAAGGGAATCTATATAATAAATCAATTAGTCTGGTAAAATTAAATACTAAACTTCAGACTTTACAGCAATTTTATATTTCCCATAGCTTCATCTGAGTAGAGGAAGGGCATTTTGGTTGAAAGCTCATGAAGAAAAACAAAGTTATTTGAAAGTCAATATCACAGTAAAATCCCTTCTTGGTCAGAAAATGAGGATTCGTTTCCACTAAGAATACCCTTAATTTTATCAAGAGATCATTGTGCAGAATCTGGGGCAAATGTACCATACTTCTGTAAGGAAGACCTTGAAATCTAAAGACACATACATAAGTTAACAGGCTCCAGTTAGAAATCTATTATAATTAAGAGCTGGTTGAGGAAGACAGTTCATGTTTATAGGCTGAGACTTACCTTGAAACACCTTGGAAAATATGCCATATGCATCAAATGGCAGTAGAAATAATGGTATGTTTACTTACAAAAAGTTCCTGGTTCTTGAGGGCTTATCGGGCACTTCAGAAAAACAGAACAGAACGTTTCTATAGAACCACAGTAAATTATCATCTTTATTGTTCCACCAGCATTTTTTCCCCCTTTACCTGGTCTTAATCCACACTGTGCATTAATTAATCACCATTATATAAAACTTAAATCACATTGCAGAGTACTTAGGATTCAGCCCATTGGTTAGTAATTAACCTACCTTGCCTTTAGCCATAAACCTTTACATCGCAGCCCTGCTTTTGATATATGAATCAACAAGTCTGAAAGTCTTAAACTCTGTTCAGATTAATAGCCGACCAACTATAAGACAGATTTTTCTATTTAAAGACACCTCTTACTCTTTGAAACTTACTGCTTTCTCAAAGGTAGGTTAATGTGGCACATAACCGTAACTTAAGGTACCATGAAATTTAAGATTTTGCACACAAATTACTGTGCTGAGAGTCCTATTGATTTGCCACCACTTGCAAGTGGTATGTTCCACGTATTCCTGCCAGGAGAACTCTGCAGGTTTCTGCTGATCTGTTAGGGCAGATCAAGGCAACCATCTGCATCTCCTATTTGCTTCTGTAGGTACAACCTGTCAGTTTAAGAAAGACAGGGCACCAACCCTGTGCAACCACCATGTGCATTACATCCTTTCAGGTAAACGGGACTCTTTATCACTCATGACGTGTCTCAGCCATCCCTCTGGACTCTTGAGCACCTCTGGAAGCACTTTTGGGCCTGCAGAGTGGAGGTATTGCTGGGACCATGTAAGGTTCAGACTGGACCATTTCCATTCTGCCTAGCCACATATCTAATAACTGCATTTGCACTGTTCCTCCTTCAACTACGACAGAGCTCCTACCAGGTTCTTGCTTCTTATTTCATTTCCAGAAACTTCTCACTTCTGTTAGCACCGAAGAAGTTCTTCCTTTCTTCCTTCCTTTTCAGCATGAGGCTGACCTTCCCCAAGAGAGGCTGAGCCATTTTGCTGTTAATTTATACTCACTCTGTGGACTGGGCAGTGTGCAAGAAGCACCTGGCTGATTTTCATAAGGGAGTGACAATGGGAGCAGACAGCGCTGCGGATGGAGCTACGGGCAACTGATGTCAGGAATTATCATACCTGTTCATGCAGTAGGGGCCAGAACTGAAATGGAAACAGTATTTTCTCTCAGCCACTGTTTTTTGTTCCTTCCCTTTGTTGCAGAAGAGGATTCTGGTTTTTGGAAGCACTGGTTAAACAAAAGAGGGTAAGGAAGAAAAGATTCAGTGAAAAGAGAGGGAAGAAGAGTGGAATACAGGGAGAGGGAAAAGGAGAGAGGGAGGGAAAGGATTAGAGAAAAGAAGTGGAACTTCATCTCAAGGCATTAGGCAGATGTCACAGTAGCAATCCCTAAACAAGGGAAAATCAAACAAAATCACCAAACTTTTAATTCTATTTTTGAAACAAGAAAGTTTGGGGACATAACTGGATCTGGATGAAACACTCCTCTCTTTATTAGTCAAACTTCAGAAAGAGATCTGTGGCCCACTTAAATTACTAAAATTTGAATTGCATTTAATTCCCAGTTGATTACAAGCAATTGATTTGGTTTCATCACAACGAAATTACTAAGATTAATTGGGGGGAAAAAAGCATATGGAAAGACTTCTTGGCTCCTGCACAAACATTAGGGGGGAAATAAGGGCATAACAGCCTATAAGCAGTTACTATCTTATCAAATTTCTCCTAAAGTGAAATATTTTAGGAACAAAATAACTGCCTGCATAACTAGGGACATTTCCACAAAATCAGAATGACCTTAAAACAAGATCATGCCTAAGATTATTTGTTTGACTATGCCCCTTTAAAAGAAAAAATTTCATGCTATGAAATAGGAGCTCATTAGATCATTGCTTAGATCAGCTCTTTTGGATTCTTTATTGATATTTTTTACCTCCCACAGCCTCATTAACTGACTGGCAAGGTTCTTGCTTATTTTTCTCATTCCTTGTGGAATACATAGATTTCAGATCATTTTTATCCTTTACTTAACTTATTTTCCATGCTGGAATTAATCATTTTTTCACACACTTGAAAAGCTAGAAAAGCGTACCACCTCAGGTTTCATTTAAAATAATTACCTTCAGTATGATTAATAAAAGAGTACATTACTGACATGTGGAGGTGGTTTTATTTATTTGATATTCTTTGTCTGACCAGCAGTAGCATAATAGCAGGAATATTAAAAAGCAACAGGGAACTGACATCATCCTACTTTTACAGGACAAGTATTCTTATGGAAAAAGAGGAAACTTTCCCTGAAGGGAAAGCATGTTCTTGGCAAGGTCTTGAGCTGTGACTCAGGGTATCAAAAGCCATTTTCCTGTTCTACCACAGATTTTCTCCGTTATCTTGCACAAGATTGCTTAAGCTGTGTGCCTGAGCAAAAGTTAAAAATATCTTCCTTCCTTTGACTGCTGTCATGACTATTTATCACATGCTCTTCAAGGGAAAAATTATTTCATCTCTCTGCGCATGTCTCTGCAGGGACGGCTAAGCTGCCAGGGAGGCAGACACAGCTTGTAGTGCTCCCTCTGCCCATCACAAGGGGAACACGATATCCAAAATTCACAGCTTAGCTAAGTCACACTCAGTGAGCCCTAGCTGCACTCCCAGGCTTTTGGGACAGGCAGGTTGGATGCCCACAGAATGCTCACTACAGTGCGTTATGGTAGATGTCAGAGCCAAGT
This sequence comes from Origma solitaria, assembly GCA_013397895.1. Taxonomy (NCBI): domain Eukaryota; kingdom Metazoa; phylum Chordata; class Aves; order Passeriformes; family Acanthizidae; genus Origma; species Origma solitaria. The sequence continues at coordinate 1,012,693 of VZRL01006280.1, read as the reverse complement.
TCATACAGATTTCTGGCATTTGAAGCACTTAACCAACGAATTGATGAGTCTCATAGAGAAGTTATTGTTCTTTATATTGCAACAATTAAGACTAATATATTTTTCCAAAATACCTCTTGGAAAACTAACAGTGATTAGCTATTAGGAAGCTATGCCTAATTATATATAGATATAGATTTAGCTATGCATACATATATGCTTCTCAAATGCAGGCTTATTTTTGCTGTTAATTTCACAAGTTGAAATGAATGATTGCTTGCTCTAATAGTTAAGCTTAAATAGTTATGCTCAAATTCACTTTAGGTTAAAGAATACAAACACACACAGTTTAACAATTAGCCAGAAATACTACTTTTCCTTGGTCTTCTTTTGGTGCCCACTAAAGGAAATGTCTTTAGAAAATATATGGAATTTCACAGGACACAGGATATTCTAAACCTGAAACTGAAAAATGAGCTTAGGAAAAATAGTTCTAGCTTAAAAGCCTTTATTTTTTTGGCAAAGGTTAATCTCTGCTCTATTCTTTGTACTCTAACAATATCAGAATATGACCAGAAAGGCAAAGTGTGATTAAACTTCTGACTAAAACACCTACATTTAGGTGTGCCCACAGCAGTGTCTACAAGGATACGAGGTGTCCAAGTTCCTACTGTCGTCAAGGAAGATCTATCCAGTAGAGTCAGTGGTGACTCAGGATTACTTCAAATCACTTAGAGATCTGAATTTGGTTAGATAAATTGCATTTTAAACTGCTAGCTGTACTGAGTAAGTTTCCAATAATCTGGGCTGAATCCTGCTTTTTATCTCCAGTTGACTACTCACACACAGTGTGTGTTCTGTTAGTGAAAATCGGTATCTTGCAATCATCTGGAAACCACCAAACAGTTTGGGCAGCCTTGCAATAAGCAGCACTGCAAGGTTCTACTTCATGTGTGAGCTGCACCTGTCCTAGCTCTTTATGTTTTGAACAAGTTAGGCTTGTGGCTACACCTCCAGGGCTAATGAAGCCTTGAAATGGCTGATTCAAGGGCACAGGGAGTAAGGCCTACACACAGAAAACAGAATAGTGCCCATAAAATCCTGCCCTGGACGCTGCAAAATGATTATGTAAGAGAAAATAAGGATTCAGTATTGCAGCCGCATGCAACATCAAGTCTTGATCAAAAGCTGCCAGAAGAATCATCTCAGCCTCTCTTCCCTGACCGATGCTTTCTCCAAGCATGAGCACAGTGTGGTCCCTGTCACTGGCTGGCTGTCAAATGTGCCCCGATCATCCCTGGACGATGGCCTAAGTATTCAGTCTCTTAGGCTGGCATGATGATAGAAAACTGAGTGTCAGTAGAACATCAAAATCAATGCAGTCTTTTCCACATTGTTACCCATTCTTGTGGCCCAATAGAGAGATGGGATGTTTAGCACACAGCTTGGTAGAAATGGCCAAAATATAAATGAAACTGGTGGTGACATTCTTAAACTGTGCTGTGAGAAAAGTATTGCCAGCCATGTAAAATGATTTTAATATTGTCAGTAATAAACTGTCCATGCAGTTTGCAACTTCCACATGAAACATCCTCAGCCAATCTCCAAACAAGATGATGTAAGTTGACATTTTTAAAGGTGATGTAGGAAATTGAGAGGTACTTCTCATTCTGGTGTGAGTTTTGCCACTGCTTTTCATAAGAAAAGATTGTGAAGACCCAGTAATCAGGTGGACATGGAGGAAAGCATTGAATATCAAGTTTAAGGATTGAAGAGCCTAGAAGACCACAAATCTAATAATTATTTCTTACAAGTTGATGTTTTCCTTGACATGCTTACAGAATTACTGTGGTCTCCTACTGAACATTCAAAGCTTGAGCACTCCCCATCTGTTGCTGATAGCTGGGGTCCCAACTGTTCGCATTGTCAGGAGTGTGCCAAAGCATTGAGTCACCCATTTATTATCTCCAGCATACTGTTTTCAAAAGTGTTTAGGAAGCTCAGTCTCACAAAGTCATTGCTGAGGCAAATTCTTGATTCTGGTGAAGAATTTAAAAGGGAAGTTTTTGGAGGGTTTTTTTGTGGTTATTTATCTTTGTAGGAAGAGATAGAGCTATATGTGAGTCAGGTTCACAAACGCTATGTTTCCATTCTTTATAATTAGTTTATTTAATCTTGCCAAGCAACTAGTCATAAACTTGTCTTCTCATTTTACTGATTTGTCCTCAGGAGATGGTCCTTTAGGGCTATCACAGAATATTATGAATTGTAATTTATATTCATTATTGTTTATGACACTGCCAACAGATGAAAAGTATGAAGCACTGTGCAAACAAATATAAGATTCAACACCAAAGGATTGCAAACTAAAGGGACCATTTACTTACGGTTTGTTCTTCAGTACATTACTCAATCTCTTACAGCATTATTTGGGGCCGTTTATTATAGCACTCCTTAAAGTCTACTTTCCTTAAAATGGGCATTTAGTAACAGGTCCCTCACCTAAAGTGCACCGGAAAGATCCAATACCCAATACAGAGACATATAATCCAAGGAAAAATATAAACATACATTTTTAATATTTAATATCACCCGTATCATCATACCTCATTAATACCTCAAAAATAACTTGAATCAAAGTCAGATGTATATGATAGGATAAAACTAGAAGCATCTTTCAGAAAATCTTCCTTCATTTTAGACAAGATTGGAATCCATTCCCTTCTAATCCAGGTCAGGCTCACAATACTCACTGCATAGACATAGAACATTTCACTTGCTTTCATCTGTCAAGGGTGATGCAAAGATCCCTACACGAAGGAAGAAAAAGGCTGTCATCCTATATGGTGCAATTCAAATATAATATGGACATCCAACCAAGATCTGAAGATAGAATATGCCATCTGACATTTTATCCAAATCAACAGGTGGTCTCAGCTTGGATGTGCATTGTGCAAAAAAGAGATACAGAGTTTCTAGATCCCAGCTGGCTCTTGCAGTGCCAATTTGGATTTGCCTTTACTGCACTTCAGAAGGTTAATCTACACACATAACCTTGAATAGTGGGGTGGGAATACCTGATTTAAAGAATATTTTTGTCTCATTACCATAGTATGGACAAACTTCAATCTTAAATTAAGCAAATACATTTGTGCTTTTTTGTAACTGAAGAACTAAGACACTGAGTGGATCTCTGACTTAAGTACAGCACGTCTGAAGTTAGTGCATAACTCCAGCTACTGGTCTATCATATGATACGTCTCCTCAACATATAACTTCACAAGAAAAATTCAAACTTACACAACAATATGAAGCATTCTAGGAAGTCTGGCAAAGGCTTCAAGTATGATTTCTTTTGATTATGATCTCTGTTCCAGTCATTACAGTTAAATGAGTTAATTACATTACTTTTTCATCCATGTAACATGGTCCTCAGACCTTGAAGTACTTACAAATCTCCCTATTATTTTATGAGAGTAACAGCATTGCAGCCAAGAATGTTATCAGAAATACGTCATTATGCACATCTGCAGGATTTGTCACAAACTTTACAAGCAATCTTACCCTTCTCCAAAATATTCTATTGGCAATCACAATCAGTGCCAATAGCTTCATGTCACAGGCCTGCCTCAGTTCCTTGACAAGGTGCCACATGTCCTTTTTTGACATGGTATCTGTCAAAAATGACAGAATTGTGACCTTCCTGTCTCCCATTTGAATCAAGATACATCTAGGCCTTTTGATACATGAGAATTCATGTGAGAGAAAAAGTTAAATTTAAAAAAAAACAGTCAAAACATACAGGACTAGAAGGGTAAAGACCCAGCTGTGGTGAGCAAAGACACCGTGGGCATGTACTGTAAAGCAGTTATCGTCATAGCATGAAGTGAACAGCATGTGGAACAGGCAAGATTTTAAAATTAACACCTATCCTTCCCCTCAAGAGTAGAACTTGGGAGGTCAAAGGCTGCTTCCACATATTGCAGGGAAAAGAATTATTTAACTTCTTGACATTACCATATTTCTTTCACATCTCTACCCCATCAGATAAAGTCGAGTGAAAACAACTGGTGGAGCCACACAGATAAAGCATAACCCTGAATAATACACCATAATTTTGGTATTGTCTGCCACTGCCTAAAGCAAAAAAAAACAAACTGTTTGATCTATGTTACTTAATTGCTTTTATTAATCTATCCTTAGTTGCTTTTATTGCCTTAGTTTTCTAAATAAAGTAGTAAAGAATATCCCTCTGCAGATTCTTCTTTGTTTCTTGGTAGAGCATATTTCTATGCGTGATTCAAAATTACACAGCAGGAATTTTCCTAGGACCTTGCACTAAAACGCTACTGGTCTTGACTCTTGGAGCAAATAGGGACACAGCCTAAATCTTCAGGGTGAGATGCCTTCCCGAGCAGGGAGTGGGAGCTATGGAAAGAGGAAACAGGGAAGTCTGCCATCCAGAAGTACTAGAGAAGGGCTCCCAGTCAAGAGGAGTCTCTGTTCCATACCACAGAGGGGTTGGTGCCCTGCATTTTAGGTAATCAGATACTTTCAATTGCTCATAACCCATCAAGACCTTCTGCTGGTGCGTGACCATAGCGCAGTTGGATTCAGAGACAAGGCAATTTACCCAACTAAGGATCTGGCTTAAATTCAGCTAAAAAGAGTTTTAAACATGTCTTCTGATGATATAAGTAGATAGCACATATCTAGAAGAACTAAGTCCTTCGCTCTAAATTGAAACTGTTCTTCTGCATAGTGGGGGGAGAACACTGCCTTTGTTCCAGGACAAACACAGACCTGGATGCAGCATTCTAATTCTAACTTGTTTCTTACAAATTTCTGCATTTGGAGGTCACAGCTAATTGCCAGGCTCACGTGTGTGTAAGGGAGAGATATTTTAGTTATAATTAACATACATAATTGCAGGGATATAAAAAGGCAAAACCCAAAAATGTCTCAAAAGAAAACATTATTTGTGCCATGTGTTCCTGTGTACCAAATTGATTTTCAGTTCACACAATTTCTTTCATTTTTTCAATTATGAACCTCAGCCTAATTTGGAGCAAACATAAACAGCAGGTGAAGACGTGAAAAGGGCACTTGCTTCTGACAAACATTGTGAATCTCCCTTTTATTGTTAATACCGAACCATAATCTGCACAGATGATAAGGTAATTAAAGCAAAATGGATGTAGGGTAAATTATAATGACTTATATGGCTTAGGAAAAAGATGCTTCAGAGTAATGTATTAATGCCTGAGAGCAGAAAACAGTCATTATGCATTATCAGGCCACTGACAGATGGCTACAAATTATAAACTGTTAAGGAATTTTCAAACGGAATTGGACATGGTGATCTTCATAAAAGAATCAAAAAGAAAAATCTTTATCATAATTAAACCAAGGGCAAACCTGTGACTTAAACTGTGAGATTCAATTGTCTAGATGTGGGGAAAAATTAATCTTCTGTCAAAATACTGAATCCCTTCCTAAATATGAACCTCTGTATACTCAAGAATATGCCGGCTGCTTTAGGTTAATCCCCGTCATGGTGGCCATTAAATTTCAAATTAGTTTTAAACAGCCATCCATTTCCTAAACTCTACAATGACTCAGAGCAAACAGCCTGAGACAAACCATCCGTGCAGAAGACAAAACATGGGGACAGCCCGTGTGGGTCATGCTGGCACTGCTGTTGCTGTCTAAGCCCTTGTGCAGACCGAGAGGTGAACACATCCAACGCTGAATCCATCCTCTGAGAGGGGACTTGTAGAACAAGCACAGAAGACTTCAGTTTAGCAAACCTAATGGTGGAATAAAGGCTTGGGAAGTGGACAAGGGAGTTAATGCATCTGTTCATTCTTACTCATTTAAAAACAAGGGCTAAATGAAAAGCTCCACAAAATGGTTTCAGATATGCATAATTGAGTCTAATAAATGTTTTAGTGTTTTATTAGTAATTCTTAGAGTAGAACTCCACTGTAATGGAGTATTACAGTCTTCATTATATAATTTTGTCGGGTAAAATTTAGCTGACAATTGTATTTAATTTTTTTCTTTGGCACCTTGTTTAGATTTCCATCTTAAGTAGGACTTTAAGATACACTTTGGCAGAAAGCTTCCCTGAACAGAACATCCCATTTATAAATTAATACCTTACTGGCCCTGCTAATCAAAGCTGGAAGGGTTTACATTAGTGTTTTAGAACCAGAGTGCATAGTTCATTAAAACCTAGCTTCACCGAACTTAAAAGACAGGTGAATGCAAAGGGGTGTAAAGGAGACTGAACTGCTCTTACTTTTATTTCTTCTCTACTCCTACAGAACCTTATTCATTTACACTGCAACCTTTAAACCTGACCTTTTTAATTTGGCCCACTATATGTAATAACTAAGTTATCTCTGCTGGTTTATATGTTCCCATGCTAAAGGAGAATACAAGAGACTCAAGGGCCATTCTTTCAAATTAACACCATTCTGCTTTGACTGTCTCACACAATTCTGCTAGACTCTGAACAAGTAAATTCTAAAATTCTAGTGCAAGCAGTGATCCAATTTAAAAAATGGTATAAAACAAGATTGCAATATACCTAGCCTAAGAGATACAGATCATATACTAGAGAATATTATGAAGATATAAATTCTGCCACTTAAATTTCAGCAGATCATCTCTGAATTTTTCTCGTAAATCCAGAAATACTCATAATGTATAGATCTCTGATACTACTTTCACTACTGTAGATTATCATGATGTTTCTTCCACATATTTCTCACTACGTGAAACTTCAGTCTACATTTGTTAAAGCTGAAATACCTACTCCTTGCAAGCATCCTGTTGACATCAACAAAGGGCTCAGCTAAACTACCTAGAGATTGCCTCTGAAAACAAAACCAGCACAAACCATGAATATTTAGGACTCCAATTTACCTTTGGCAGTGGAGTTATCTACTACACAGTCCTTGTCCATCCTGCAAGCAATTCCACTCCTCTAAAGGAGCATTCAATTTCCTAAAGAAGGATCTTGATTGGATCAAGTCACCTCAGGATTCAGCCCCTCAGGGCTGCCTCCACATTTAATCTGTTACCACCCCGTGGCTGCCTTAGCTATGCAGATTTACTTACAAAACCTAGGATGCTCCTCCAGATTAGGAGGAGACTCTTTGCTGTTTCTCCCAACTAGAATGGGATCAGACAGGGCTCATGCAATATCAGTTACACCAGATGGATTTGTCACTGACTGGGCAGAATAAAGTTAGCAAACATTGCAGGAATTAAGTACCTCATTTACTGCTCAGTGTCTAGATCTGGCTCCCTAGTTTACCTTGATATGTTCTAGCAGAAAGAATTCACGATGTCCAGGAGCACTAATGATAGAAGAATGCCTTAAACCCACTTTATTTTGCATAGTTTTTCATTATAATTTGTCTACTAAATGTGTTAAGAATTATATGATTAATTATGGAAATAGTCTTCACCAAGCAGGTGCCAACACATTGATTTGTTCCCATGTCAATGTTCCCTTTGCAATTTCCCATACGCAAACAATTCTTAATACAAATATATTGTTTTTATTTGTCTTTAACTAAAGTTGCCAGCTCATTCTAGAAGACAAGGTGACTCATGTTTCAGCACACTTAGTATGCAACTCACATCAGGTGTGGTTCTCAGGTCTACATTTTTCCTGGCTGTATTTCTGTAAAGTGTCGAGTTTTTCATCTAAGCTCCCTGACTCAATTGGGCAAACTGTGATATAAACCCTTTGCCAGATGAATATTTTATCCTTTTGATAGCCAGCATGAACAAAAACTATTTTATTACTCCAAAGACAAAACAAATTCATACCTAAAATTTTCTAAACCTTATCTAACTGAACTTCAAATGGAGTCTGTGCCATCTGTGGCTAGTGGAGAGTTCTCTCTCCAGTGAAAACTGCCTACTTTGAATGCTTCAACATCTTTGATCCTCTTTCTTTCCGTAAAAGAAGTGACAAAGGTTTATGCTGCCATACAGAAAGACCTCGACAGGCTGGAGAAATGGGCTGACAGAGCTTACCACTTGAAGAACAAAGATACAAAATCCTCCAAGTGGGAAGAAATAATCCCAGGTACCCGTGTATGCTGCAGAACCACCAGCAGGAAAACAACCATGCAGAAAAGAATCTAGAGGTGGGCACCATGCTGAACACATGCCAGCAATGAGCCCTTGTGGCAAAGGTTGGTGGTGTCTGAGTGGCACACCGCCAGCAAATCCTTGGAGGTGATCCTTCCACTCCACTCAGCACAGGTGAGGCAACACCTGAGATACTGTGCGCAGTTGTGGGCTGCCCTGCATATGAGAGGCATAATGAAAAGTCTAACAAAGGGCTGTAAAGATGATGAATGGACTGGAGCATCTCCTCTGGGAGGAAAAGCACAGAGCTGTGCATGTTCAGCCTGGAGAAGATGAGCCTCAGCAGAGAATCTAATCAATGCATATGCGTGCCTGAAGGGAGTGGGTACAGAAGATGAGCCAGGCTCTTTTCTGCGTTGCCCAGTGTGGTGACCAGAGGCAATGGGCACAAACTGAAACACACGAGGTACTGTCTGAACATAAGGAAACGATTCTCCTGTGAGAGTGACCAAGCACTGGCACAGGTTCCCCTTTGAGGTTGCGGCATCTCCTCATATATGGAGATATTCAAAAGCTGTCTGCATACCGTTCTGGGCAAGCAGCTCTAGGGGATGCTGTTTGAGCAGAGATGTTGGATCAGATGACCTCCAGAGGTCCCTTCCAACCTCAGCCATCTTATGATTCTATGAAAAAAAGTCTCAGTAACAGCTTCCCTTGCTGCTCAGAATTCAAACTGGATTTCCACATACAGTCATGACAAACCGGTGGAGAAGTAAGATTAATAGAGCTTTTCCAGGACATCAAGTTCTGACTCCAGCTACTAAAGGTAAGAAAGTATTATTAGAGGAAGGTACAAGATTAATCTGTGTGGTGGATTAGCCTTGGCTAACAGCCAAACCTCCACCCTACTGCTTACCCTACTGCTTACCCTCCTGCTTCCCCTCCAATTATCAGGATGGGGGAGAAAATAGGACATTAAAACAATGACCTTTCGCTAGCCCCTCTACCCCCATTCCACATCTACAGTTATTTCCTTCCCTCTCAACTTTTCCACCTTTACTCCTCCCTGAGACACACAGGGGGATGGTGAATGATGTTTGGGGTCAGGCCCTAACAGTTCCTCTTGCTACGCCTTCCTCGTCACTGTTTCCTCTGCTCCAGCATGGGCTCTGCAGGGGTTGCAGCTGCTTTAGGCCATATCCACCTGCTTTGGCAAGGGGGTACCTATGGGCTGCAGCCTGGATAACTGCTCTGCCATGGAGAGACTCCTGCTCCTCTGACCTTGTGTTCCCTCCTCCTTTCCATGGGGCACTTTTTGCCCCTTCTTAAACATATTTTCCCCAAGGCACCTGCACCTCAGCTGTGAGCTCAGCTGTGCCCGGCGGCCCCAGCCTCTCCTCACAGGGGCCCCACCACAGCCCCTGCTACTGCCAGTGTGGCCCAATCTACCTCATTTTGGGTTTTACCCCTTTTCACCTCCAACTTTTCAATTATTGTTTTCATCAGAATTACTCTTACAGTGTGGCACACTGTTGAATCCAGACATCAGGGTTTGTAGTTGTCTGTTTCATTTGTTTCTCCTTTAACAACAGAAGTTCAAAAGCACAAGAGTTATGGAATAGCTGTAAGCAACAAGGGACAGAAATAACATTTACAAGGGGACAGTCTTAGAAGCTCAGACATCTGTCATGCTGCTATCTTAAGCAGCTAGGACAGACCTTCAGTGTGTAAGCCCAGAGCATCAGCACTGTGAACAGAGTACAACAGAATGCTTTGGGTGGGAAGGGATCTTAAAGATTGTCTAGTCCCAATCCCCCTGCCATGGGCAGGGACACATTCCACTAGACCAGGCTGCTCAAAGCCTTGTCCAACCTAGCCTTTAACACTTCCAGGGATGAGGCATCCACAACTTCTCTGGGCAACCTGTTCCAGTGCACGCCCCCGCCTCCCGCCCCCCGCCCAGAAAATAATTTCTTCCCAATATCTCATCTAAACCTACCCTTATTATTAGACATACTCTTCTAAGTGTACAAGTCAGAAAAAATTCTTTGCAGAAAAAGAACTCATTAGAAATGGATGTTGTTTAACTGCATAACAAAGGAGGAGAAAGGACAGTTCTCTGTTGCAGGAAGAGATTAATCTTTTAGAAACGGACAGCTATAATTACTAGTTTCACTTTATAGTAGTCTTGCAAAAATCAATAGAACTATTTGCACAGGAAAATGAGCAAATTTTTTTATTATATCTCATTTGATTGTTCAGGTTTCACTCATTTTTATATCAGTCAGTATATTTTTTTCCACCCAAAATACACAATTCTAGGGCTCTGAACCTACTACCAGTTACCAAAGTCATTAATCTGCTCTAGCAAGATTAACAACGAAGAGAAATCAATAAATTAAATTATCTCTTTTCAGCTCCATCCCTTTTTATTTGGTCACACAAAACCGTTGATTGAAGAGTGCACCAAAATACATGTACATTATGAACTTAATATCATGCAAATCAAGAAAAATTGATGATTCTTTTACACACCGTATATATATATCCCTACGATTGATTTCCATTGATTCAGGTCTGTGATTTCTGACAGTTACTACATATTTCAAACAAGCATAGTAAAAATAAAGACCTCTTTATGTGTCTATAGGTCTATTAATTTCATGATGAATGTTTTATAAACATATTACCCACCCAGGTGCAGAACTCAAAGCTAGGCCTTCTCCCACAGAGAGGGAGCTGTAAAACCCAGGATACACAGCCATGCCACACTTGGAGGAGGCACAAGGATTCGAGTACTGTATGTCAGTGACCACTTCTAGGGCAGAGAATTGAATTCCTTTTCTGTTTCCCTAACAGTCCAGCAGTGAGACATTCTCCAAGGAGATGGGACTGAGAAGAAATGGAATTTAAATCCTTTTCCTTGAGAAAGTAGAACTAAGTCTTCTGAATCCTGGATAAGTGCCTTACATGCAACATTGAACTGTACAAAGGAGGAAACCTAGCTAGGTCTTTCTGTGCCATGAAGCAAACAAATCTTTAAATTATCTGATTTTCATCATTTGGAAGAAACTAATTAAGCACCTCTCTTCAGGACACAGTTTCCAGAGCAGAGGAAATTTAAGATGTATATTGCTACATTCAAAATCTTGAGAAGAAAACACACCCTATATATGGAACTAAGGGGTTTTTTCCTTAGGCTAGAAGGGGCAAAGGAGGAGATACTTTTGAATGTTAACATGGTGTAAAGGGCCGTGTCAATCCTATTATAGAAAATAGGTAGAAGGGTGAGCTCAGGTGATAACACTTGTCAGCTGGAGTGCCTTTGAGCCATCTCATAGTGTCCCTGGGGTTGGACCCTCAGGGGCAGCACTGGCCAAGGCTGCCATCAGGCCCAATGTTCTTAGCAGCATCTTAGTATCTCACCTTTCTGTACAGTGACAGCAAAGCTCAAAGATAACCAGGGCCTTTCCCTCGTGTGTGACCTGTTGCAAGCACAGGTGAGGCTTCGAGGCTCTACAGCTATTTCAGTGACCTCCTGCCCAGCCTGACTCCCCATAATGCAACCAGCTGTCAAATGAAAGCTTCCTGACGAGTTTTGGGTTCCACTGTCATTTTCCCTAGAGGAAGGACATCATCACTACCTGTAAGCAACTTTTATTTTGGAGGTGATAGGAACTAAACTGTTAGTGTTAAAAACATGATCTTTAGTTCCTATGTTATGGATATCACTTGTCATATGTTGTGAAATACCTACGCGGTGCCTGTGCTTTTCAAGCAACTCTTAACAGTATTTAAATCAGACAATGAAATAAATGTTGCTGCTACCAAACATGAGATTGGCCAGAAGTACAAGCTTAGATCAGCAAAACCTGAATTAGTAACAAATCTGTGGCTCAGTCTACCAGTGAAAAGCTTACTAGAGAATTACATAAAATAGAGAGAAAGAAGGAGAACCTGATCAGTGTTGCTGGCTTAAGTCCTGTGCTGAGGCCAGTGACTGCCACCTCCCCTGATCCAGCTTCAGCTCTGGGGGTGCCCCTGCTGGGGAGGAGGTGACACACACAAAGCCCCTGCCTGCCAGCCACTGCCTGACAAACCATAGCCATTTGTGTGTGGCTGGGGGCCACTGCCAGGCTGCAGTTGGCAGCTCAGGAGAAGGAAGCCACTGAGGAGAAGAAAACCCCACCACGAGAATCACTCTCCTCCTGCTGAGGACAGCAGGATGCTGGCTCTTTGTCACAACATGTCCTGCCCCTCTGCTCCAGGAGGCAGGAAGCTGTCAGCCTGCGTTGTCCAAGCTACATCGGAAGGACAAGCACGATACCCAAGGAAAAAGATCTGTATTTGTAGGCTTTTCTTATTTGTGTTAAAAAAGCTTTTTTAAAAACTTTTTCAATCAACGTGGACAATGAGTGTTGGTATTCCTGCAACTGGACTAATAATAAATGTAGGGTGTATTTTGATTAGACTTTTGAAGTATTCACTGGTCTAACAAAAAATTCTTAGTTCCATATACATACATATGCATGTATAATGTCTTCCCTTTTGGCAATAAAGAAAAAATAAATTTGACTGCCTCATCTGCTGCTTCTTGCTTGGAGGAGTTTTCTTTTAGCTTTTTGGCCATAAGGGATCTTATTCCATCTTTCTGACTGCTTCTGTGAAGAACACCTTCATAAGGGCAGTGGTCTATTACAAGGACCAGACGCAAAGACCTGAGTCTAAATAAATTACCTGTGACTACTTGGGAAGGGTCCAAAAGGAGCAGGAATTGAACTGAGATCATGTCTGCACTCAACATAAATTCACCCTAACTGTCAGAGTAGTACTTCTCCATAGTACTTTTCATCCCTGGGGTTTCCAAGGCACTTTACCTATGAAATCTGCGGGTTAATTATTCATTAAATTCTGGATTCATCTTCTTGATCTTTGATACACAGTAGTTATTCTATAGGACACAGCAACAGCCAGTAGAGAGCATGAGCAGAGAAGTAAATTGTTAATTACACTAAAAGTGAATCATAAGGTAGAAACATAGTTACACGGCTGAATGTATTTTCAAGCTTAAAACACAGCACCTTCAGCAACATAATGCCTGTGAAATTGTCCTATATATCAATTTGTTAATAAAAAAGTGTATCCTCTTGAATCACTGACTTTTAACAGTACTTTGTATTTGATGGCCATAAAGCTCTTAAGGGCCATGACCTGCCAGTAAAACCTTGCAATGAAAATAATCTTTCCCTTAGATTAATTCATAATGAAACTCTTCTATTTTGACATTTTGAAGTAATTTTGATACCTGGAATTGGGAACTAACTGAAACTTTCTCAGAGGCTACAAATTTCCATTAGAGAGACAAATTTTCAAGAACAGTAATGAGTCCTTGGCATTTAGTACAACTGCATTTTAGTATGATTGGACATGCTCCGGGAGAAGAAAAATACCATTTTCCCCTCCTCAGCTGGAAGAAAAATGACAAAGAAGAAAGCTGCAAAAGAAGCCCACAATGCCAGCTTTGTCAGGGAAAATTTACATCTCTACAGTTTTAAAGCAAAAGGCTTTCTGCATTCTTCCATTTCTGACTTTCATGTCTGAGCTGGCAATTTGCCTGAAGGACTGATCCTCTGACAGAATTACTGTCAGGGAGGTCAGCTGTAAATTTCAATCAGTCAGTACAGGGCACAAGGAAAACATTGTCAGGAGTATTTTCCTGCAACTTGGCATCAGATATAAACACTGAATGTACATCTCTAAGTATAACTCTTCAAATAGTAATTCACCCTGGAAATCAATAATTTTAAATTGTCACTACAGTCTGCTATTTAAGTACAAAATCTCCACAGAACTGCTTTTCTGTGTTGTGGAGAAAACTTTAGTCACATTTGCTGTGAGCCAATGAACATTTCAGAAAAGAGAAAGCAAACATTATTTTATCAGAGATATTAAGCCCCAGGAATTACTGGGATAATGACTTGCTAAGCAGTCAATTAAGAGAAACCATGATTATAGACATAAGAATTATATTGGACATCCATATAAATTATATCTAAAATAAGACTATTTTCGGTGTTGCCAGCTCATAGATTTTAATCATGGGGCTTTATCTTAAAAAAAAACCTTTCGATTTTATGTTGTCTGAAGACATGAGAACATTACTACAGATTCATATTAAGTATAAAAAGTAAAGCCAGAGGGGAAAAAAAAAGAAAAAAAGCACCAAAACAAAAACCAACCAAACAAAAAAACCCAACAAGCACACTTCATATTCCTAACCCTTCTGGTTACAGGGAGAAGCTTGAAAATGGGCCACAAAGGCAGAAGGGTCAAAAGGATATTGTCAGAAGGCATATATCTGAATGCATTCTGACACATCTAAATGTATCATCATAAGTAACTCGATACCAAACTCAAGTCATAATTTTCTGAGTCCTGACAGGGTATTAAATAGGTGAGTCCTATTCTGCTTTCTGCAAGTTTCCAGACACCTTCACTGCAACACACTGTGTGGGCTGGCTGAGCTGGGAGTTTGGTTCAACCATGTAGGGTCGCCTCTATGTCCCTTTGGGAAGACACAACCTCAAACAGAAGTAGAATTGATAATTCTGGGTCAATTTGGGTGAGAAATTGTAACAAAGCATTGTAGCACAATCCCCCAGTACAGGCAGCAGTGTATCCCTCTGACCCCTGAAACTCTGAGGGCACACCCATCATCTTTTAGCTGCTTATGCACATTCTCACTCAAAGACTGAAAGCGAAAAGAGCTCAGGCAGAAAACTAAAGGCAGTGCACACAAATCCTCACAGGTCCAAACACAGCCCTCCCAGTGCAAGCGAGCTTAGAATCAGGTTCACACAAGGTCTGGATGTCAGTTTTTGAAATAAATTCTCATCGTTTTCATATGGGTTCCCATGGTACTGTACAGTTAACTTCAGTCCTGCTCTGCTGACACAAACCTAAGTCTTACGATAGCCGGATAAGCAAACTGCTTTCGCTTCTACTTACCACTTAAGACAAAAATAACTTCTGTGGTTCATTCTGTCCCCTGGGCACAAAAGTCTTGTCTTGCTTGGCAGTTTGAGAATTCAGAAAACACAAACTGAAACAGAAAGACTGTTGCTATTGCAATAAAAGGTCTTTTACATCCTCTGCTGTTTTCTAAAAAATAATCAGCTATTATTGGACATATACAAGAGCTAGGACAAAAGCTCCAGACCTAAGTTCCCTATAACAACAAAGAATGCACAGACAGGATGGAGAAAAGGAGACACTTTCATTAGAGATCATCTTCCTCCTTCAGGGCTGGGGACATAGAGGGACTTTGCAGTGTTGGGGGAGGGTCTTCAACAGGCCAAAGCCTCAAAATGATATTATATCCCTTCTTCCACTGTGCACCTCCCGTTGACACAAAACCTTATTAGGACACAATTAAAATATATAACTATTAGTAGTAAAAATTCATCTAGAGAGGAAAAAAATATTTTATGAAGTCTGTTAACAAGCTCATTCCTGCCAACAATGTATTTCCATGGAGAGCATGAACTGCAGGGTCCTCATGTAGGTTCTCCCAGCCCATCTTGCCCTACACTCCAGTGTGTTCCCTGAGAGTGCATGGCCCAAGCTGTTCTGGAGAAAGACACATATTACCTCTTCCCTTCTTAGGGCTCCCATTTGAAACAGGCCGCAGAAGCAAAACACCTTTTTCTCCCCCAGGTACCCCAAGGAGGATGAGGGGGCTGTTGCTGTTTTTGTTTATTTCTTCATTTTCCTTTAAGTAAAACAAAAAGGAGTATTTGCCATTACCAGAAAACACAAGGAAGGGGAAGAGCTGGTATCTCTCACACCAGGAGGAGCTAATGGGGTGTTATTTGTTTCAAAGACAGGTGTCTGCCAAGGAAGGCGGGAACCTCCCTTGGAATGGAGAACATGACCCTCTTCCCTCCAGATTACTATAACTTTGAAATTAAGGGGCTTTCAGGCAAAGATAAGGGAAAAGGAATAACAGCTCTTTACTAGTACACATAACAAGGCAAATAGACAGCAACAACAGCAACAACAAACGAAACCAGAAACCCATGGACAGCCTCCCCCTTGGTGCAGTTACGGTCACAGCCGCCAGGGGCGCTGCTGGCTCCCGGCCGGGCAGGGCGGGGCAGTGATTCCACCGCGGCTGCAGGGGGCGCTGTGGTGCGAGCTCAGCTGTCTCTCTTTCTCTCTCACGTGGTGATGGCAGGCACAGCCGGCAGGAAAAGATGGAAGAGGAGCTTCCTTTACAGCCTCACAGGGGCAGCTCATCCTGGTGCTCCTCCAGATGGCAAGATGGGCTGTAGTAGGAACCTTGGCACAGCGGCTGGGGACAACAGGGTTTGGCTCAACCCATGAGTGACAAACAAAAGGCAGCAGAGACCCGAGGGCCATGTCTGAAGCTGGGGGAAACAGCTGAAGCTGTCGGGTTACAGCATAGCAAAAACCCCTGAAACAGCAGCAGAGAACAGAGGGGGCTGGGCGGGGGATCGCTCCCTGGGTGTCTCTCCAGAGAGCTGGTCCCTGGGTCCGGGCTGTACACAGGGGACGCCCCCCGGCAGGGGAAGGGGTGTTCTGGGTCTCGGTGTGGCATTCACTGACTCTGGGCTCCCAAGCAGTGGAGAAGCAGGGAAGCAAACCAGTAAGCCCCAGTCACGATGTCGAAGGGAAAAGGAGAAAAAAACGGGCAAAAAGCCAAGGGCCAACTTGTATCTCTCATGAGAGATGGCAGCGCGTGGCTCCGCAGCCAAACCCTCCGCCTGAAGGGAAAGACAAGCGCCCCTGAGCTCCCCCAGCTCCCGCAGGAAACCTCGGGCTGGCTCTCACCTATCGCCATGCTCCTGGAGCTGGAAGGCTGCGGCGGCAACAGCCATCCCGGACACAACACAGAACCAAAAAGGCCCAGAAATGGTGTGGGGTAAAAAGCATCCCCAAGACATGGGGAGATAGAGAGGTCCCAAATAATTACAGTCTCATTCTAGGTCCCAGCCGCAGGACATCTTTTAAGTGGAACAGGAGTCCATTTTTTACAGCAGTGACAATATTGCTATATGCAGCACTTGAATTAGGAACTAGAAATAAATTAAACTGCTTCACCCTTTTTTTGATAGAGTTCATGAAAAATCACTGGAAAAGCTATATCAGAAAGCAGGCAAAACTTTCTGAAGAACGTTTTCCCTGTGTTTGCAAGGTGAAAGCAAGCTTGGTAACAAAATAATGTTTATATTATTTTCTTATTATTATGGAGCTCAGTTATTGAAATTGTGCTAATAAAGTCCACATCAAACATCTGATTAACCTCCAAATAAATCCATTAAGGGACTAATTTATCACAGTGCCACTTTGCCACTTGGTCAAGTGTCAACAGGAGACAAAAAAATTTCAGTGAATAACAGAAAAATCTGTAGCACTGACTCCTTTTTGTTTCCTTTGCATCACTATAAAGATGACTTCATGTGTTTTGAATGAGGTTAATAATAAACTATTTTCTCTCTTCTTCTTAAGTATTAAGTGGTTGTGACTAGGTTAAATCCCAAAGGACAAAATGAGGTTCTGCTGTAAAACTTCTACTGCAGTATTCAGGCAGTCAGAGGTGCACAGGCTGTGATTTACTCTTAATGAGACACCTGAAAAAGGTTAGTTTGAGCCAAATATGATTTGGAGGAAGGAATCAAGCCTACTGTGTTCATTCTTCCTTTAACAGTAAGAAAACACATCAGACAGAAACAGAGATCTGATAGGATATGTCTACATTGAAAAGTAGTGCTGTGCAACAGAAGGGATTTGTAGAGTGAATTATTTGGTGCTGAGAACATGATATGTATCCACAGTATTTCAATTTTGAAGGTTTTGATTCAGCCTGCCTCTGATCTGGTCAAGAGTGAACATTTCCTCATAGTTGGAGCACACCTTGGATTTCATTTCAGTTAACACAGGCCAAAACTTCTCCACAGTGCAACTCCAAGCATGGTAAGCAGGAACTTACAGATTTGGATTCACATCCACTGCCTGTTCCTTCTTTGAATTCAACCATTAATGTAGTTGCTGCCTTAGGGTCTGTCAAATAAGAGGTTCTGGCATGCATGGGAGTTTCTTGGCCATCTTCATGGCATAGCCAATGCTACTTCCTCTTTGGAAGCTAGTCTTCCTGCTGCCCTGGGATTAAGGGATATTAAAAATTTTGCTTGCAAAGATCACAGGTTGGTTTCTGCATCTATGCAACACATTATGTTCCTGAGAGAGGGAATTTACAACCAGAGCTACAGGACTGCAATGCACAGGTGTGCAAAAATAGTTTTATCCAGGATTGTGGAATTACAGAATGTTATTTTAGACAATGAGATAAACATATTGAGTATTTAGAGGTCTCAGATTAATACTCCTTGGGGGAAAATAGAAGTTGTGAAGCAGATACAGCTGAGAAGTTTAGTCATTGCAAAGTTTTAAAAAACTATTAGACTACAAACAGAATTTCAATTTTTTTTAAATATAAGAAAACATAAAGACAAAGAAAACAATTTAGAAATTAAGTGAAATGTTCCAAAGTTGAAAAAAATTGTGTCATCTGTGGTGTTTCTATGTCTGTTTTGAAAAAAAAAAAAAAACAATTTAGAAAGGAAGGGAAATGTTCCAAAGTTGAAAAAAATTGTGTCATCTGTGGTGTTTCTATGTCTGTTTTGAAAAAAAAAAAAAAGAGCGTAGGTATTTTTAAGTACTACCTTAAGAAGAACTTTCTAGCTGCCTTTTTAAAAAAATTTCTAAGATAGTAAGAAAAAAAGAAAAAACAAAAAAGGCTGCCTGTACCCAGGGATTTAAGCATAAAGCATTTCTTTATTGGACTGCTGTGTTGCTCCTTGATCTAAAAAACAGATCAGCTTTAATTTTTTCCTGAAACATTTTTTTCTGTACCAAAGTCCAGGCCTCAGCATTCAGTGACAGATTATTTAAATCACAAAAATTTAATTAAATATTTTACTTCTGCAACTTTACATTGCCTGTAATTTCCTATTTCTGTCCACACCACTCACCTCCTACATGCTGCACATCTTGCTTTTGAATCCTCCTAAAAAGCTCCAATTAATTTATTCATCGTTGTTAGTACTGTATATGTCTTCAGGTTTAAAATGCATGAAGACTCAAAATTTAATTTTAATTTGTCTTAATCTTGGCATCTGTGGATCTTATAATCAAGCTACAGAGTAAAGATATAATCAAATTTTCTCTAGCTTAACTAGAGAAGTAGTCTTGACTATAGGAGTGTTGTCTTGTAGAGAATAATACTTCTCTAACCGAGAAGACTCCTACACTTGTGTCCATCTGTAATGCCCCTTCTTCCTTTGTCTTCTCCCTACTGCTGTCACAAAAGTGGTGATGTCTCTGAGAACTTCTTTTCGTGCACAGTTGCTATAGAAGTTGGGTTATACAGCAACAGGATTTGTTGCAGAAATGTACAATCAATTTGGTTTCTCTGACATGCATGCAAAGATAAAGAATGTAAATCCGAGGTTACCACATTTGAGTTTCAAGCATTTGCATGTACTTCTTAAATTTCTTTTTGATCCATAAGAAACTGCGCAGTTTTGGCTACAGGTCAGCAAAAATGAAAAAAGAAAACACCTCTAAGAAACAGTCTGACTCCTGAAGCAGAAGACAGATGCCATGACCCCTCAAGTTTCCTTCCAACACATTTCCTGTGGTCATTACAGTTTTGCACTGAATACTCAGTTCTGGAAAAATTGCCATTATTGTGATTTTATCAATACATGTCCATGGGAAGTTTAATTATCACTCAATTATGATTTTATGATTCAGTAATCAACAATGTGTGTCGTTAGCAGGTGAGGAGGGAGAGGTCAGAATGTCTTTTGTTCTTTAGAAGGTATTTGAAAGAGGAAGCCAAAATAACTACATTAATGTCTTTTATTGAATCACCTATTTTGGCAATTTTTTTAGAGATATATTGCTTAAATCAATAGCTTAAAAGGAAGCTACTTTTAAATATGAAAAAAGAAATATTTCTCCTTGACCACAATGATACAGTATTTCATTTGGAATTTGTGAACATTTTATACATTAAATTTTTGTTCATATGAAGGCTTAAAGAAAGTCTCAAAGCATACATTTGTTCATTAAAATAATAAAAGGGGAAAAGAACAAAGCTATATTAAAAAAATCTTATCTCCATGGTAACTAAACACAGGCTAATTTTGTAACCAAATTTACTGGGAGGACAGAATAGATCATTACCTCTATATCACTTAATCAGAGATTAAGAAATCCCCCAATAAATTATGATTTCTCAGAAAATAATAATGACCTGAATACAGAATTCTAAAACGTAACAAAAAACCATAGTTTAAAACATGTTTATATGATATTATCAGACATTTTCAGACAAGTACCTTTGTTTTAAACCTTGCAGAGACTATTGGCAAAGAAGAAAACCTGTGAAGTTAATGATTACATTACTTTCAAGTAGGAGTGTAATGTCTAAAGGCTAACTACCTGTGCTATAGAAGATATCCCCCCAAATTGCTTAGAGAGGATCAAAATTGTACTTAGCGTTTTGCACTGAGAAAAAAGTAGGAGACGTGTTTGATTGGCAGAAGTGCACAATGAGTGATGAGCTGCTCACCTTTCCTACGCACCACCTACCTGTGCTCCAAACATATGAGAACTTACAGGAGATCTGAATTCTTTATAATGCCACAGAGTGCAAATGCCTCAGATCAGTAAAGGGGCAAAAAAGATCCATCAGAATAATTGCTATCAACAGGCAAGAAAGAAACATCAGATTCATTATTTTGTCCATTTAGGAGTTGACCTTTCAGCTGAAGCTACCAACAAAGGCTTCCATCTAATGGCAATTTTGGTGGCAGGTTCTGTGACATGCCCATCAATCTACAGCCTCCTACCACTTGCATCTTCCCAATAGCTGAATACCCACTTCATTGTGAGGACCTGGATTGCGCTGAGCAACACATTTTTATGAGTTACCGCCTGCGCAGCCCTCACAGAAAGCCTGGACTTCTCTACTTCACTGTAATGTATTGCTTGCTGTCTTGTACTTTATGGAGCAAAATATTCATGTGCAGTATAACAAATTCCCCACCATAATAAATTAGTTTAGTGATCATCACTTCACAGCACATTGCAAATGTCACTATTTCTTTTTGAAGATTTAATCTGCTATTTAATATGCAGTCTCTTTTTTTAGTTCTGGTACTGACCAAGAGGAATGAAAATGTTTTTGGGGGGTTTTTTGGTTGTTTTTTTGGGGTTTTTTTTAACTATTTTTTGTATGGTCTCATCAGGCCTAATAGAAGTAAGTTATATATCTTACTTTATAACTAATACGCATTACTTTAAAATCTTGATAAAATCCCATAAAGACATTTCTCAATTCTACTGTTGGCAAGTTTTCTTTCAATACATCTAACAACCAGATAACTATACATTATGTCATATGTTGGACCTTTTTTCCTTATGCTTGTTGTAAGATTGCCTAGATTTTAACTTCATGCAATCTTAGATGTTACTTCTTATGTGGTCAGATACCATTTCCACTTACCAATGAATATTTAAGTATTTCATATTAAGTATTCATTGGAGCAGGAAATAAAATCATGCTGTTTTGCTTCCCAGCAGGTACCCTAACTACTGGCCTGTGCAGCCCCAGCCTTTTCTGCTTTCTGTCTTACACTTAATTAATTTTTAAGTAGTGTGTACAAAGTGGATTTATCACAAGACAATAAAACTTAAGGACCAGTGGAAAAATGCTGTAGTCCCTAATTCTTAAGTCAATGGTCTCTAAAAGAGGAAGGGGAGGGAAGATATACACTTAATCACGTTAAATGACATCTAAATATGTATCAGGACTTCTGTCTTCCAAAAGCAAATATCTATTTTGTCAATTCTGCCAGTATTTTTATATTATAGAAACTAAGTGATTTGAATGTACCAGAATTTAGGCAATGATGAGTAGAATTTAGTTGCAGAGTCAGCTTCAGTGGCTGCAAGCCTAATGGATATTCCGTGAACATTAGTGGGAGCTAAGTGCTACACTGAAGCACTTGGAGGAGCATGCGAGTACATCTTCTTTTTTATGTATCCACAACAGGGTATTCAAACTCAACAGGATTTATTTGATTGCTACTGAGACAGCAAATAGTTTTCTGCTTCTTAAACAACCTCAGCATGAAAGTCATCCTTTGGAGCTCTGTGGAATTAATTTTCCACATTTCACTCATTCCTTTATGGGTGATTTCCAACTCTGGATGAAGTGCAAGTGATTGAGGACTAAGGAAATATACTGAGCTCTTGAATGAAAAAAGAATTTTCTCTGTGTTTAATTATTTCTAATTTTGATGACAAAAATCATGTCAAGTGAAGCATATTAAAAATTCAAAATAATTTATTGAGAACATGCTGTCATAATTCACATCCATGCTATCCATGAAACAATGCCAGCGTCATCTCACATTACAACAGCAAAGCATTTTAGCACAGCATTTCAGAAGTTCTATTACAATGTCCAAGAAGCAATAAGCATCTTGAAGCGAATTTCATAAAAATTTTCATTTTCAAAAGTGCAAAATGAAATAAAGCTTTGAGAAGACAGGCTCACTGAGGTATCTATGACATTAAGAAAAGGAAGATGTGAATTTGTTCTCTCACTCACCTCACCGGATAAGGCTAAAGCAACATAGTCAAGATAGGAAACACTCCAACTTCCCTTAAGTGCACAACTAAAACATAGGGCTGGGAGAGAGAGACTGCCCAGAGTCAAACGTACCCTGCATATTACAAGGGACTGTGTGATAAAGAGATAGTAAATTGAGCAAAGAAGGTTGGTTTTACAAACAAAAGAGGAAACACCTATGGATTCACCACACAAATCTACTGAAGCCTGGTACAGGACTGAGTAACTGATGGTTACGCCAAAAGCCTCCTTGGTTGCCTAACTGCCATCAGGCAGAGAGATAAAGCTTCACAGACAGAGGATCCTGGAAAAGCTGTCACATATTTGAAACAACAGATCTGCAAGAAGTCAGTCCAGCTTTACAGTGTGAAATACTACTATTTATTGCCAAGAGACAGGCCGCCTAAGAAGTGGAAGACAATGAACACCTTATTCTCTACCTCTGCACAAAACCAGTCACATGGGAAGCATCTTGGCATTAACAGAAAAGACTGCACTAGTAGGAGTAATAGTAATAAAAACTAGTAATAAAAGAGGCAAAAGAGCCTCCCATAGAGTGCACTCACTGAGTAACCAAGTTCAATTAAAAATTGACCTTTTCGTAGTTGAACAATAGAGAAAGCAGATATTTGGCACTTAATGCCATTTGTTTTTAAGAGGAAAAGGGGAAAAAAAGAAAAAAAGTAACCTGACAAACCATTTCTCCCTAGAAATCAAGGAGAACTGAGTCTGGAAAGGAAGCTAGAGTTCTAAGTAAGTGTCAGGGAAGTGAACAGAGATGGCCATTGGGCAAGTTCAGTTGTCAGCTGCTGTATGAAAAGCATTGAGTGGTGTCTCACCAACTCAGAGTAGCCATGCCTGGAACACCTGATTAGCCTGGCTGGAACAAATAGCATCCAGAAAGAGATGTGATAAGGAAGAAGTCTTGCAGAAAAGAACTTGACACTGCATGCTCTGTTCCTTCTTTTCTTGGATGCAGAGGCAAATTTTCCCTGTGAGAAACTTGACAAAATATAAAGGGGAAATCTCTCCACACTCAGGTAAAAGAAGAAAAACATTTACTATGCCATGAGTTCCTCTATTTCTGGCAGGCAAGAACTGGATAGGTTCTCTTGGATCTATATCAGACTTCTATTGCACATTGTGAGTACCTGCAAGAATATGGCTCTTCTTTTAGAACATTATACATTTTAATTTTAAAAATTCCATTTGTGGATTATACCTGCTGTTTTAGACTGAAGACAGTAGTTGAATCCTAAAGTTAACACAGCAGTTAATCTATTCCTACAAACTATTTAAAAAAAGGTGCAGCCATCGTCTAAAATGTTCATCCAAGTAAGGTCTTTATTTATTGGTGGTGGTTAAGTTGTATAGTTAGGATTCATAATTAAATTTCTCTAACTCACAGCCTAAAAGCCGTTTCAATATTCTCACGTGAGTTTCAAGTTTTATGTGACTTAAAGACATTTTCCCATTCCTATTCAGGTATGTGCTCTAACAGAGCATTCAAAAAAGTTATCAAACAGCTCTCGTAGAAAAAATTATATTATTACAGCTTTCATTATATTTCTGTACAGATGGGGAAAATTTCTATCTTACTTTTCAAAAATATACTTAATTGAAAGGAATTTTCTTTCTGGCACCTTCCTTATCTGGACTATCCAAGTATTCCTAAATACACACACACACAGACAAGCAAAGTATTTTTTTTTTTTTGCATGTCAGTAAACAAAACGTAAGACAGAAAAGGGAGAGGAAGGAGGACTTATGTCATAAGATAACAGGATGTGCAAACTCTTCAGATCTTTCTGGTTTTGTACTTGGGAATAGGAATGACCCCTACAAGTGCTGCAGTTAATGCTAGACTTTACGTAGATAAGATTAGGGGACAAAGAAAAAACATTCAAAGGTTGATAGCTTATAGTGAGGGCATTACCTTTCTTCCTCAGGATAACTTGAGTTGTGTGCCAGGGCTTGAAACTTCCCTCTAATTACTTGCTGACCCAGTGAACAAAACACATTGGTCACACATCCAAATCTTTCATGCTGTGATTTACTCTTCTTTGCAGCACTATGCTGGGCCATTAGACAAATCATCCATAGCACTTTCTAAGACCATGAGTCGATGGGTTGGATTACTGCCAATTCAGAAAAGTCCTGCTAAAACTAGCTGTTAAAAGTTATTTAGCAGAACTCCTGAATTTCTAAAATTATCAGGACCAGAATTTAAAGGTTCCACATCATTTACAATGGCCTTTGGTACCCTTTTGTAAAGCAACAAAAAAAAAAAAAAAAAAA
>VZRL01006280.1:879734-987562 GCA_013397895.1 Origma solitaria | reverse complement strand
AAAAAAAAAAAATCACACTTTTTAAATAACTTATTGCAAAAACTCCTATAAGAAGTATTTGCTACATATAAGGTATCTCCCTTTTCATGGGCACTCCTGGCAGCCAGGATGGCCAACCCTGTCCTGAAGGGCATCAGGCACAGCATCATGAGCTGGGCAAGTGAACGGATTGTCCCACTCTGCTCTGACCTGGGGCAGCCTCACCTCAAGTCCTGGGGGCAGTTTTGGGCACCGCAATATAAAAAAGACATTAGACTGTTAGTGAGTGTCCAAAGGAGGGCAACAAAGATGGGGAAGGGCCTCCATGTGAACGGCTGAGGGCACTTGGTCTGTTCAGCCTGGAGGAGACTGAGGGGAGACCTCACTGCAGTTACAGCTTCCTCTGAGGGGAAGAGGAGGGGCAGACACTGATCTCTTCCCTGTGGTGCCCAGGGACAGGACCCAAGGGAATGGCCTGAAGTTGTCAGGGGAGGTTTGGGTTGGATATCAGGGAAAGGTTCTTCACCCAGAGGGTGGTTGGGCACTGAACAGGCTCCCCAGGGAAGTGATCACAGCACTAAGCCCATCTAAATTCAAGAAGCATTTGGACAATGCTCTTGGGCACATGACATGACTCCTGGGGGTGGTCCTGCTCAGGGCCAGACATTGGAGTCAATAATCCTTGTGGGCCCCTTTCAACTCAGCACATTCTGTGATTCATGACAAAAGTTATTATTTTTACTTGCAAACAAGACCATCTGCAACTCTAGATATAGCTAATCTTCACTTTTTTTGGCCTGTTTCATTGCCATTGGGGCAGGGAAGGAGGCATGCCTACACCAACTAGTAAAGCTATGAAAGGAAGTCTTGGTTTATTTAATGTGGCTTGATCCTTGCAAGTACTCAAATAGTCTTTTGAAAAGAGAATTCTATATATAATATATAATGTAATTTATTATATACATACCACTTATTGCAATCAAAAAAATAAAATAAAATCCAGGCCTCCTAAATTCTCATGTGGTATTCAGTAAAAAGAAGGTTTAGTTCCCCAAAATCAATACTATTCTTAACATTCAGAAGTTCTGCTGCAATAATGGAGATATGAAGTATGGCTGAAAGCACAAAGACCCAAACTTGTGATAGAAAAGCAAAGCTAGGCTATTCTTTTTTTTCCTATAAGCGGTAGTTTAGACTGAAACTATACTCTCAATAGAAAAGGAAGTGCTGGGGAGAAATTTTTAAATCAGTATTCAGGCAGGGTTCTTCAGCATAACAATAGTGCTCTCACACATGGCTTCTAAGGAGCTGTTAAAAATAGATTTTTGCAAAGTACCACATTTTTGTATCACTTCTTCTGGATACCTTAAAAACCTAACTGCATCATTAATACCTTGTTCTAAAGCCTATAATATTCTATAATGGTGAAAGATATGAACAAGGGAAGAAGAAAGCATTTAAATAAAAAGTGTGTCATTTAGTAATGAGCAAATATATGTGGGATCTTGCTTAATTTCTACTTGAAAATACAAGTCCTCACACTGTGATACTGAGCAATATTGGAGCAGGAAACATTTGTCTGTGCTACAGGAGTCCCAAGAGATGTAGATCATGATTGGACTCTATTAGTGCTGACATTTCACAAAGCCATTAAAGGAGAGTGCTCTCATTCCTACCACTTATTTTCAACTATTGAGTAAATCTAGTCACAGGTGAAAAGCACAAATTTTGAACGACATGAGGACAGGAAGGTTGTAGGGGCATTTGGGCTAACATTAAGCATTTCTAATGGCTAACAGAAACACGAATACATATTACATGTCTGCATGCATGTATAAATGCTATTATAGGCACACACAAGCATAAAGGCCCTTGTCATGATCACTTGACAGCAGGCCATGGGTTCCTCACTTATTTCATCAAGGTCAGTAAGGGAAGAATGGCTTTGAGCATGAAGGCATTAGCACCTAAGGAGACCATTTATCTCAAGTAGATGATAAAACATGAGACTGAACAGATGATGATGAGTCAAGATGAAAGTGAGAACTGACAGAATGTGAGCAGACAAAAGAAAGGAGGAGTTTTCAAGAGCCTTATTGTTATGCAGAAAAGGATATGTTACAGAAAAAAAAGTAATTTCCAGTTTATGCTCACTTGCTCTGGTCTTACCACTGTGCAGCACTGAAAAGAGCCTGCCTATGTCCTCTTTGCACCCTTCCTTCAGGTATTTCTCTAACATTGATGAGATCCTCCTGAGCTTTCTCTTCTTCAGGCTGGACAGTCCCAGCTCTGTCAGCTCTTGCTCATATAGAAAGCGTCCCAATCTCTTATACATTTTTATGTGCCTTCAGCCATGTGGCCACTTTAGTCATTAGTGTTTATTTTTAAATTTTCCTGTACTCTTTTGCAAATACCAGGGTCTTTGTCTCGATCCTTTTGATAACTGAAGCTTTTCAGCCAGTGAAATGGCTGTGCTATTTTCCAGTGAGATCAAGGAAAATTATCTTCAATTACAGCTGTTCTGATGATTTCTTGTCTTGTGATGTACACAGCATCCCTTCCCAAACTTACTTGAAATTGGCTAGAGAATACAATTACTCCACACTTTTCATACTTCAAAGCCTTGTCCTAAGCCCAGTGCATACACATGAGCTCAAGCACATGTGATTTCCAAGTTCTGTGAGGAGGAGCTGGGGTTTACTTTTGCATGTAGGAACTAGAGCAGAAGCAGCTGGGGGGAGTTGCATTTCATCTGCAGCAGATTCCTGCACAAACTCAGTGTAGAATAATGTTGTATAACATTTTAAGATCAATGTGAATCTTTGAATCAGAGCAGAGCCTTCAGGAAAAGAACTGACTCAGGAGACACAAAAAGCCAGCCTCATTTTCTCTTTTCATAGCAGTAATTTTGTATTGTCATTACGCTTCTTGAGAGAAATTAAGCTGTCCTGTTGTCCTGACCTTTCAGATATTTTCTGGAATCAAAACATTAGCTTGCTTCCTCATTCAATAAAATGGGATTCCAAGAAGAAATGAAAGGTTTTTAGAAGTATAAAATAGTCTTCTGTTGCTCATTAATTCCTACAGTAACAGGAATTGAGGACATTTGACAGCTTTTCAGTATAATATATTTCATTTGAGAGCCAAAATTTTAGTTGTAATATCCACTGAAACAAAGCAACTAATATTAGCCTTCAGAGTGAATCTTCATAGGGCAATACGGAAAATTTAATGAGAATGTTATTAGTCATCCTGCACAAATAATTCAAATGGCTCAAGGAACAGAAATTATAAAGAAAGTGCTGTGTACATGCTATGGCTTTGAAAGGAATATTTGGATCTTCATTTGCAGTGATAAAATTCAATACAAATAGACAAAAGTATGATAACTACTGTCTCATCACTTCAGCAACTCAGAACAAAGAGGTAAATTGCACTGCACCATCAAGCAGCACTTGAGACACGGGAATGGTCAGGCTGCCATGGCAAAACAGGCTCCATTTTGTCTGGTATTAATTTCTGCGTTGTTGGTCCTGACCCTTCAGTAAATGATGCTCTGGAATTAGTGCTGGGAGCTGCAGCAAAAGGATGTGTCCACTTACCTGTTTCTTCACAAACTAGTAAAATCCAGAATGGTGCAGTCCAGAGATTTAAGTAATTATATTTGACCATTCCAGCACCCAGTGTGGGCTTACAAGAGATTGAATTACATACTTTAGCTCCTTGCAAAGTGAATAGGGGCAGTAAGTTAAGAATGGGACACACAGCTTGCTTTCTAATGAGGATTAAGGCAGGTATCCATAAGTGGTGCCAAAGTCAGTCATATACAACATATAATTTCTTCCTGAAAACTTAGGGTACCCACAGGGAAGAGTTTCAGAACCTGGCACACTTTAAGACATATAAAAAGATTTTAGCCACAACAACTTAGGGCAAAAGAGAAAGTATTTGTGTGGTATCATAAGGGAATAAATTAATTCAGGCAGGATACAGCAGACATGGTGCCAGTTCTTTCCTCAGACTTTTCCCACTTCCTCAGCAATTCTCTAAGCACAACACAACTGCATAACTGTGGAGGGGTGAAGGGAAAAGCACTCCTTGTCCATCCCATTGGCAGTAAGACACCACACAGCAAAAAGTTACAATACAGAAAGCTAAAAAACCGGCTAAAGGGCTCTTGTAAGCCCCACAGATTCTTGGAGCCTGATCCTGGAAGAGTTCAGAACAGTTCAAACACAAACTGTTTCACCCCACAGGTGAAACAGCCAAGGGATGATTTACTGCCAGCAAAAGTTTTATCACGCAGTTGTTGCACAGTATGTTCTGTCCGTAGGTTTGTACCAACACCAGCCCCTTTAAATCCTTCCCAGGTATCAGACCTCTCAGAAATTAACAACTCATTTTTATCATTGATTCCGAAGACAAATGATGCAAATAGATTACTTTTCCAATTTGTACCTGAAGTACATAAGCATTTGGATTTGTGACTAAAAGTGCACTGATTACACCCCAGTGCTGTGGCTGTGCCATACTTGCAGAGCACCAAGGCTATCCCTGCTGCTCCTCATGCTGCTCCTCACTGAGTAGTCTAGGGGTGGGGAGGAATTTGGGAGGGGACAGACAGGACAGCTGACCCCAGCTGACCAAAGGGATAGTCCATACCATATGACATTGAGATAAACAATAAAAACGTGGGCGAAGAGGAGGAGGGAGCAGAATCAGGACACTGCTGGTTATGGCTTTTTTCTTCCCAAGTAAACGTTACACATGATGGAGCTCTGCTGTCCAGGAAGCACCTGAACATCTGCCTGCTGATAGGAGGTAATGAATAAATTCCTTATTTTGCTTTGCTTGAGTGCACAGATTGTTTCACTGATTAAACTGTCTTTATCTCAAGTCACAAGTTTTCCTGGTTTTACTCTTCTGATTCTCTGCTCCATCCTGCTGCAGGGGAAGGGAGAGGGGGAACAAAGTGAGCAGGCAACTGGAGGGGTGCTCAGCTGCTGGCCATGCTCAGCCCACTGCAGCTAGGCCAGCAAGACTGGTATTTACTAACATGGTCACCACTACAACAGGGAAGGGGAAACCTCTCCTTCAATAGCTGTTGACTTTGATAAAGTTGAGTTAACTTCGGACAGCAGAAGCTGAAACTCTGGCTAAGACTGCCACCAGCCCGAAAGACAGGACACACAGCTGGGGTATCTGAGGACAAGGCTACAGTGACAGTAAGACCAAAAGGAAAGCCAAACCCAGATCTTCCAGGTAAGGTCTTCACCTACAGTCATCCCCAATCAACATCCCCATGCATCTTTCTCCAATTACTATTATTCATGTCTAAGCAGTAGATGAATCTGTCTAGGCTGTAAATCAATTAAATACCAAACAGCTACTTCAGATTGGCATTGTGTCCAAGCCAATAAAACTACAGGATGTGAAAGGAAGGAAAAGAAAAATAAAAAACCTGAGCCCTTCGTCATGATACAGGGACTATTTTAGAGCACCAAACCATGAACACCAGATGAGTAAAGGTTTTGGGGTTTTTTTTGGTTTTTTTGTTTGTTTTTTTGGTGGTTTTTTGTTTGTTTGTTTTTTGGTTTTTGTTTGTTTTTTTCCTTTTGTTTGGGGGGTTTTTTGGTTGTTGTTTTGGTTGGTTTTGAGGTTTTTTTGGGCTTTTTTTGTTTTTTTTAAAAATACATATTGAAATGTTCTGAAGTGTTCAACAGAGATATACTTAGTATCTAGGTCTCCATTGTGTAAGTAAGTAAAATCCAATAAAGATTCATCAATGTCTTAGAGTAAAAAATAGTGGATTACCTCTTCCAGGTTGGAGAAAAGAAACAGATTTTCCTGCAGTTCATTCACATAAATTGGAAATTAAAAGTTAGCTGAAAAGATGACCGTAAGAGGCAAACCTGTACACAAGTGGCTGTGGAATGATACTAATGCATCTTTACTCAGGCAGTGAAGAAAGGGCACAGATTTTAAGAACATAGCTTTCAAAACAAATTTGCTGGCTAGCATAGCTAGGAGACAAGGATATGATGGGCTGGGAGGAGATTTTTCCAGTTACTACAGAATAATAGTAAAAACATAAGAAAAAAAAGGAACCCTTTAGCAGAAAAAGGACAAGAATTCATGAGCTGTTCAGCAGCCTGAAACTTGAAAAATTAGTACATGAAATAAAAATGGGTTCAGATAACCAAGTGTAGAAGACTCAAATGAGAAAGTCTAGGGTAAAGTGAGATGTTGTTTCCTGATAATAGTCACAAAACATTTTCAATACATGAGAGTCACAAGAGGAGGAGCAAAGAAAGTGAAAAGAGAAGGAAGGCAAGAATTTTGTCTGGAAACGGAGAAGAAAAGCAAGACCCAACTGAACCACTGGATATTGAGATGTTTTAGAAAGTATCACATACATCACATTTTATCTTTATCTCAGCGCTTTCGGAATTCTGGACTAGAAAAATGTGAGGTGTGACCCACACTATAACTATCGCTGTGTTCTCTATTCTTCTGTATTAGAACTGATGAAGATCAGGGCCCTGAAGAGAAGAAATTCCAGAAAACATGGAAAAATTCATTATCTGCCTTTCATAGGTGTACAAGGAGTAAAAAGAAATTTAAAAAAAATCATAAAATAGCTTCAACTCAATTCCAAAGAAAAGACTGGAACATATAATCATGCTTAGTTTTTAAGCAATGCAGAGACAGTGAAGCTGAATGTTTAACCTGTCAAGAATAAGTCATTAAATCAGTTGCATTTTTCTTCCACAGCAATTTTCTATACTTTCATTTTACACTTGGTTCTATGGATAACATTTTCTTGCTATCTTAACTGAATAGCTCTTACTATCAGTGTTCTGATGTGAAAACAGGAACATGAATGCTATTTAACGGGAGAAGGAGGAAGGAGAGGGATGGTACATCACTCAAGTGCAGCATATTATCCCATTTTTATTTGTTCCACATTATTTGCTCAACTTTCAGAAATACTGTCACAAAGCAGCCTGTTTCCATTAGTGATTTTTTGTCACTGAAATTGATTTACAGCTTTTCAAAGATTTATTTTTGTCCCAATTTATCTTGGCAGTCACCAACAGTGGATATTCAGCTTTTCTCTTTCCTCTTAAAGAGAAATCAGTGGAAGTCAGTGTTGCAATCTTTTCTTCTACTCCTTAACAATATTTGGGAAAAAAACAGTGAATTACTTGTTGGACAAAGCAGTAAAATGAGAAATTAACATCAGATGGGCCACTTCTTTCCATAGTGTGAATTCAACCTCTGAAACACCCATAACCTATACACCTATAAACACTTTAAATCCCCACTGTGCTATAAAATATAGTCCAACACTCCTGCCTCCAATCTCCTTTATACTCTCACCTGTAGTGAGCAATAGAGAGACTACCAGAAAATCTTGAACAGCAGGTTAGAAGCATTGTTCATGAAGAAGAGACTTTCACAGGACAGATGTTAATTAGAGATATGGGCTCTAATGTGTGCTGGTTAGCATGACTGGAAGCCTGTCTTTAACAGCTTAAGCATGTGGAAGCATAATGCAGGATTTTGCAGCTCCTTGACACAGGCACCTTCCTTCTAAAAAAAAGCGTAAGTACAGGTTAGACATAGATCATCCATGACAGACTCTATAACTTTCCTTAACAACAAGTTCCAAAAGTTCACAGTTTTTGCTACTAGAACAGTTATTCTAGAAGTTCATCCAACCTGTACCTCCAAGTAAGTTGTTAACACCTAATCATTCCTGTTACCCTCCCAAGAATTTTATCTGATTTGCTGACATGCTCGTTAAAGGCTGTACCCAAAGCAGCAGGAAGTATTACAGGCAAAGTCTTAAGATTTTTAAGTGGAACAATGATTTTGCAGTTCCTGCAGGTCAGCTACCCATTTATGTGTTCCCATAAATTTGTTGAATGGTGAAAAAGACTGTAGCCAGGAATTGTACTTGTTCAGCCTGTAATGCACTGTAATTTTCAGAGAAATTTCTAAGCCAGAAATGGTAGCCATTTGTTCTTCATTTTGGCTCTGTCAGGTCACATCAACCATTCCTGCAATTTCTCAGAACTCTTACAAATTTATTCTTTTATTCCTCCTCAGACTTAAAATATTTGCAGGTTCTTGAAATCTACTCTCCATTTCATCATCCTGGTCCAATCATAATGTTACTATAGTATAACACCAAATATAGGGAAGATGGAAATACCCAACCTGACACATTTTTCCTGGTTTATTAATGATCAGTTAACACCTTTTGAGCACAGTTCTCTAAACACTTTGGCATTTAAGCTCTAGGAGGTTTCCCAAGATGGCTTATCAGAATGCCATCAGGACTGTAAAAATGCCTTTCCCTGTCCACAATGCCCATACCTTTCTCAGGGTAGAAAACTGATTTCAGTAAATCTATGGGGTGATAAATACTTATCTGCTAGCAAGCTTCCAGGTACCTACCAATTATTCAACTGTTTTTTCTTGGAAGCTGATGGAGCTGGCCTTTTCTGATTACTATTTTCAGCTCACCAACTGAGAGAAACACTTGACTTGCTCTTTTTTTCAGTGTTGTGACACATCGTCACTGGCTTACCCCAAACAGCTGAAAGAGTCTGACATCTCATCAGTCTTTTTTTTTGAGGGCAGGGGGGAGGAGCAAGGGAAGGGGAAAGGCAGGAGAGGTTTTGGGCAGGCAGCAGCAGAGGAATCTGTTTGAACTTAGGTAAAAGTTCAACAGCCTTAACCCATCTGAAAGTGTCTTACTGAAGTACCCTCTTAATATGTTCCATTTTTATACAAAGCTGGTCATCACTGCATTAAATCTTTCAGCCACCAGCACACAGGAGTCAGCTAAATGACCCCTTCAGTGAAGACTGGGACAACAAAAATATGGTAAAACCTCTGATGGCCTTAGCAATGCATTTTGAGACCCCTAAGTCACAGAGGAGTCCTTCCCTGTTTTGTGATGTTCACAGGATTATCTTTTACTATAATTAAAGCCCTTCCCTTTCAGTTTTTGTCTCAAAGATGATTCTGAGCTCCCCCTTAAGGCATTTAATTGAGCCTGACTTACTCCATGGCAAGTTCTGAGCCCACCTGCTCAAGCAGTGCAAATGCACTTGCATTCTAAGGAACAGGCAGGTGATGACAAGCCAGTCAGCTTATCTCTGTCTCATCACTTCCTTGTGGACCCTCAAGGATCAAGTGCGCACTGCAATGCTTCAGCAAAATTCAAGAACTCCTTTGTGGTGACCTGTCAAAAAAACTTGGCTTTTCTCTCTGTGGGTGACAGCTGTTCCCTAGTCCATGCAAGTCGGTTGCTCTCTGGATACCTGAACAGCATGGAAAGAATCTGGGCATAGCCAAGGCATTCCAGAACTCTGCTGCATCTTTGTGTGAAAAATGTCGTGTTATCCACTTGCCATTTAGACCACTTTTATTTCAACTCAGGGTATGGCAAAACATTCCAAAAAGATGTATTGATTTTAAAAGAAAAAGAGGAAGAAGGGGCCAAAAAGACACCATATATCACCAGTACAGAAGTACAAATTACGTAAAATGATGATGACATGCAGAGGTAGAGAAAAAGAGGCAAGAAAAGAAGCCCTTGGCAACCAGACTTCCCTAGGACATAGGTCTCCCTTAGCTAGACAAGTGACCTCCGGAGTGGCAAAGACAGCATCACATCCACCTAAAAATCCAAATCTGCAGTCCTGACATGGACATACCTCTTTTTTCATAGAGCACCTTAGTTCTTACAGCAGTCTTTCTGTAGCCTTACACAGATGGAAGATCCTTCTTCAAGAGCCTTACGATGTGATCACTTGCTGGCTGTCCTGAGAATGTCAGTCACTATCCTTCCCCAGATCATCACCCTACTCCAGTCACGCTGTACTCCCTCCTTTCCACCCCCGAGTTGCTGTTTATTTTTGGTATTACAGTAGCAAACTGAGCTCACAAGCAGATTAAGCAAGGACTAGATGCTGCAGGAATATGCGAAGAGCTCCTTTTGGCAGCAAGCTACTAAAGCAGTTCAGCATGACAAAGTTTCATCCTCATGCTATTGCTTCCTTACCGAAGGGACAGTGTATGATTGTTCTTAATACAAATAGGCACTGTTTCATTTCTGCATATATGCTTTTGTATTTCACTAGTAAAAAAAGAAGTCTGATTCAAGAGAACTCCCTCTCTGTTTTTAGTAACTGTCACTTCTGAGAATTCTATGTTTAAATACAACATAATTTACACTAAAATTTATAGGCTACAGTAAACTACACATTTTATTAATGTTAAAGAAGTGTCCACATTATGAAAATTATGCTTCATATTCCTATCTCTGGGGCAAGACAAGACATAACCAAAGTTATTTTAATGCTTTGGCACAACCATTTCTACCCTAGGAACTTTTTAAAATTAAACTCCATCGCTGTGGAAGAGTATTATTCATAACTAAGAACTAACCACATAAACTCATAAGATGCAAACAATATGACTCATTACTTGCTCTTGGAAGAGAATAGCCCTACAGCAAACAACTCAAAGTGCTTTAAGGATAGTTTAACTGTCTATGGCTTGCTGGGACTGGGCAACTTCAGAGAGAATCTGACAAACTCCTGAGTGGAGCACATGAGAGAGTTTTTATTTTTTTCCATCATATTGGTGACTGCCACTGTAGGTGACTACAGAGCAGGGTTCTCTTCAGCACAGCAGGAACAAGAGCAGCTAGCTGAATCCATTACACTATGGAGAATAACTCTCATCCATGCAATTTCACAGTTAAGTCCAACATGTAAAGTTTTATAACTGCAAATGCTCACACAGGAGCATTACAGATTTAGGAGTACTGGCATATTTCAAAAAATAATGATGCTGTATGAGCTGTGATGAAATGTAAGGGAAATTAAACAAAGTACATCTGTCAACTAGCACCATAATCTTTACAGTTAAAGAGCTCAGGATTTACAAAAGACTCACCAGGAATGGTTTTGGAAAGAGTCCAAACAATACATGGAGAGCAACAACAGCACACCAGGTACAGCCAGAACATGTAGTTTCTTTTATCCATGAGAGGATCGTGATTTAGGAGAATTCAATTACACAACCAGACTACTTAAGTGTAGCTCCAATACTACTTGATGATGAATTTTGCAATGTTGTTATATAAAATGAGTGGATTCCTCAAAGCACTTAAAAGATCATTTGCTCACAGGACTAGATTAAGGTCCTGAAGGAGTGTTTTAAAATACAGGCTGAAAAACAAATGAAAAATCACAAAGCTTAAAAAATTGTTTTTGGAGAATAGTACGTTAAGTCCTATATTTAATTTAAAAAGAATAGGTAAATATAAATAAGGCTCTTCATAACCACATAGAATAAGATTAGAAGCAACACTATCAGGAGTGATATGCTAGGTTTTTCTATGAGATAAGATCTTCAATTCAAAACATCCCCATCATATCAGACAGCTCAGAGTTGCTGCTACAAAGATTTGTTCAGGCACTAGCCTAAAACAGGACACTAATATAAAAACATTTCTATTTGAGTACATTCCTTAAGACAGAAATTCACATGCGTGAAGAGCAGCCCTTCTCCACATTATTCATCCAGCCCAATGAAAGATTTGCCAAATCTGAATGACGTACTTTTCACTGTGTCTTTGGCATGGGACCTGGGAGCCTTACTGGGAACTGTGAAGACACATCCAGCAAGGCTGTCAAAACAGGGCCTGTTCACACATAGCTAAGAGGATGAGACAGAACCATCCTCACATGATTTCTGCAGTGGCACCGGAAATCTGTGGAAACAGTTGAAAGGCATTAAAACAGCTCCTTGCTCCACTGTAGCAGGATGCCAGCTTGTCAGGATGCTGATCTCGAGCTTTTTCTAAAACAAAAAATAGACACGCTTCATCGCCAAAAGACAGGACTCCTATTGGTAGGATGTGGATTTCTACTGTTACCACTCGAAACTGGCACCATTTGTCTGCTCAGCAAGCCTTGCACATCAGTGCTGGTTCCACACACATCACGTGGTAGCACTGGCTCCACAGCATGGAAAAACCCTTTGTTCAGCAGGACAACATAGCTGGATGAGCAATGAATGAGTACTTTTAGGCTGGACTGTGTTACAACAGAGCTTTTTTCAAGCCCGTAGGACCAATCTTCCTACTTTTGGAATGCTTCCAAGACCAGAAAAATGATAATTTGCTGTCAACCAGGTGAACCACTCTCTGGTCAGACCACCACAACCACCCTTGTCTCGTGGACACACCACAGAGCAATTGATTGTAGAAGCTGCTGCTTCTACTTTCCTTTTTGATGTGAAGAGATGTTTAGAAGTCTGCAATACATCAAATTCAATGGCAGGGACAAAGGGTTCTCCCTCAGAGCACGGTAATGAGGGTTCATTGCCAGGTGTAAAAAACAAAAGTTTGTTCTGCCCACACTGAGGACCGTGCCATGATCTAGCAGTACTGGGTGGGTACAGCAGCCAGCCTGAATGAAGTAGGTAGTGCTATCTGTACTTTAAACATATCAAATATTAGGCATATCTCCAGAAAAGGACATCTCTGAATATACAAGGGACCTTAACTATAGATTATCTAGAAAGTTTGGTAACCCAAACCATGAAATAAGTATTTTAGGAGATATGTGGAATAAGTCTGTTTGAATGAAATGGCTGTTTTCCGATAGGACTTGCTCAGACTAAATTCTGCCCACCTGTTATATCTACCTTTGCTATGAATGGAACAGAACTGAAGTGGAAGGTCTAATCATCCAGGATCAGCACCCACTCAGCTTCTACCAAATGTTCCTCTTTGCTGCATTCCAAAATAGGTGATACAGCTCTTGAGATATAACTCATCAAGCATATGATTCTGTGATTTCATGAAGAGAATCACAGAATGGTTTGGGTTAGAATGGAACTTAAAGGTCATCTAGTCTAACCTCCTTTGCAATGAGCAGGGACAACTTCAACAAGATCAGCTGTCCACTGATGGAATAGAGAAACCTGATTCTCTGTCAGCAATGAAAGCCTCTTGATAGATCAAAACTTAGAAACCTACAAACCAGGTTTAGGTGCTGCACACCTGTAACCAGTAAGCTCTTTTCTCAGCACTCAGCTTTGCTTACCCACCCCACAGCATTACATCTCCCCACAATGCAAATTAGCCTAGAGAGAAGCAGCATTGAGTTGTTAGATAGCACACAGTCTCAAGTGTGGAGCTCCGTGCTGCAAGCTCTAAGTTCTCCCATGGATCTAGCACATGTAAGTCTTTTCTCTCAACCTTTGTCTTTTCTATGAAAAATTGCTTCCTAGAGCTGTCAGCCTCTTCCAGAATGTTGTCAGGTACCATTTGGACAAGTTTTGAACAGCACAGGACGAAGAGTCACAGAAGAAAAACAGTCTCCACAGAAAAACCCATTCTGTATTAGTAAGTCTCTTAACACTACACTCAAAGCTAGTTCAGGAAAGATTACAATCAATTGATCTACAATCAATTTTGACAGTACCTTTCTGCTCCCTCTCAGAACCAGGGACATGACCAGGTAAGTCTGAAACATGTTCTACAATGATTGCATTAATCAGGTATTAACTTTTCAGGAATGTATTTTCAAATACCTAAAAATGCTGGCATTTTCAAGTCTATTCATTAAAAGTATGTTTTTTATATATTTAATACCTTCATGAACTGAAAGGAAAACAGTGTGGTTTATATTTTCCCTAATACTTCAAGCACAAAGCAGCATGTTCCAAATCCCCTAGGATCTGAAATCCTTGAGGTTTTCAATAGGAGCTACACTCAACATTTTTGAAAATCACACCCTAAAATAATCCTGATATCAGTCTCTGCACAACTTAGAAGGCTTTATCTTTCTAGTCAAGGAAACTAATAAAAACATCATTTCTTTGACACCAATTTCTGAAAAAATAAAGTACCGGCTTCATAGCTGGGAAAATGAGGACTCCTCTAGAGTTCGTATTCTCCAATTATGATTTCTTTTTCCCCCATGCACTAGAAAGATACATCCATTGTTTAGAAATTGACTTCTAAGTTCAAGTAAGCAGCTGTTCTATGTTCAGGACTTCGTACCTCCAAACAGAACAAAACACTTGTCTTTACAATAAACCCAAGTTTTCTTCATTAGCCTATTCCAAAAGAACATTCCATGCAAAGCAGATAGACCTGTCAACAGCAACTTATTTTTATTTGGAAAGAACGTAAAGTCAGCAGACAATTACAATGTAGATTTGCACTTTTCTAACTTAGAAGTTTAGATGAAAGCAAGTACAACTCAGAGAATTCAAAAACATGTAGATATGTTGCTTAGGGACATGGTTTACTGGTGGACTTGGCAGAGTTAGATTTACTGTTGGATCTGAGAATCTTAAAAGTCTTCTAGTTTTCTAAACAGTTCTCTAATTCTAAACTTAGTATAAAATTTACAGGTACCATTTACATCCTAAGTGTCAGAATAAAATATTTTAGTCCCAGGACACTCCTTCAAAAGCCTACTACAGTAATAAGTCCATAGGCTGTAAATTTGGGAAGGGGCTTATGTGCGTGAGAAGTAGCACAGACATTCACAGCAAGCCTTTGCTGTCGTGACTCTGAAGTACTCCTGGTTGAAGAAATGCACTTACCACATGTGGAAACATCATGATTAACGTTTAGGCAGCTTAGCAGAAGCAGAGGTATTAACTCAATCTATATTTTACTTCCTTGCAGGAAGTTCTATACATTCTGGTGAAAGCCACCATATCCAGACTGGAATTTCAGAAGGAACTACACACTTGTTCAGCTTCACATTTACTTTGAATGTATCACAATCTCTGCTTTTATGCAAGACTTCTGAATTCTCATGGTAAGGATTTTGACATTGTCCTGCAAAAATGCTAAAAAAAAAAAAATTAAGCTGTTTTGTTTTATAGGCAACCTGCATATTTTCTTTGTGAGGAAAACCACGGATGTTTACAACACACAGAATAAGGACTCAACATTAACACAGGAGGATCTCAACACATACCACATCTGTGGCTTACCTCTATTACCAGCCCTCCAAAAACAAAAATTCTTCTGTCTGACCCCCTACATACATCACACTTCTAGAGGTAAATCTGGAACAAAGCTATAAATAGGGGTCATTAAATGTGCTTAAACTGTCTGTTTATTTATAAGAAATAACCCTTTTTATAGCTATAAATTTGACTGAAGTGCTATCACTCATGCAGTCTCTCTGAATAGGAGGAAGTTAAAAATAGCCCAACTTCCAGATAATTTCTGTAACAACCACATCTCACTAAAGCTGATGAAGAACACTAGAATTTCTGATTCATTTAATTATCTAGAATTGGCAAGCGTCTTAATTTAGAAGCAGAATTTGGTTTAGAGTATTAACAGAAAATACTTTCTTACCACAATCAAAATAAGGCTTTTATTTCTTTTGAGAGGTACAGTCAAAATGCACATTTGCAGAAGAAATAGTGATTCTCAGTTTCATTTCTTTCCTTTATCCGCAAGAAAAATGACCTTGCAGAAGGTTACAAGGAAACAGATCTACACTAATGTAAGAAGTATTTTCAATATGAACTATGATCTTTAACTTAGGAGCCTGAAAAATGTTACAGCTTGAATATTTCAAATTATTTTGGTAATTTTAGAAAGGGATTAATCTTTTTTCCTTTGCTTTATCTCAGGGGCAGTGCTTTATTTCCCCACCCATACGCAGAACCATATCAGTGCTGTCATAAGGGGCTGGATGTCTGCTTACTTCCTGGAAAAAAAATTTACCTTCTACACTTCATCAGTTACCTTAAACACTTCAAGTGTACCTCTGCTATGCATAACATATGCATTACTATTATTTTAGGATAAACCACATGATAGTTTCTACAAGGGGATAATGCTTTTCAAAACCCTGTTGTAGGCCACGGTCCAACTCAAACTTCTGTTGACAAAGCCAAGTAACAGCTCAAAAACCAAGAATTACAGTTCCTAAGCAGCAGAAGACATCTCAAAGAAACTGCAGAGTTCTGTCTACACTGATTATTCAGAGGCAAATCATAAGCATTGAAAAGGTTCATTAGCTTTCAGCTTAAATAGTCACATTTTCTGAGCATGCAATTACCATCCCATGCAGCATGGCTCTGGTTACAGGTACATTCTACCCAAAAGTAGATTAAAATTTTCAGTGCAAAATATCAAGCCTACCCTGCAATCATTTTCCCGAAATTAAAGCAGAAAATACATAAAGTTAGCAGATATTTCTTTTCATCTTTACCGGGAAAGGCTTTTCACTCATTTCTGACAATCAGCAGGCAATCTGCAGCATACTCTCAGCTTCAGCTAAGGAACAGGCAGACAATTACAGGCTTTATTGGGCTTCTGACCTCTAACTCGGGATAAACTACCACTCACTATAGTACAAGTAGCAAAATAAGGACCCATTTGGCACATGTTGCTGAATTCTATCAAACATATTCCTGGTGATCACTGTTTATTTGACACGTCAGAAAGATTTAAGGCTCTCTAGTTTCTCAATGTTCATGAGCCTCCAACATGGTAGAAGCTAACTGGAACAGAGTAACAACAAATGTAACTTGAGCTAGGTCTGG
Organism: Origma solitaria; assembly: GCA_013397895.1. Lineage (NCBI taxonomy): Eukaryota > Metazoa > Chordata > Aves > Passeriformes > Acanthizidae > Origma > Origma solitaria. Next base: position 970,960 of record VZRL01006280.1, on the reverse strand, counting down.
CAATAGCACTACAGAAGTTCTGAAAGCTCACACTTCAGAGATGGATTTGAAATATCACTCATTAAAGAAAGCAGTGAAGCAACTATGATGCCTTTAAGTGACTTTAGTTCAGAAAACAGATCTCTCAAGACAATTAAAGATGTCAGATGTTGGCTTTCAAAATAGAACACTATTGTAACATGACTGCAAAGTTCAAATTTGCTCCCAAACCTGCAGAAAACTGGACTATCATTTCATATCTAACAGCTTGTGGTAGTTTTGCCTGGCCCAGTTTTTGCCAGTGAACAGGGTGGGGTACAAAGATGGCTCCTGCATGTCCTGAGTAAAGATTCTGGAAATTTTCCACCATGTCCAGCAGAGCCAGTCTCTGATGGCTGTAAAATGATGGACATGCTGCTGGTAAAACCTGGGCCAATTAGAGATGTTAGTTACACCTCTGTGAAAACATATTTAAGAAGAAATCAAAACAATGTGAGCACGCACTTCTTTTTAGCCAGGGAAGGAGGAGGAGGAGGAGGCAAAAATATGTAAGGGAAACAACATGAGGCACCAAGGTCAGTGGAGAAGGTGGGGGAGGAGGTGCTCTAGGCGCCGGAGCTGAAAACCCTCTGCCAGCCGTGGTGAAGACCGTGGGGAAGCAGGTGGTCCCCCTGCAGCCCATGGAGTCCAGGGGATGCAGAGCAACCCCCAGAGCCTGTGGGGAGGTGCCCACACCAGCGGAGCAGATGATGCCTGCAGGAAGCTGTGATCCAGTGGGAGTCCCAGAGACTGAGAGTTGCAAAGGCCTTGCAGGAGAGAGAAAGGCCTTGCTCCCGGGATGGAAACAGCCTGGCCTCGGCTTGGAATTCTGCAGCCTGGAGAGAATCTCGGACAGCAGCAATCGGGCGGGGCTGCTCGTGAGATTGGACCCACGCCAAAGAAGTTCGCACAGGACTGTCTCTCGTGGGAGGGACCCCCATGGCTAAGTAGAGGATTCTTCCCCCTGATGGACTGACCCTGACCAAAGGAAACCCCCACACCCTGCCCCCACCCCGGAGCTGTTGGTTAGAAGGAAGGAGGGAGGGGGTGAGCTGAGAAATGGTCTTAATAGGGAGAGGGGTGCGTAGAGAAACAGTGTTTGGAGCAGAAGAATTGTGGCCTTGGATTGATTGATTAAGAAAAGCCACATGCCTTGCCCTAGCCCAGATCTGTTGGTTGAATAGAGAGAGAGGGCAAATAGAGAAACAGTGTCTGCAGTAGAAGAATTGCGATGGACTGACCTAAGAAAAACCCCACACTCTGCCCCTGCCTGGGAGTTGTTAGTTAGTTAGAAAGGAGGGAGGGGGTGAGCTGAGAAGCAGTGCCTTAAGAGGGAAAAGAGGGGTGAGTGAAGAAATGGTGTCTTAAGAGCTTATTTTTATCTCCAATTTATCCTCTGACTCTGTTAGATTAATAAATCACTTTTTTTGCAACTTTAAGTCTCCCGCCTGCTTTTGCCCTGAATCTCGTGCGGCCCTTATCAGTGATCTTATCTCAACTCATGAGTCCAGTGTTTTGTGTTAGTTTTTCCTCTCCTCTGCATAGCTGCAGCAGGAGAGAGCATAGAAAGCAAACGTCGTAGGTGCCTGGCATTTAGCCAGGGTCAAACCCACGACACAGCTAAATGAGTGAGATGTGCTGCTACAGCAGCACTATAAACTTTGTGTATGAGAAGTAATTGATTGTTTTATTTGCAAGTATTTAAGATCACACAAGAGGCAGCTAGGAAAAAATTTACTGGAGGTTCTGTTTCTTAAAAGACCCTGCACTATTGATCAAAGCCAAGTATTTTATGTCAGGGCTGTCTTAAATTTCACCGCTAGGTTTCTTGATTGGGTGATAATGGATGTAGAAAAACAGTCAGAGAGTTCACACAGTAAACCTCAAAAACACCTCTAGTACATTTTAAAGGCACAGTACCACTAAAAATGTCAAGTTTCCATCACATTAACTGTTTAGAGATGAATTCTTGAGTGTATATTCATTACAATGACATTAACACATAGAAAATCTTTTAAAACCTTGTCAGTCAAATGGCTCATTGAACTCTTGAAAAATTTTAGTGAGGATGTGGCAGGTGATGAATAATTCCAATTATGAATGCTGGCAGTTATTCACTGCTTCTGTGACAGAGGGTGACAGCAGATGTCTGAAATAACTTTTGAACTCTCCTATAGAAGCCTCCTTCTTGATAGCTGCAATTAACAATGGGCTGCTTATAAACCTGATTAATACCTGGATTAAAAAAATGTGGTACTTACTGAGTCCTCCAAGTAAAGAGACAAAGTCATCAATTCAAAGGCAGATTGTTGTATTTCTGCACATGGACTACTTAGACAGGAACCAGAATTAGATTGGGAAGAACCTGGGAATTAAGAGAAATGCTAGAAACAGGAGAGACCAATAGCAACATATAGCTAGGCACTGGCCAAGCATTTGGCCAGTGATCCCCTACACCTGCACACAGCATGAAGCACCTACATGGCACAAAACCAACACTTTCCTGACAATCCTCCCCAGATGAGCAGTGATCTCTCCAGGGCAAAGTTAAGGTAGAATGGATATAACTCCACAAAACTGTGTTACAAACAAACCTGTATATGACACAGCCAAAGAAGGAAGTAACAATTACCATTGGTAAAAACTGAAGATGAAAAATGAATAAAAGCCACAAAGAAAGGAGGACATCTGAGTAGTCAACTTTATTTAAATTAATTCATGTAAACTTTCCACCAGGGCATCTACAAATAAGTATACTCCAAGTTCTTGCTATCCTCTGGATGCAGCTTCCAGACAGTCAACATCACATTCCACCTTCTGTTTGAACTACCTGAACTTCTTATAACTAATTCCATGCAAGTTTCCTCAATTGTCATGGTTTTGCAAGTTTCCTTAATTGTCATGTTTAAATAATATTCAGCTAATTCTAGTCAGAGAGCTCAGACTGCCTAGTCAAATTTCAGTACCTGACAGTGTTTGAATACATTTCTGTCCTTTCAAATGTCACACTGGTAGCAAACAGATTGATTGATAATAGTTGAGCAGACCTGACTGCATATTTTTGGTTCATAATCCACCTTTAACATCAGGAGATGGACTCGATGATCCTTGTGGGTCCCTTCCAACTCAACTTATTCTGTGTGCGATTATTCCACATTGCCACATCAACATTTATATTACTGGAGTGGTTGGTACAGAAGGCTTATTAAAAGACTTCAGGTTTTTTTTTCGCTCCTGTAGTCCAAATAGCAGTTCCCTGTGTTCTTGCATTAACTGCACAACTCACCTAAGACTTCCTCCAATACTGAAACTAAATTAAAATTCAGAAGTTCCTGAGAGCCTGCTGTTCTGAAATACTGCAGATAGAGGCAGACTGTTCTTGAAATAACTTTAGTTTGCAAATATATAAGCAGGACGTAATATTAATAATTCCCCTACATGCTAATAGCTATTTAACAATTAGTCTTTTACAAAAGACAACCTAATAACATTTCTGTGTGCTTGCATAGACTGTAATGTTCCTCAGGTAGCATTAGAAGCTTAAAAACCTGTCCTCGTAAACATTTTCTCTTTCGGAGTCTGTCAAAGGATATATGAAGATTTTTTTTCATCCTTAGAAATATAGCTCAGTAACTATATAGCTAAAATAGGATTAATTTACAAAGACAACACAAATGACAAAAATATTTCTAAACTGTGTTTATATAAACATATTGGTTTGTAAACAAATTGACAACATTTACATTAAATACTGAAAGAAAACTTCAAACTAGACAATTTGCATTAAAGAGAAAAATAAGTTAAAAATTAATCACATCTTAATTATTCCATTGGTTATGACTAAATCAGGCACCTGGCAGTTTCAGAACTGAACTGCACTAAAACACTGCAAGAGTGCTGAACACTGTAATCTACACCAATGACTTCCTTCAAGAGTGCAAAATCCACCTCATAGTTACCTGAGGATTCCCACGGTAACTCAGTGGGGATAACAGTATGAAAATGACTTATTTTTCACAGACTGGAAACTCACCATTTAAGTAATGTTTTTGGCATACTTTAATGGACAGTCACTTGTTAGCTGTAGTTTTATAGGGAAATCCCAGCAAAACTAATGCAAAAGTTAAGTCAAGCCCTTCTGAAAGTGTAAACTTCATCCAAATCTTTCCTGCAATATTTGCACTGTTTTGCAGGATTTTAGCTAGTTGTATTTACGAATAAAAAAGTCCTACAAGTTAGGCATGGAAGTATTTAAGAAAACCTAAGTTAACAGAAAAGCATCATGAATTATGAAATAGTTACAACAGTTCATCAAATTATACATCAGAAGGTTACATATATGTTTAATCATAAAACAATATTTTCTATATATTATTCAAACTCAGCTTCAACATATGTTCTCATTTAACAGTGATACTCAAAGTGATATTCAGGTTTTTTTATCCCTTTAAGTGAGTACACTTATTTCTTCTATTTTTACAGGTGCAAAGATACTTATTTGGATACAAGTTCCATGTGTGCATGACTCCCAACATAACTTTAAATTACATTTTTTCATCTTGAAGGCAAAAGGTTATCAATGGTAATAAACAGACAGTTCATCATCACTCATATCTGAATCATCATCATCTACTTCACCTTCAATGACTGATTTCTTGCCTTTGCAGCATGAAACAATTAATCCAATTAAAAAGACCTGCAAATTTAAAGTAGAAAGTGTTACTGTCATTCAGTTCAGGGGCACATAAGAGCAATACATGTAAAACAAATTGCAGCATGGTGATACAAATGATACAATGACAACTACCACAAATAATCCAATTTGATTCAGTGGTCTTCAAAATCAAAATACTTACTGCAATGAATGCCCAGTTCCCAAAGTAATAGGCAGCACTGAAGAACCAAAACTTATGAAGAAAGAGGTATGTCCGAGTAACAATACACTCATCTAAATTGAAAGGAAACAGTACTGAGTAACACAGAACAACAACGACAACAAAATCAGCTAAATACCATATGGTAGGATAATATTTTAGCAATTATGGGGAGTATTTAGCTCTGCAGAACAATTACACTCTATTAAATCTAACTTACTCTCCTGTACCAAGAAGGTACACAAAAGGGACACGTGTTATGGGAGAATGACTGTGAGAGGTAACGCTGAACTAGCAGTTACACAGGTAACCCCACTACCACTGGGAACAATTTCTCATCCACATGTGTCAGTCATTAACTAGAATTTGTCCAAAAGGGAACTCACTACCCATTTTATATAAAGCACAGTCATACAAAGCAGATTCTGGATTAAAACTCGTATTTCAGGACTCAAAAAAACCTGTCTCTACCAGGATTGCTTAAGTTTTGTTAAAAAAAAAATTAAAAAAAAAAATCAAAGGTCAATTACGATGTTGAGTCATATACACAAAAAAAGCTCCAACATATACTGGGCCTTTTGAAACCCAAATAACAGAGGGCTTATCTGTACACAAGACCTGACAGTACTGGTTAAGCCTTACTCCTCTAACGACATGAATATTGAAGTAGTATTTTCTGATGTGGCTGTATTTTTCTTCATTTCTAGACTGATTTTGAAATTAAAATTTTGGATTTTAAAAATAAGAATCAAATTGGCAAGGAATTTTCAACACACAAACAGGAAGCGTAAAAGCTTGTATAGGACACTGAACCTGTGGCATTCAAGGGGTCATGTAAGATGGTGGGCAGCAGGACATGTGAGCCAGTTCATGAACCTCTCAAATGCAAGAAGGGCACACTGAGCTCATGGCTAAGGTAAAATGTCATTTCCTGGTTGGCTTTTGTTTTTTATACTATGTTTACTATGCTTCAAACCCCACCTACACCCCATTTCAGAGCAGGAATTGGTGTATAAGCATGATGAACACTGGTAAGCAATCCAGAAACTAACTGTTTGTCCCTCAGTTTGGACCCCAGGTTTGGAAATATTCCCCAGGTGCAGTTGAAGTACAGATTTCTTGCCTTCTAAAGCTGTGAGTGATATGCTAGTTATGTAGTTACATAGTTCACTTTTAGCAGCCATCTAACTAAGAAATGCCAGTAAAATGAAGATGGTTTATAATTGCAGATAATATTGTCAATACCATCTGCAGCTCTCCAGCTGGTTACTTGAATTAAAAAAACAACTAAAAGACTTTCAGATGGCTCTTTATAATAATTGGATTAAATAGATGATGATAAATATTTTAGAACAGGTTGACCTTGCAAAAATGTTTCTATGCAATGGATCACAAGAGCAGATAACTAAATTTTAGCTATTGTTTCTGAACTAATGTTACTTAATAGGCTGACACAACATTTTTCATCAATTTATTTCTCCATATGACTCAATTTAGAATAAGTTATAATGAATAACCTGAATTAAGATAGCCACTTGTTATCCAGAATGATCAGTATGAATATTACAGATGTATCTTGATCATGTGGAACAAAAGTACATGTGGAAAGCTACCAAGCCTCCAATAAATACCTGCCACCATTTTAAAAATACAACATATTCTATGTACATTTGTAGTGCTGACCATAGAACAAAGCGAAACAGCCACGATTTGAGAGAAAAGAATTTTTTAAACAAAGCTTAACAAGTACTAATAGTCATTACTGCCAGAAGAGTCAACTGTTTTTTGAGTCCACTGACGAAGCTTTTCATTATGGTAAATTAGAGACAGTTAGACTCAATGTACTATTTTCAAATGTGAATTAGCTAGTTTAGCTAGACTAATTACAATAATAATTCTGTTTAAAACTAAATATTAAAGCCTAAAATGTGATTTTTTTCACTGAAAACTCAGATTATGAGAACTTACTGACGAAGTCCATCTTTTCTGTATCTCAAAACACAGTGAGCTTTTATAAAAAGCATGTAGAAGGAAATAGTTTCTTAGGGAAGAATTACAAATTGTTGTGAACAATGTAATTTATAAACATTGGCATTATTTGAAAGTCAATACTGTACACTTGTTTTACCTCTTCATTAATCAGCTAGACAATGAAACAGGCTATATCCTCTGTAAATCCACAGATTAAACTGGGGAGAAGTGGAGAGGAGAAGTCCAACACAGTAGATAGATTTAGAAAAGGGCTATTTTTCAAGCCCCTTGAAACAGTCCCCAAAGTTTAACAGAGACAGAAGCCCTGCACCTGGAACAAAGTGACACAATGCAACCACGCAGGCTGAGGGTTGACCAGATACAAGGCAACTCTGCAGAAAGCAACCTCATCTCCCAGTAGACAAACAGAACATGTAGTTACCAGTGTTCATCTGTAACTCGAAAATGTAGCTGAGTATCAGCCTTCACTATCTGGAATGCAGCCAACATGCATGGCACTGATAATTTCTTCCACTGCGACTGAAACTGCATCTGCAACAGTGCCATCTTGGGCTACCCAATACAAAAGCAGCATTGACTTATTGGTGCAAATCCAGTGGAGGACCACTGCAACAGCTCGGAGCACATAGCATACAGCAAAGATGGATTTTTTCAGCTTCAAGTAAAGGTGTTTGCAGGTGTGTCTTACTGCTACCTCTGCTATCTAGAGGGGGCATACAAAGTATTAAATGAGATTCCTCCTAGACCTGTGTAATAACAGGACAACAGATGACAGAACTGCAGGAAGAAATATTTCTATTAAATAGCAGGAGAAGCAATCAGCATAGGTAAACACTGAAGCAGGCTGCCCCTGGAGACATTCACATCTGGACGGATGTGAGCAACCTGCCCTCCTTTGTCCCTCTTGGGGGTCAGACCAGACTACCTCTTCGGTCCTGTGTGTGCTCAAAATCATAACATAAAGGTAGATCTTGAGACAGTACAAATCTAATTAACAATGGTATTTTGGACAGAAAACCCAAAGTGAGAATGTGATCTAAAGACGGATGAAGTCTACATCCCCAATTTCAAGCAGAACCTAGTTTTACTTCAAATACACTCCAAAGTACTTCGCTTCCAAAGGAAAACCTGCACCCTTACTGTGCTAGAACATATATGCGCTGCTAAACTTCAGAACTCTATTGAAGGCATGGCTTATCCAAGAATTATCAAGTATCCGAGAATGCTTATTTCATACAGCTTGGCTGCCAATAATTCAAAAGCTCTTTTGTAAAAAGTAGCTGCTATGTGCAGTTTCCAGGTATGGTTTTGGTCACAGATCAAATTGCTGATACAAAGCAAGGTTCAGGAGCCTCGACAGAAGGATATTAGCAGGTATATTAAAAATTTTCCCTTTTTGCACCTATCATCTCACAACCTAACATCTTTATCAATATTTCATGTGTTAAGGTCACTCAAGTGCTTCCGGAGTCCACAGAAGTTTATGTTAAAGATTGTATTTCATGTATCACTTCCAGCTTTCTCTGGAAACCGATTCATGGAATGGCAGCAACAGCTGACCCAGCCACAAATACAGTATTTCTTTCTTTTCTTGATGGCTAAACAGGAAAAAATTACTATGTTCTTAATTGCCCCTTATTCAGCAGTTTCTACAAGGGTTTGTTTTTTTCCATGTTCTATTTGAGCATATCCCCACTCATTCCATATTCTTCTCTGCTGTGATATATATTTATGTACGTACATGTAAACACAGAATTAATAGTAGTCTCATTCAGCTGTTTAGCCTGTCTTTGCACTTCACAATCCAGCTCCTCCACTGCTGCTACCGCTCTGGTTTCACAAGCTAAAATTAATCTCCTATACAAAGCTTTTACAACTTTGGGTTGTGACATTCCATACCAGTTATCTTTCAGCTAACTTCTTCCAGAAACTGCGTAGATTTCAATTCATCGTTCATTCAGCTTTCACAATAATGCAAGTATTAAAGAGCTTCAGCACCACTTGCTTCAAGGCTAACTTTGCAATAAAATTACACCTTTGATCCCTTATCAGACTGAAAAGCATATTGGAACACATATTACTCACATATAGCAAGGATCAGAAAATATTTCCCAACTGGTTGTATGTAGCTACAATAACTCAGCACTTAAAGAGATGTGAATCACTAAGCTTCCAACACTTCAGGCTGACAGCACTTTGAAGTACCACAGTGCACTACAGAAGCATGAGTATCGAATCACTCAGATGTTAAACAACAGTTTGCAGCTAGCTAAAATGTTCTAAAATCTAGGTCTAACATACAAGCAAAAAACGCTGCCTGCTGTTTCATTCCAGTTGTCTGGCTTTGGTGTGGGTTTTCTTCGCTAAGATGGAAGTGGTAATGAGACGGCACCTAAATTAGACCTGTAGAGACCAAAAGTCTAGCCAGATGAAGTCTAGTCCAAAAAGCTACCTTATTCAACACAAGCTGCTCAGTAGGTTTGGAATCAAATCCTAACAAAGGGAAAGATTTAGCAGGCTAAGGAGGAGGCAGGAACTTGGAAACGAGGAGCTTATGAGGATCCTGAAAATCTATTTGCGACAAATTATTTAGAAGCCAACCTTTGTATTTTTCAGTGCTTCAACCTACAAATAAGTTGGGTTCTCATGGTGTATCTGCAGATGAAACAACATGATATAAAACTAGACAGCCAGAAAAATTATGTAATCAATGTGAATTATGCTGGTTTTGTAACAAATAGTCAGATCTGACTTTGTAACCAAAGTTACAAGTCTGGATAACCAACAGCTATTTGCAGTTATTTTACAGTACATGAACAACTGCAACAGTCACAAAACTTCTTGATGATAATTACACATTATGAATGTTTACATTAAATGGCTTGAGAATTTTCAAGTTCATCAGAGCTAGCATGGCTTTACAGCATAAGGAGGCTTCCAGCAAGATCCTCCAAGATTCTGTGCTGAAAGAAGAAAGTCACTAATCAAAGATTTTAAATGCTAAATAATGAAAATAATGTTGTATTGAGTGATCTGGGTGTCATTTTTTCCAACAGTCAAATTTAAATGAAGTGACATGTATGCACAGGACTTGCATTTATGTATGAACACAGGATTTATTTGTAGAAAGAGGGTTCTGAATCTTACAGCCAATCAAGCACAAACAATCTTTAGCTAAACATGACAAGAATTTTCACCACTTCCCTCTATACATTCAGAGAGCCTGTCAGTCCTCTTGTGGCCATTTTAGAATTGGAGTTAATCTTAACACAGTTATGGCATTATAATTGCAAAATTTCACCCAGCTATAAGGTTTCTATTTCACTTTAGTCACAGAGAATCTGTGAGGGTGCCAAGATTTACATGTATTAACAGACTAGGTGAAAAACATTTAATGAGATTTGAAGAACTAAACCTGTTAATCTCATTTTTCATAAGTTTAAAGGATGACTTGATTTTAATGTTTATTAAGTACCTTCAAGTGAGGAAAATACTAATGCTGCAAGTCCATGCATGTAGTGAAAAGGTACAGCATTAGCCAAAAGCTAAATCTGAAGCCATTTTAATTCCAAAGGGAGAATGCCCAGTTTCTACAGGGAAGCAATAAACCACTGGATCAACCTGGTGACAGAAAAAAGTGTTCTCAGTGCTTTAGTTGAAACCAGAGATCTTTTGAAACACTATATACAGTTCAGGCTAATTCCAAACACTGGCAACATGTGTTTAAACACATGCCATATATATTATTTCTTGCCTTTGAATTGCCAACTTAAATTGGAACTTCTCCATTTCCAAGTCACCCTTGAAAACCTTATTTTTAAGTAACTACAGACAAACAATTCTTATAAAGGAATAGCCAGTGATAACATCAAAGACAATACTCTAGGGATGAACATGGATGAAAAGTTCTAGAAATGAAGCAGTAGACAGCATAACCTATTATTTTCATCCTAATCAAAACCTCTTCTCTTAGGAAAAGAAATTTCGAGAACTGATGTATCTACAGTTCTATGTAGATGTATCTATTCTATTCTGATGTATCTATGTGTCAGTGAACAATGTACTGCAAAAAGGTATTCACAGTACTCTTAGCTACTCATACTGTTTATAGGTGCCGAACTGGGCTTTCTTTGGTCAGACATGCACCATTGTGTTAATTAATATGGAGTTCTTATGGTTAGAAAGGACTTCAAAAGTGTTAGGTAAAAGTATAGATTCAGGGTAAAGTATTAGTAAGGTCATTCACTAAAGCAACAGGAAAATGTAAAGTCCTCACTAAAATCCTCATTTTATGTGAAGCCTTTTGTAACTTTTCAAATTAATTAATTCAAAACAACTATTTGGAAGTGATACTCTATGGTCATACAATCCTTCATACAAAATTACTAATATTGAGGATTCTGAGCAACTTGCTTGTAGTTTCCCTTTGCATGTCTCCTGCATTTCTCTAGAAGAAACAGAATACACTCCTGTTTTGGCATTTGCATTTGGGGCTCGTTTCCAGCTTGAGTAATATCTATATCTAGTCTTTATTCAGGCAAAAATAAAGTCTGAGGTCCTGAACTTGTTGACTTCTAACAGGAGTGTCTTCGAAGAAGGCACAGATCAAGTTAGCACAGTAACACCTTCTAGGTTGAAGGCCTTAGAAATGGAGGCAATTTTTTTCTTTCCCACTTTACATGCAGTTCTAAGTCAGTGCAGGTCTATGAAAAGGCCCAGCAGACAGACTGTACCCAACACGTAACAGGCCTTGGGCAAGGCTCATTTCCTCAGTGAAGGAAGAGAATCCAAGGGGGATTCAGAGCAAGTTACGCATTTAAAAGTATGTGATGCTTAAAGACTAGCTTTTATTTTGTCTAGAAAGAGGCAAATGGTGTTTATCAGATCTCATAGTTCAGGCTGGGAAAAGTCTTACATACATGCTTGCAGCTGAGTCACTGCTCATTTACATTAAATCCCATTAACCTGTTTAACTAAACCTACACCAAGTTACCAACGCATTAGTCCTGCTGCAAGAGTCTTAATCACATAATTGAACTCCTCTGTTTTACCTTATGCTCAACTGAATGATGGACCCAACAGTTCAGCTGTCCTTAGGCCTTAAGAACAACCATCAAATGACATTTTAGCCCAACTGTATTGAACACTGAAAACTAAAGATTGTTTTGCCTAAGACAAATATATTAAACTTGCTGCCCACGAAAGACTGCTCAAAAAGCTTAAAAAGACTAGCATCGACTTATGTTCATTCGTTTTGTTACTTTACTCACAATTTTCGTTAGTTTTCATCAGTTAGGTATTAAAAATGGCAGGTATTCCAAGGCAAGGACTACATTTCCAGTTTCTAAAACTGATTGGTTGAAACAATGAATAAAGTGTTTTCACTAACACAACTTTTTTTTTTAAGTTGAGTATTAAGAATAAACTTTCATTTATAAAAACACTTGAGTGGCCTGAATGTATCATCTACAGTTAATACAACTCCACTAAAGCCTTTTGATCACAGTGACATTCACATTTAAGAAATATTTATCCATCTTCTACCTATACTAGGCTAGCACAGGACAGCATATTAACACCCTCTCCACCTCTTTTCTACTAAAAAAGGAGACTATGACTCAGAGACAGCCACTGCAACAACATGTTGATGATGTCAAACCAAAGCCATCATTTACACAGACCAACTTGTGTTCAGTACATCAGATGATTAGTTTTAAGCATCAGCATATTGTCTCCATGATCAAAGTAAACTAGGAAAGAAAGTAATGTAAAGTATTAAAAGTATTAAAAAAATTCAAGTATGGGAGGAATTGAATAAGTTTATTTAAATCCAGTCCCAGTTTCTATAATTAAGCAAAGTCTGAGGAAATCAGACTATTTTAATTTCTGTCCCAAAGGTCAAGACTAAGGAGTTTATAAATGCCAGTGAGTATATTCTGCTTTCAGCAGATCCTGGCCAAGTCAAGAAGCTGTTTATAGGAAACAAAGATCTGTACAACTTGGACAAAGTGATCTCATTTTGAAAGGCAACATATTTCTCTTCTAGATTTTGCTACTGTTTCTATTTTTAATCACAAAAATAGGGCTGCTTAAACTTGAACAATTACATTTGTCAAAATATCTAAAGACTTGAAACTGCATTAAGTCTAAAAATAGCAATCAATAAATGGATGAAGGATTTGAAGTACAGGGGAAAACAGGGGGAAAAGAAGTCTATCACCTTTGGGAAATGCTATGAACCATCAGGAATGAGACTAACGCATCCATACTAAATTTGAAGATAAGCATAAACACAAGGGAACCACCTGGCGAAAGAGACTTGCTTGACAGACTAGAAACAAAGAACTAATGGTCCAGTTATCTCCACTAGTACAAAAATAAAATATGTTTTGTACAAAAATAAGTTACGTTTTATATTTTCCAATAACAAAAGTAGAGAAAAACTGAGTGGCTGTTAAGAACTTCTAGAAGCAGTCAAAAAAGCAGGAGTTAAAGAATACTGATAATAAGAGGAGAATACAGGACAACTATTTAGCTTTTCTATCAATTAACTAACACTTTCAAGCATTTTCATAAGTATATAAATGCACACACAATACAACTACTCTTCATACAGAGGAGCTGAAAGTTGGCCAGAGTAAGAACAACTGAAGGCTTGGGTTTGAAAAAATCTGGCCATAAATCTTTTGCTGAGATCAATTTTTTTAAACAAGAGACCAAAGCAATCAATATGATTGTGACCTTAAAGAACACTATCAGTATTGCAAATGCTTCTGCAATTCAAACTGTGAAAAACCTTTATATGCAGAGGGAAAGGATGTGTAAAGTAACACTGCAAATAAAACCAACATGATTTCAATTAGTTTGCTTTTTAAATAAAAGCAGGCTAAAACTCATTCACAGCCTTACTCAAGTTTCATAGAGGAATAAGCACTAAATAAAATGCTACCAGTCTCTCTCAAAAAAACCCATTAACATTAAGGCCTGCACAGATTCAAAGTCAAGGAACATTCCAGCATTACTCATCTGCTTGCTAGTCACTATTCAACTCCAGAATAGCCATAATACATCTTCTGCCCAAATAACAAGTAAAAAAAGGGACATTTAGTAACACAGATGAGAAAGAGCTATATTGCAAATTATATGGAATAATAAATTAAGATAATTAGAGAAAAATAGTCCAAGATTTCCAGTTCCACTGGTATTGTTGCCTGTGGAAGAACCCATGATTACATCTCATTAAAAATTACATAATCCTCTTATCTGTAAGTTTCCACTGAGAATCTCAAATTCCAATGAGAGGCTCAGACCTCAGCTTTCCTGAGCACATTGAGAGATTGAATAGAGTATTTGTCTGCATGTTTGTATGACAAACATACATAATGAATTGACACTTACAATGCTAAGCTATTCACCAGCTGGGGTTTATTTTTAAGATCTTCTACATACACGTTAAAGCAAATGGGAGATTTTAAAGTTAACAGGAATGATTTGTTACCCATGGTTTCTACTAAAAATAGGCATTCCTTCAAATGAATAATACAAGCTTTAAGCAAGCTGATTTTTTGACTTAGCTATACATCAAAGCTTAATATGAAGCAAATGAAAGCCATGAAGAGAGATTAAGCTGCTTATTACAGCTGAGCATGCACCTATCACATTGGAAATACAAGAAACAAATTTATCTTACCTTCAGGTGCATCTGCATCGCAGTCTTTAGACACAAGTGTCACATTCCTTGGCTGGCCATCAATTGTCTTATTACTCTGCATTATAAATACGGAAAATTAGTACACTAGTCTACCAGCAATATTCTTCCATAGACAACAATAGTTCCAAAACTGAAGACTTTTTCCAATAAATTTATTTTATAAAAATGGCTTTAACAAATCTCTTAGAATATTCAAAAGTTATTTTTGAACAGCATATGCAGAGTAAGCTGTAAGTGGTAAAATATATAAGTAAAATAAAATAAGTGCGATTTCATTTACAAAAAAATTAATAGCTTGTGTTCTTTTTGAAGACTTGTGAAAAATATAATGAGCTCTGAAATTAAACCTTTTAACTGTGCATAAAATTAATTTCAAAATCAACTTTGGTGATGAAGACACCACGGAAGTGTTAAGATTGATAATGATAATAAATACAGTTTACTTCTGATCTAAAAGCCAGGTGATAGAATCCAACATACTTGGACAGCCAGAGTGGAACAAATTATGCTTAAGTGAACTATTGAAAACTCAACTGTACCTGCTTAAATGTCCCAAATCTTTGGAAAACTAACTGACCCTGTCAGCAAATGGACCCTTTCAGGAACTCTGTGTTCCACATTTTTGAACAATCAGCGAATAATTGCAGCAGAGTTCAATGTAAATCCTTTGCACTATATTGATTTCTTCATACCCTGATTCACTCCAAAGGGTCTCTCACCTACTGTACTTACTTGCACATTCATGATTTCCTAAGAAGAAAGCCCTCTAAAGAAACCAGTAAGAGTCAACACCTTTTATACAATCTGAAAAAAGTTCCCTAAATAATACCAGCAATCAGTACAAACTGGCACAGCAGTTTTCAAGCTCTAACAACTTAATTGAAAAAGTTTATCAATATCAAGGAAATTCAGCTTTCACTTTGAACAGTCAGAAGAAACAATTTGGTGTCTAATCCTAAAAAGCAGCAATTTGTATATGCAGTTAATTTTATTTCATTCAAGGCCATGGAAGTGGGGAGACTGCCTTAAAACAAGAGATCTAAAGGAATATGACTTAGTCACAGGAATCAGGAACAAAAGTAAGAGAATGTATAGCAGAAACAATGGGGTAAGAACAGAAGACATGAAATTTCAATTATTCAGGGTACATTTAGTAGCTGCCCATCTCCAGAATGTATTCCAGCTGGCTGTCACTATTCCAGCTTACACTGCTCAGTCATAGCAAGCACTTCTTTTGAAAGGACAATGTCATACCTTGGGATAATTCCATGGGGCATGCAAAAAGCACAAAACAGTCGCAACATGGCCATTTGAAAATTTTGTCTTCCTTATCTTTATTCACTTTAACATATTAACAGGATTTTAAAATACAATAGCTAGACCTATGTGCTTTCTTTGATAACATCTGTGCTTTTTTCCAGGTCTTATACTGCTGTTCTCCATGAACAATATGTAATTGTTAGATAATTTAAAATATAATTTAAGACATTTTTAGTACAAGTATTGCCAGAGTAAAACTTTGTTGTTCTGTTACTCCATCTATTCTCAGGCTGAAAGCAGGTTGCTTCAAGGCCAAGCATGAAACAAAACCACATACAGTAACTCAGTATGTGTGCTTCAAGAGCTGACACATTTTGGACACTTTAGAAAATAGCAAGTTATTATATAAAGAGTTAGGATACAGCCTGTTACACCCACATAATTAGTTTCTGCTTATGTTCAGGATCAAGAACTTGAAAAAATCTGTCTCTTAGCCATCTAAGGGATGATACTCCTGGATTCCTGCTGCTGACAATGGAGACACACTGGGTCCTGCAATTTAGCTTCACTCCTCCAAATAATCTATGAGATGACTGAAGAAAGAAAGTGATTGTTGCTGTTCTGGTCCTCAGCTAGGGAAAAGTATCTGTGTTGCTTATGGCAAATACTGGCTTTTTAATTCCTGTCTGGGTCAATCAAGTCTTAAAGGTCCACTAGGTACAAATATCAGAAAGCAGTGATTTTTTTTCAGACAAAGGCAAAATAACCCTTGGCCTTCTTGAACACAAATAGTAACTAGACCCAAGTATGGGAAAAGTTAAGCTTTTGCTGGAAAGCTGAGAAGGTGGTCTGATATGGATACAACTCTTTCTTTGTGAAAGGTTATGAAAGACCCATTGCTGATTAACAGATACTACAAATTGCCTCAAGAGGTGAAACCAAGCTATCCTCATTGGTGTTTGAAGAGCTATGAAAGTTGAACAAATCCCCACAGAGGGATTCAGTTGTTAACAAATTTTCAAAAGCTTCCTAGAGACCACAGTTGAAGACACTTTTGATGAATTGGGGTCACCTGCTTTGAACATACCAGTGGGTGAAAGTTAATAAAGCGAGTAGCCCAGGTCTAGTTAATGTTAATTGCCTCACAAAAGCTCCATTTTTATATACATATGCAGTTAAAAGCAAAAGCCACCAGCACTTCCAAACTAAAAGCTCTTGTCAAGACTAACAGTCTCCAAAAGGAAACAGTTCAAGATACAAACAGGAATCTAACGTATCTAATGCATTACTATAGATTGTGGTTACAATTTAGTTTGACACATTACTAAACTGGGAATTACTGTAGAGCAAAGCAAACGGGGAATTACTCCTTTTACACAGTCTGTGGGCCACCAGACTGTCATACACGTTTATCAGCCCACCCATTCACTAAGCTTTCTTGGAACAATGCTCATTTGTTGCTTGGCTCTTATACAGTGTTGGCTACCATTGGTGTTAAAAGATGGAAGCAACTCTAGTGTGAGAGCACAATGAAAATCTGGACTGCTGAAGTGAACTTGTGCATAGGGCTGTCATCATCAGGGAGCTTGCTATGTCTAGTTGACTTGCCCTGCTCCTGGGTACTCTTAAATCCATAATCACCTAGTCATAACTCTTAAGAACCTCTTCACTGCTACATCCACAGAAAAATCTCTTGCTTCTCTTCATTCCCAGACTCCATCTCTCCTCATTTCAAAATAGCACAATTTAACATCCAGCTATCAAGGTAGTCAGACACTGAAAATGTTTCTGGTACATTCTGAAAGACTCTTTGAGAGGATGTTGTCGGAAATCCTTGTATCTACTTGGTATGCCAGAGAGAAGCCCAGATGTAATTTACCAGCATACTCTTTATGCCTCATGTTATTTTAACAATAAAACCAGTTTCTACTCGAGTTGTATTATGTGCTTTAAACACAGCTCTTTGAAATGAGACATAACAAGCTGAAGACCCAGGATGGCTATCTTAACCAGAACATTTTTTAATCCTTTAAACAAAGTTACAGCTCTTCTCAATCATTCCAGATAATCCTTCTTGCAGTGCTGACTAGGATTGTATTTCAATAGCTGCAAGAATGACAAGAGCCTTCCTACTGCTGTGCTCTATTCTCTTGACCCTTTTTTGCTATAAATTATGCATTTATATTCAGATACTATTTGTCATAAATAGCTAACATGCAAGTGTTTGTTAAGCCTCAATCCTTCTGCCCCATTGACATACACACATTTTATTTTATTCATAAAGCAAAACAAACTGCTACCAACAGCCTTTATTATTTGTTTTTCTCTTCAAATCTTCCATGCTATCTACAAGCTCTATCACAAAGGATTCTCTTCTCAGGTCACTGCAAGACTTACAGATTAGTTCGTTAGGACCCTTAATGAAATTTTTCTTCCCATGCTTAGGCCCACATGGGTTCTGCACTGTAATTGGAGGCATACAATCATTCTACAAGAAAACCAAACTGCCTTCTGCAGTGACTTGAGCTCATAAGTAATTCAGATACATCTACATGAAGTTATAGGCCACATAAACAGTAACCAGTCATGCCAGGAGTTCTATGTAAATGCACCTAAATTGACTTTCATCTGAGTTTCATGCTGTTACTATGCTAATTCTGACAAGTTGAGCCAATTTATAGACACCTAAGCATGTTTATTTTGAATTAGTTATATTTAGTATAAAGTCTAATAAAATGCATTACACTTCCTAAATACCAAATATTCAAATCCCCTGCAGTGATTCTATTACTGTGCTTGGATTGATATCAGGATGACTAATTGCCCATTACCAGACAAGTCAGATGTAAAGACAGCAGTAAAGTAGCATTTACTGAATCCTCCACTTCCTGCATTGACAATCCTGCCACATCAACGCAACACATCTAAGTTGGTCAAGTTCCTCTTCTCTAGCTTAAACACTACTCCAATTTCTCCCTGTAATCCTTTTGCCCCAACTATTCTGTATCCACTGTTTAAACAAAGAATTGAAAGTAATAAGTTACAAAATTTACTTAAAAGTTGCAGCTGAAGGAAGTCAGCAGGTGCTTTGTTTGGGTTCTTTTTGTAAAGCAGGTGTTTTCTCCTCCCTCAGGAATATCCTTCTAGAGACTTAACAGAAATATTCCAAAAGCTCAAAGTGGCATCCAGTCCCTTCAGCCTCATTTAATTCCCTTCTTTCAAACATTCCAGCTCAACTGTTTTGTCTCTTTGATGTTTAAGTTTCACAAACAGCACCAAGGGATTTTGACTTCATTGTGCCTGAATAAGCAACCAGTTCATGACCTGGTTAGTTGTCTACATTTGCAAGATCAGATCTAACAGTCTACCCCTGTAAGATACCAGACTTTAATAAACAGCTGTCCATGAAACCTCTCAAGATGCTTGTGATACATAACTTTGAACTTCCCCATAAATATGCAGGCTGCCACTCAAACTAAGATGAAATACAATAATTTAATCCTTCAGGTACAGAAGATGAAAGACTTAAAAAAACAAAACCTTGAAGTACACAAAAGTGCAACAAAAGCAGAGACTAAATTTTAACTGCCTAATTCTGTGGAAGATTTTTACAGCACAAGAACTGCAGGAGTTTCGTGAAGTTGGACAGTCCAAAGTGCCTAAAGTGTGATTAATCGACACACACCTAGCTCCACTCAGATTATTTTCTACTGTACCAAAGTTATATTTGTCATTCCTCATAAATATGCACATAAAAATGATAAAGTCTGGAACAGTATTGATTTTATTCTGTACACAGCCTTACACATTAAAAATAATTCTCACTGCAGACACTCAGCAACCTAAGCAAACCAGTACAAAATCTAGTGGATGCTATCAACTGTTTTATCAGAAGAAGTAAAGCAAAACTCAGTTTCACACTGTCTTGAGATGACCTAGGAATTAAGTTGTGTAATATATAATACAATAAGTTACTGCCTTGTGTATTACCAGGGGACCTACTAGTATTTAAAAAACTGGCTACCAAAGTCTCTTCAAAAACTGAAAAAGTGTCTGACTTTAAAAGTTTCTATAAACAGTACATTTTTTATGCAGAAAATAAAATTTAAACACAAAAAAACTTTACATCTCACCTGTACCAGGTATTTCTGGCTTCCATACATTACATACTGTGGGGCAAGACTGTAAATCATGTAACTTGTATGAAGAACTATCAACAGAAGTATCATACAGAGAAATAACAGTGCTTGAGGTCGAGTTTTTCCTCGTCTGATTTTATAAAGCTAAAATCAGAAAAAACAAATATTAACACAATGAAATACCTTTTTTTCTGAATGTATTTAAAAACCTCTGTCATTCAACTAAGGCTTAATTCTATTGCCAAAAGTGGGAGGTTGCTAAAATTATCCTCTGCCAACTTAATTCCAATGATTCAAAACAGGTTTTCAGGTGTATTTACCTTAATTTCAAAGCACAGCTATTAAACCAAATTAAATGCTGTTTTTTATTAATGGCCCAAAACATTTATACACTAGCAGTTAGTAGTAAGATTTAAATTGCCTGTCACCTATAACAAACTGTGCACTGGTTTATAGAAGAATACTGTGTCCTTTGGTCAAAGTGTAGTGTCATCTATCACTATACCCCCAGTCAGATCGAGAAACAGAGGATGGAGTTATAAGAGAACATTCCCAGGCTCTGTGGAAATTTGCATACCATATGGTGGCATCTTGTCCATTTAACACTGCAGGGAACAAAAAAATCCCTTCTGTTGCCCTGCAGACACCACTCTACTCTGTAATTCCCAAGGGCTCAACCTGAGTACCATGTTAGGGGAAAGAAGTTGGCAACTGAGGGGGAAATGATAGCACCAAAACCAACAACTAATCTCACAACACATTGCAAAGACTGATGGTCACTGTTTACATCAGTCTGGAGTGTCGCCAAATGAAAAAGTGACAATTTTAAAGGGGAAGTAGGCACATTAGCAGGGAAATACTTAACCAAGTATCAGAGGCATTAATGTCATGTTATTGCATGCAAAGCTGCTTATTCAAATTCATTAATATATTATTAGCATAGTATTTAGATAGCCCTATCACCACTGCACTGTTTTCTACCTTATGAAGCTAAACATGCTTGTCACATAGACAGCAATTCACAAACTTCTGATTGCATGCCCCGTTACAGATTTTGACCACAAAGTTGACCAATACTTCAAATATACAAATCATATGGCTTTAACTTAAGAAAGTCAGAAGCCAAAGTGACACTGATTAAACACTTGGGGTGAGCTGACTCTATTGCCAAAAATATCAGTTTTGGTCTGGTAATTAGGCAAAATAAAACACCTTCCAAAAGCAGTACAAATTGTACAATAGGCTTTTAACACTCATTATGCATAAAGACAATGCTATTGGCAACATCCCATATTTATGAAGCGATACAAAAATATTAAATACATTCAACAGCACATATTTGTTAAATATCTGAGTATTGGAAACTAAACTCTTGAGGTGTATTTACCCTTATCCAGAAGAACCATATGCCCATATTTCGAATCCCTGCCATAGAAGTGAAGATAAAGTACATAACAATAGTTGTAATAAGAATATAATCAAGTGGAAAAACCTAGAACAAGAACACAAGCAGTTAAAAAGACAAGAAAACAAGCTCTTCTCCCACTTAAAGCTAAATAAGTAGTTTCTACTTATATAGCTTTTATCTAAGGTATTAAGAGTCCTATTTAAAAGTTTTACATAGCTGGCTCCAAATAGCCAGCTTAGATAGACTAACAGAGCTTAGATAATTAGTTTGGGAAAGCACTGAGCATTTTTATTAATTTAAGACATACCTTAATTTTGAAGTGTTATACATTTTTAGACTAAGAAATACTTAATTATTTTAAATATGCCCACAGAATGATAAGTCCACAATGGCAACAATTATTTTAGGACTACAGAGACATCCTATTTGTGACTATTTTTCTGACCACATTTGCATACAAAACTTGATTTTTATATTTACATTAATAAAAGCTTGAGAATACTGCTGCTGACCACTACTTTTCCTCAGTAAACTACAAGCTTAGGTCTTCAATAGTCTTAAAAACCATGGGGAAACATTGTACTGACCCATAATACCAAGAATATAGGAATAACTCAACTGGGAGGGAATAAAACACTAGCTTAATGCTAAGGCTTTTCTTTTTCTCTGTTTACTCATAACAAACTCAGATTTGTACATGGACTTGTTGCCTTCCAACTATACCGAAGTTAACTGATGTTCGTTTTTATGTTGGGTTTGCTTCTAAGACTAATGGCTTACTATGACATACGTAATGCCCAGCGTAGTATATTTTTCAACGTGCAATATATTAAAAAGTGAAAAATTGCATTTACTTCACTGAAAAGGGCTAAACTATCCAGTACACCAAAAAGAATGCATGTAGGACATGGGACAAAGTTGGTTTTATTCTGTGCATAGTAACTACAAGTGCTGTCATTCTCTGTTGCCACTGTATTCTCATCACATCAAAATCTATTTCAAGCACCACCTTCCCTAAACTACCTTCCATTCACCCAAGATTTTCATATCAGTAACAAATCCTTAAAAATAAGTAAGGAAGTTGCCTTGCTTTTTTACTGAACACACATATAGACAATGCTGTTATTAATTAATTATTTGGGGAGAAGTTTAACACAAAACAGAGGAGCATCCTTACATACATATATTACCACATCTTTACTTACTCTTTGAAGAACTGGCAACAGCATATTCAATGGATTGGTCAGATTAGTTCCTAGAATTATAAATCCTGAGCCGAAGCCGGCCGAATGCAGAGCTTTGTCCAAACTGAAGTAATTAGAAAAACTGGGTAAGTATTGTGGTTCTCCAAGAGCTTTGTCTTTAATTTAAAAGGGCAGCTCAAAAGAAAAAAAAACAACAAAACTGAACTAATCCCAAAGACTGACAGCTGTCCAACATTTACATAGACACATGCTTTGCTTTTCCACACTCACTGCACTTGTTCTGTGAAAGATATATTGATTCCTGCATCTCCTCAGCATTTGTGCTTTTCCCTAGTTTGGGTCATAAAGCTTATTTTCCCAGTCTGAAACATTAAAAATGCCAAAATTTGAGACCTCTGGTTAGTGTCAATCTTGTTGAAATCCACCAGATTTGCAGCTGGCTATGTTGCTTTCAGTGTCATGAAACCATTCCAATGTAATGCCCATCAAAATGGATTAAACACGTCATTTACTGCAAGAATTCAAGCACCTGTTACCCAGTCAAAGAAGTACCTACATGCATTGAAATTAATTCAAGTAATCAGAATACTTATGTAATCTGAATTAAACTTCCTGAACATATATGCTTCATTTCACTGCTGAATGAGAACTGTTTTCAGCCTGAATCACATTCTTTCTTCAGTTTGTTTTGGCACATTTTGCTCCATTTCAATATATACAATTATAACGAGAAGGGCAGCTTCTATTGACAGAAATGTAACATGTAACAAAAGAAGGGGCTGACTCCAGAAGCAAACTACCCCAATTTTTATGTCAAAGCAGAAACAAGGTAGTTTAAAAGATCAAGGAAAATGCTGAAATGTACTTACTTTGACAAGAACAGAGAGACAGTGAAGAGCAATGCTACGATGATGAAGAATACTCCCCACACAATCTACAAGCAAAAATTTAAAACAACTTAAAGTATTTGCAGCTGATGCAAGAAGTGAAGACTTGCCTTGATTCCAGTAACAAACTAATGATTTTAGAGCACTTCAAAGCTTGAATATACTCAAAACAGTAACATTTGGTAAATATTTGAGAAAAATGCTCACAAAACTTTTACTCTGTTAAACACAGTACATCACAAGCTCTAGTGTCATGCACAAGTCTACCCCTAAGTCAGAAGTGACATTAAGAAAAAAGAGATGACACATTACATTAAATGAACATACTATCTAGCAGTATGCATAACCTGTACTCACTATATTATGCGGAAAACCCTAATTATATACATGCATTTAGATTTAATTAAGGAAATTAGAGATTGGCGCCTTGACCAAGCAGATATAGGATTCTCTATCTAGTACTTGCTTCACAAGAAATGGGATTTCTCTTGAAGTCTGAGAAGCAGCCACATTCTTGAACAGTAATACCAAAATTGAAGGCACTGGAGGTGAAAATGTTATAAAACAGTACACAAAGCTCCAAGATACTTTCTGCAATTCTACATTGAACAGAAACACTACATACAGACATTGAGCAGATTTTTACCTTTTCATTAAAGTCACCAATTAAACAACTGACAAGCTATATATTTGCAAAGACATCTCAAGAGCTCTTAAAGCAACAGTAAAACAGTTCTGCAGGAATTAAGATGCAATTAAGTAATAGACATTACCGCCTTCACAGGACAGCTCTAGCCAAAGTAAACAAGTTCTCTGGCATGCCTCATAGCACAACCATAGTCTAACTGAAAATCTGTCAGGAAAAATTATCCACCTGCAGCTCTGCTTTAGTCTCTGATTCACGAGTCAACAATTCACAGTGACTGCCACAGTTACTGAGAGAATAAAAAGCTTTCAAACCACAAAAACAAGGAGACACCACCCTGACTGTAAGGTTATAAGCTGTAAGTAACTAATGATATTGTATGCTATCCTGTGAGAACACAGTGAACTGTTAAAGTCCCACAGACAAAATATGTGGCCAATACATTCCTCAGACATGAGTTTTATGTGAGAAGTTAATACAGCTTGTGTGGTTTCTGTACGTATTTTTTAAATCCAAAGGACGCCTCAAAACTGTTAACATGAATGTTAGGGATATTCGTCCTTTCAATGAAAGAGCTTGCAACAAGAGCTAAGTCTGTATTTGTAATATATCACAGCAAGATAACTCCACTAAGGATTCCACACTGAAAACTTTCGTTCAGCTGCAGTTTCAGCCGATCTCCATCAGTACCCAGCATTAACTGCAGAGATGACAGATGAAATTGTTTACAGCCCAGCCCCTTCCCCCCAGCTTTCCCAAAAGCAGCCTAGAGTTGAAAGTAATGCTAAAACTTCTTCCTGCATCTAGTTGGCAAGAAATACTTTATATGGCAATACTGTTCATAAAAGTACTAACTTTCAAAACCAAGTATCTACTAAAAATCAAAGTCCTAAGATCAAGGAGACCAAGATAAAAGCTTTGCCCCAGTAACCATCTCCTTTGCATTGGTTAAGTATCATGATATTAAGTTCTATTCAGCTAGCTTACTATTTATCAAGTAATTCCTTGGCAAGATGCTTGTTCCAAATGCATATATTATCAAAGTATCTCTCACTTCTGCCAGATACATGTAATTTAGATTAACCTAAGCTAACTGACAGCTATAGAATTCTTCCTTCTTTTCTCATTTTCATATGTTTGATAAAAAAGTAAGATATTCAGATTTTCTATGGTAGCACTAAAATAGATCAGCTAGGATTTGTTCATTTTTAATCTTAATCAGAGTTGAGGCAAAGTAAAAGGTTTTCCAACTGCTCAGAGTTCACTGTGGTGCTATCATTGTGTAGTACTAGAGTAAATTTAAAAAAAGGAGTTGATATGCAGGGTGGTAACTGATAAACTTGACCTGTGATTTATGTGGGAAGAAGAAAGTTGAACTTCTTTCAAATTAAGTATCAAAAAGTGAAGTTTTACCTTTAGAGGTCGAATAGCTTCACAGAACTTGATCCACCAGCTTTTCTCAATAGACTCCAGATGCCTCTCTCTTCTTCGAAGTGTCCTTAATCTCTCTTCTAGCTGTTGTAAAGTCCGTCTATCCCTTGATGACAGAGGACGACCATCTCTGCACTGGTTAAAAAAAGAGTGCAAAAGATCAAGAATCACCAAATCAAGAAAACAGACATGACAGCTAGTTTAATTATTTACAACAACTCTAAAGAATCTGTAGTATATAATTCATGCATGTAAAATTTCTATGAATATCAAGAGGATGAAGAGCAACAGCCACAAGCTGAAACGAGGAATTCCTATTAGGTGTCAGAAACCACTTTTCACAACGAAAATGTTCAAAATATTAACAAGGTGGATAGTTGTCCTGGGGTGGCATAATGATATCTTGTATTCCCTATCGTTTTGTATGCTTGACCAGAAATATGGTCCTGTAGCTTTAACTGTGTCCCGCAGCTGGGAGCTCTGCCGCCAGCACGGGATGTTTTGAAACTTTCTCCGGCTCTCCTACGGGGGAGTGAGAAGGAAGGGACACTGTTTTTTTTCCCCTCAGTCAGTTGCTGCTGCTGGTGGTGGCTGCTGCTGGTGTGGCTGCTGCTTGGGTTGGTTTTTTTCCTCCCTGGGATTGTTTTTCATCGTTTTGGACCCTTTTCTTCAGCTTGCTTTCTCATCCGAGAACCTGAGGAGCGCCGGGGGACAGCGGACGAGAATCGTCCAGGGAGCCACCGGAGGAACTTCACCTAGCCCTTCGGGGCCCCCCCGGCAAGGGGAAGCTACGCCTGAGGAAAAGGACACTAAGTTCATCAGCTGTTTGTTCAGGTTTTCTGACCCCTTTTCCCCTTTTCCCTTTCCACTGTGTGGTCTGTTCCTTCCACCGTTCTTTCCCCTTTCGGCTGAGATATTCTGTGTTGTGGGGGGAGGGGTGCCAGCACCCTCTGCGGTGGGGGAGGCACCTGCTCGGAGTGCTTTCCACCTAGGATATTTGTCTAATCCAAGACAATAGTCCATGGCTAGAAATGCCTTAAAAGCACAACCATGATCTGAATAACCTGATCTAACCTGAAAGAGGTCTATGTTTTGTGTGGAGGGTTGAACACTGATTCTCAGAGGTCACTCCCCATTAAATTCCATGATTAAGCCTGCATAGCCAGCTTGGCACTTCTTACTTTCTTCCCAGTATTCCATAGATACTCAGCTATGTTTCTTGTAAAGAGCAAGAAACATAGCTCAAATAAGAGGCAGCATTATCCAAGAACTTGTTGAACATACCAGATAATTTGTTTGATTTTTATGTTTAATAAAGTATTTTAATTTTGAGCCTTTAAACACCAAGCAGGAACCATCACACTAAAGCAGGTCGCACATCTTTACATCTCAGTTATATGTAGTAAGCAAAAGCAACAAAATAGGCGTTAGGTAGCTGAACCAAGATTGTTTCTAACATGGATGCAACTGTATTACAAACTTATACTTGGATAAAAAAGATTCTTATGTAGGAGGAAACACACTAGAACTCTATTTTCGAGTTTTGAAGTTCCTTATTAATTTTTTCTCTTATTTTAAAAGATTATTCCTACAAAGAGTGTAACACTTTATACCAGTAAAAGAAAATGAAATCAATTTGTCAAAAAGGGTATGAGACTAAGACCTAATGAAACTAATGAGACTAATGAAATAAACCTACCAAATGTACTAATACTACAAGAACATAGTATACAATGAATCTCAATAGCACACCTTCATACTTCTAGTTTTTACTGTATGGTACTCCCAGTAACACACACTTTCTTCACAACTTAATGCAAAAATATAACTGAAGAACTAAGATTTCAATCACAGAATGAGGCAGAATCCTGACCATAATCCATAAACCAAGAAAAATTAGTTACTACTAAAGGTCACATTATAATACAGACATAACTTGAGGACTTTCTACTTTTTGATCCTATTATTTAGCTGGATTAAACAAGAAAACAAGTTGCAAGAAAATTCTCATAATCCACCAAGGTCTTCTGTATTCATTAATGATCCATTTGTCATAGGTTTCTCGTATTGATTTCAGTAACAGATGCCTTTGTTCCTGTAATACTCTGTGCAAAACCAGAACATGATAAATTTAAACTGAGAGAGACTACTTTTTAGATTTCATTATTAAAAAAAAGGTCTAGAACACTGAAGGTGCCCACACTGTGTAGAGGTAAGCCAAATATCAAGGGAAGACTGTTGGAACTGCTTCAACATCTCTGCAGTCTACTATCACAGAGCACACAACAGCACAGATGGACTGCCAGGATGGAAGCAATGCACCTCGATGTCACTTTCCCCATCAAGGCTGTAAAAACACTGGTCAAACCATTATCTGAAAAGGGTTGAGAAAAGAGGTGGGAGATTTTCTCCTATCATCCTATATGTAAAGAAATCTTACCCTCCTTTGGCTTGCACTCAGAGGTTGTTAGAAGTGTCTTGCTTACATGAGGCGGAGCATTTCCATTAGATGCAAAGCCATCATGGGTTTACAAATGCTGTTAGCATACTGGGGATATTTAGGACTCAGAACAGATTTCCATATGTATGCTCTTCATAAGGAAATTATTTATAACAGCAAGGTACATTAACTGGGAAGCAAGATATCTGGAGCTGTTATTTATTCATAAAGATGATAAATAGTTTGATAAATCTAAATCATGACAGCTCTATGTGGCAAGTATCCAGTGTTAACTACACCGCATTGAGTAAGTCAAACTGGATGCCATTTCTGGTAGCAGACTAACTGAGGTTAGTATCTACAAAGCACCTCTGCCATCCAAGCAGGCCTGGAGAAGTTTTGAGTTTGATTTGATTACACTTATTAGCTAGACAGAAATAACTACTGCTGCAGGACTGATAGAGAATGTAATCACTACTACCGCATTTGTTTCAAATTAACTCAAATAACTGCAAGTTATTAATTTCTGACTTATTCTTTTTGGAACAAAGACTCTCTACAGTATGACCATAAACTAGAAAGCAAGGAAAAAAAATCATTAAGAAAACGAGAACAGTGAAGGCCTTACCTTGGATTTAATCCTTAATAAATGTTGCTCCACTTCTTCAATATCTTCAGTGTTTTCTAAACGCTCATAAGCTGCACTGGTAGTTCCCTTAATCAAGTTTAGAGGCAAAGCTGACATACCATAAGCCTAAAATAAAAAGAAACATGCATACTAAAATTTTCTGCCATATATTCTCATCTGATAAGGCTGCTCTATGTTGTAGCTATGAGGTATCTCTACTGGGTGGCTTTTTCACCCCATCTACATACTCTTATTAAGGCAATCAATCCCTTCCCCCTTTTGAGGAAAACATAACCAACATGCTACACAAATTCCAGAATCCCACCTCATTCCAGTGGTACTTCAGTGTCTCATGATCACTCAAATATGTGTTAAGACTTCATATAAGCATAGTACACTGAAAATTTATCAAACTAGCCATCGTTTTTTGTCAAATCACACAGCTTCCAAAAAGCTTAACTTCCCCTTTTAGATCAAAATCAACATTTAGTGCAATACAGAAATTCCTAGATACTGAACTTTAATAGTTTCAGAAGCAAAGTATACACAATTTCTTTGCAGCCAGTAGTCTTCAACTTGCTTTTAAAATAAAAATTGGGTAGACAGAACCAAATCTACTAAAACTAAAATCCTGCAGTAAAATGGCAGCAAAAGTTAGGTGAACACCTTAATTCCAAAACTGCTTATACATTCACATTCATAAATTTTATTGTTATTTATTCCTCATTATAAATGCTATACCATTCAAAGTCCTCTGCCAGCTTCTACAGTATGCCCAGATTTTTCTAATGCAAGGTCCGTAAGCCTTCCACTAACATAAAAGGAAACATATTCAAGGCAAGGTAAACAAGAAGAAAATGGCATTATTTCCTTTCTGTTACCCTACGATTCTTATAGATCAATGCCAAGGTCATAAGTTTCTCCAAGCAGTTCAGAGACATTAGCCATAAGCTTGTAAATTGTTTATTGTGGATGATACATTGTTCTTGGCGCAGAGCTCAGCAGGAAGACAATTAACACACATGATTTTTCTAGAGTCCTTGATATGTGAACACTTGCTAACTTCAGAGAATTGTTAAGGTTGAAAAAAGACCTCTATGATCATCCAGTCCAACTAGTAACCTAACAGTGCAAAGTCCACTACTCAATGCCCCTAAGTGACATGTGTACAAGTTATTTAAATACTTCCAGGAAGTTTGAAGAGCAGTTTTCTAGATTTTGACAGAAATACCACTCCCTCCTTCAAGCACAGCTTTACATTTCATACTGAGAATAGATTTAACACAAATGCTAGTGTGTTAAAAATGTCACCATACATGCTGTCATATCACAAGTTTTCTGTACACAAGACACAGTCTGACCTGCTTAGAAACCTACTTCAACATACTACAGTCTTGTGCATTGAACCCAAAGAAAGACACTGTCCCCATTTTTCAATTGTATTTTTGAATATGCCATAACTCCGGCTGGACTTGACAACCGTCCATAAATGTGTGTCAGCTCTCCCTTTAGACTATCTCCTTGGAGAGCATCAAGCTGCTTTGGCACCTACATGAAGCTGCAGATATTGTCTATCTGGACTTCAGCAAGGCCTTCAACACCATCTCCCATAGCATTCTCCTCAGAAAAGCTGGCAGCCCACAGTTTGGGCAGGTGCACTCTTGGCTGGATTAAGAACTGGCTGGATGGCTGGGCCCAGAGAGTGGTGGTGAATGGTGCCACATCCAGTTGGCAGTTGGTTACTAGTGGTGTCCCCCAAGGATCAGGGTTGTCCCCAGTCCTGTTTAATGTGTTTATTGATGATCTGGGTGACAGGATCAAGTAGCATTAGCAAATTTGCAGATGACACCAAGTTGGGGGGGAGTATCAATCTGCTGGAGAGTAGGAGGGCTCTGCAGAGGGAGCAGGACAGGCTGCATAGATGGGCCCAATCCGACAATGTGAAGTTTAACAACACCAAGTGTCAGGTCCTGCACTTTGGCCACAACAGCACCCTGCAGCACTTCAGGCTAGGGACAGAGTGGCTGGACTGTGACCAGGCAGTACTACTGGGGTTACTGATGGACAGCTGACTGAACATGAGCCAGCAGTGTGCCCACATGGCCAAGAAGGCCAATGGCACCTGGCCTGGATCAGCAGCAGTGTGGCCAGCAGGACTTGCAAAGTGATTCTTCTCCTGTACTCAGCACTGGTGAGGATGTACCTTGAGCACTGTACCCAGTTCTGGGCTCCTCAATTTAGGAGAGATGTTGAGATGCTGGAGTGTGTCCAGAGAAGGGCAACAAGGCTGGTGAAGGGTCTGAAACACAAGTCCTATGAGGAATGGCTGAGGGAGCCGGGGCTGTTTAGCCTTATTTATAGGTCGCTCTCTGCAACCTTGTAATCAGTCCCATAAACCTTCACTGGAGATTCTGCCATTTTCCAGTTTCATAAACTAGGAGACCAAAACCAGACACACAAAACTCAGGTGTGGCTTTTGAACTGCCAAGTACAGTGAAAATGTCTATGCTCTTGCTGATGCAAGCCCAGGACACTGTTTGCCTTTCTGCTGCAAGGCCCCCTGGTGGATCATGCTCAGCTTGCTGTCCACTAGGACTTCCAGGTCCTTTTCAGCAGAACCACTTCGCAGGTGATCAAACCCAAGCATGAACTGTTACTTGGCATTAACCCATTGCAAGAAAAGACTTTAACATCTGCTATATTTGATGTTGTTCTTGTTGACCCAATCTTCCCATCTGTCAGTGTCTGTATGGTGGCTCTGCTTTATCTACTTCTCCTAGTTTGACATATTTCTCCAACTATATGATTAGTCAACCCCGTAATCCAGATTATTTATGATGACTAAATAGTATTGGGCCAATCCTGAGCCCAAAGAGCTCACTCAGGTCAGCTAGCAGCATAACTACACAATTTTGGGGACATATGAACAACATCCAACATCATAAACTAGAATGCAGGTTGCAATTTATCTGAGGTCCCTCTCTGGAATCCAAAACATTTCCAGCCAGTGCCAGTACACAGAAACACATATAAGATTACTATGACAATATGCCTAAATAATTTTAGAAACCCAAGCTCAGCAGTAATTAGATTTCAACATCTGAGGTTTCTACCTGTTCTTCAAACAGCTAACATATCAATTAACGTATCAAGTATTCACTCTATGAAATCGTTAAGAAATAAAATTCAGAACTTGAAAGCTCAGTCTAAGTTTCTACAAAGCAAAATACAACTCTCAAAGTGATGCACTATTTTGCTGTTTTTGAAAATGTGAACTACATAACTGAACATCAGGATGCTCTAGCGATAAAGGTTCCCTTCCTCTTCCCTTCTAAATTCCCTTCCTGAATACAGAAGATGCTAATAGTAAGATGGTTATGCAAGTAACCCTCCAATCACCAGTGTGGGAAAAAGACACATTGGTCCTTAAACAATATATAGAAGTAGGAACAGAAAGATGAGTCATCTCATGTGATGTGACGCAGGTCTGAACAGAAGCTGTATTAGCTCATTTTCAGCATTGCATTCCCTTTAGGCTGATACAGAAGTTCAATACCACCCTGGACAAAGTTTTAATCCCCTGGGTTAGTACAAGTGTTAAATTATTCAAGAGCTATTATTTTAGGCATCTGCAACTTAACAAGCAAGCAATTTGATATATCCTCAATATATTGAGGATAACAAAGAAAAACAAACCAAAGCTGAACACTAAAGCCAAGAAAGGGCTCAGTCCTGAAACAAATCGTAGGTTCAAAGTTTGGAATATGAATAAAAACATATCAAAAGAGCCTTTAAAGTAGTTAACACAAGTTAATTTATGTACATGAATTCATATAAAACAAGTAATTAATTCCTGACATATTTATACCACTGAAACAAGTTTCCAGGACTTATTTTTAGACATTTTGTTTAGAAGTGTTAAATCAGAGACACTGCACCGAAGAGTAAAAACAGACATCCAAATGTAATAGCCAATTATATTATACACGGAGTTTTGTCACATATGTTCGTCAAAATGAACTGAGTCTAGTACTAAACACTAACTGCTCAGGCTGGTATCTGATTAACACATGTTGCAAGGATAGGTCTCT
Organism: Origma solitaria; assembly: GCA_013397895.1. NCBI lineage: Eukaryota > Metazoa > Chordata > Aves > Passeriformes > Acanthizidae > Origma > Origma solitaria. The sequence continues at coordinate 938,230 of VZRL01006280.1, read as the reverse complement.
AAGGCCTCAGGTTCTATCTATGCTGTTTCTTGGATGCCTGATAAGCTTCACTGAAACCACATTTTACAGCAGAAGAAAATAAGCTAGATTTATAGTTAAATCAACTTATTTTAGAGAAGATTCCTCTCTCTTGAATCACCACAAGTTCTCCACACAAGAGATCACCACTACAATTTAGCTTAAGGGCTGGAAAGCCAAATCCTAAGAGCTCACTACCTATTAACTACAAGTTAGAAGCATCACCCATGAGCAGCTGTCTTGTTCTCATTTGAGCTTCTGCACACAGGCAATACAGATAACATCTCTCGAAGTTTATACTTTGTACACTTTTTGAAGTCTAAAGCCTTCTACTCTAAAGGATAAGGGAAAAAACACAGAACAACTTACTGCAACAGAAAACTCAGCTTCCGAACCCTGTAAGAAGAACAGTCTAAGAAAAATCTCTTAGGACTCTTATCTTATATGTTACTCATGGAAGTGGTAGTTCAGTCTGAGAGTAATTTGAAAATAAGTCCATCCAAAGCAGGAGCCTCTAACTCACATGAATGCAACAACTAGTACAGTACCTTTATGCAGTACCAGCTTGGCACAGAAGAGCAGCAAGAAGCATTCTCTACCTGTTCTTTCAGCATGCCACTGAACCCAAATATAGTCCATGCTCCAGAGAGAGCATTAAATACCTTATGAAAAATTACATGAGCATTGAGTCTAATTTGCTTAATCTCCACTTCTCCCAGGTCCCTTCTCATCTTTCAGCAGATTCAGCTACTCTTGTGCCATTCACAGTTAAGATTAAGAAGGAAGAGCTACTGTTCTGATGCATAGTCTCTTGCAGACTTGTTACAACACTTGAGACGCTTAACTCACACAACCCGTGGCAGATAAGGGAAGTCTTCCTTATTAGTTACCTGCTGTGCTAGTAACAATCACTCAGACACAGAAAGCAGAACATTAAGTGAAGTTGCAACAAGTTGTAAAATCATGTATTACTGAAGTTGTTGCATTAAGCAACTACTTCAGGGATAAACCCTTGAGTATTAAAAAGATCCAGACAGGTTTTCCACTGGAAATCATAACCTCTAGTGTAAGCTTTCTAAATCGCACAAGCTATGAAAGAGTTTCAGCGATAATGGAGCATTAAGGTGGGAACACCTAATCATCAATGATGTCAGTCATAAGCACTTAGATCAGTTATGAGGACAGCAAAACCACATTAAAATTAATATAGAAAATTATTTTAAAATAGAGTTAAATGAGTTAGTTAATTTTGAACACCTACCACAAAAAGCCTAAAGCCATCAGGCATTATATTTTAACTGGAAGTTGATTATGTTTCATTTTCTATATCTGCTATGTTCAGCTAATAAGATATGGTCAAACGATTAATTTGTGGCCCTAACAGGATAATCTGTCCCTGTTAAAGATCAAACAGAACAAGTAAATCTTTTTCTCATCAGCTTGGTACACAACCAGAACTATAAATGAAGATAGCTTAACTTTTTCTGGTTAAAGATACTTAAGAAATAAACTTATGATTTCAATAAATTATCAAAAAGTACTTGTGTAGCATACCAGAATGACTCCCTATTCCATTTATTGTTAATGGTCTATATATCATGCAAGTGGCTTTAAAATGGTTATCACAGAGATTTTTAAAAGATGTATATCTAATCTTGGGCAAGAATTGCAGAAATTAATATTGACAAACATTTCTTGCACAGCAGTGCCCTCTAGTGAAGTCACATAAAAAAGCCAAATTAAAAAAACTATTCTTATAACCACTGTATAAAAGGCATCAGAAATGCTCACAACTTTAAAGATACAAATATTCAAGTTCCTATTTTCTTACAACAGCTTGTTTCAATACTTCACCTCAAAGTGTGACCATGAAAGACAAAATGGTCAGTTATACCAACTAGATTGACAGAAATGCATCTACTCAAGAACAGCTTAATTATTTAATATATGCAGTATTTAAGAAATACAGTCAAGTATGAGCTAACTTGCTTCAATGCAAATGTCCCAGCAAAAAACCCCCCTCAATTTAAAGAATTACTTTTGTATAGAATATAGTTTTATATACTAGTAGCCTAATCAGCTTTTTAGTTCAATTATGCTAACCATGAGGGAGGTCACAGGATACCTTTTACCCTTCACAGCAGTTGACACAATTCAGGCACTCAGATTGAACAGTTTTGTATGGATACAACACACTCTTGGCAGCAGTGCTTCTGACTGAGCACGTCAGCCAGTCCAATTAAACAGTCTCAAGGGAGCGCACCTCAGGCATCATGCCAACACAAGTGACACTGAGCTTGTGTAAGAGGAACTGGGATTCCACCTGGATTGAAACTCTACCTTCTCTGTGCAGCTTGACTGCATAGTTCTCCTGAAAATAATCTGACTCTACAAGGACTCATCATCTGCTTTCTTACATTAAAGCCATATGTCTCTACCTGTGGCTACCTACTCATACTACCATTCAAAAAAAAAAAGCTGGAATTCAAGAATCTTATTTCCAGTACATTGTTAAGCATGGCAAATAGTGGCAGCAGTCAATATATCTTCTGTTAAATTATGAGGGGTAAAGGAGAAAGCCTACTAAAAGCATTTGAAGATGTCAAATGCTCTCATGGACAGGTAGATATTTGCTTCCTCTAAAACCCTGACACCACACCGCTTTGAACATCATTCAACACATTAGCTGGTAAGACTTCAGATTTTCAGGGGAAGTTTTAGCATCCAATCTTCAATTGCTATGAGAGCACATAACTTTTTGAATAACTTTGCTATAAAAAACATCTCAAAGCATGGAACAGATTGACAAAACAGAACAGGTACATTCACTATGAATTCTTGCATGGTCTACTGTACACAACATGAATCTTGAATTGAGCACTTGTTTATCCATTTCTCTACCACTCACCCCTTGCTATACATTCACCTTCATTTCTCATAATAATGTTTTCTCACCACCGTACAGACCCATTATTTGTCAATATTTAAGTGGACAAAAAAAAGCTGTCAATGTTTCTAAGATACAGAGACCAAATACAACAGTCTCTATACTACAGCTGTTTTACTACACACTGTGAATTTGGGCTTGCTGGACAAAACGTCAGTAAAAGAGTTAACTCTCCTCCAGTTACAAAACTGACCACCGTTATTTTGCCTAGCTGCCACCTTCTATACTACTCCATCAGGCTTAAAAAAACATTAACAACTAAAAGATTAATCTCCTTTCCAATTCTAAAATCTCAAAGTACAAAACTATCATTTATCCACCAGTTTAATATCTACAGTTCTCCAACAGTGTAGTAGGAATCAGGCTGTTAAAACAACCATCAAATTGGTTTGCTATTCTGGTTATTTACTACTTCATAGAGAAGTGAACATAATGAAGTGTAATTACATTTCTATTTCAGAGTTGGCATTTAAGTGATTAAATAGTAATGACGATGAATGCTACTAACATCTCAATTTCTCAATAGCTGTTTGATGTCTGCTTAAAAGAATATCACTAGTGAACCAATACTTTTAAGGTTAGACAGATTCTAAAAGGTTTTAAGCTCTTTGGTTGTTAATAATGTCAACTGCAGAAAAGTAAATCATAATCTGGACAAAAATGAGGTGTGAAAAGGTCATCATATTTGTGAGTAGATAAACTAAGTTTTCTAATATTTCATCTTTGAGGACAGAGAAAAAAGTATCACTTTCTAGTTTCATAAGAAATCAAATAATGCTTTTTAGATGTTTGGAAAAATTACAAAGCCAATTATAAGCATCCTTCAAGGACATGCTAAATGAGGTGCACAAGATCACTCAAAAATTAATCTGCCTATCATTGTATGAATAATACATTATTCTGCCTTGAAGTGAAATAGCAATGTGAAGCTGACAACAACTATTGTTCTAAATACCTAAGGCCATGTAGAACCATTTCAATGCAAAACACATTAATGAAAGAATAGATGCAAACTACATCGTCTGTGAAAGCGTTTCCAACTCTCCCTCAGCCAAAACCAGCACAGCACTGCAGGCCTAATTTATCATTTGCTTGTTACTATTCCACATTTATAGACAGAGAGCTGTCAGGTCTGGATTTGCACAGCCCCCCTGAAGATCACTTGTTCCCATTTCTTACAGAACAATTTTAAGTATGAAGCACCGTACTTCAGTACTATACATTGCAATATTCACCTACACTATTTCATTATTTCCCCTTAAGAAGTTAAAAATTTAGAATACGCATCTTCCCTAATTGCATCTTTCTTGTCCCTTTCTGGTCTTCCAAAGTGTCAATTAACATCAATAAAAGATTACTCTTCAGTATATTCAGAAAGGAAATTAAACCTAAACATTTAGTAATATATTCCAAAAAAAACATGCTAAAAAGGAACAGCTCAAAGTTAGTCAAAAGAAACATAACTGCAGCTTCTATATTTTTACATCCATTCACAGAAGCAAGCAACTTTGCTAGATGTACATTTTTGGGAAGCCACATCAACAAGAGAGGTTGTTAGTATGTTACAACAGTATAGTAGTGTGTCAAGAGCTGAAGACTGACAAGAAAGAGTAGCTCAAAAGTGTTCTTCAGAATAAAACTTTGGAAGCTTCAGAATTAAATATTATGCATATCTGTCCTAAACTTGCTTCCGGAATTCTGAATTATGCTTAAAGATAGTACTGTGGCAATATGAATAAGGTCTAGGGACAGCACTCGCTTAAACTGTTATACACAATTAGAAAGAAGTCATGCTGCTGAAAAAAAAAGTATTCTGCTTGACCACACACCTAATTGATTTTTGGTTTCTTTGCTCCTAACCTATATGCTTGCTACTCTCCAAGCTTTTAGGAAATTTAGACAATTCAGTTCTGTGCCCACATCTTAATAAAATAAATACGTTAGGAAGTGAAACTGCTCATTGGAATAGCCATAAAGAAAAACACAAAAATACTAAAGCTAACAAAACAAAAGTTTACAGGGAAAATGTAAGGAAGCAATTAGAGAATTTTTTGTTATGGAATTTTTAATAAGGTGAGACACTTGTCAAATACAACAAAGATGTCTGCTTTAGATTATCCTTATACACTATTGCCAAAATGTTTAGCCTCATGCTAGACACCTCTCTTCTTGCTTGGCAATCAAGCGTTAGAGCAGCTCTGTTTTTCCCGTAGAATACCAACACTACTCAGAAAAAGGTTCTGACTCCAGAACCACAGAGCTCACAGCCAGACATCTTTGCAGCCTAGAGAAGACACTGGTGCCACATTCTGCAGGACTGTCCCAACTGTCATCACATGTAAAACTAAACAGAACAAACCAATTTATGTTCCATTTAAAGTGAGGAGTTAAAATCCTCTAAATACTCCTTTGACTCCCTACTCACCTTCTTTATATCTCATCTTCTCATTTGAATGACATGGTGTTAAGAAATACGACAAAACATTTCATTTGCTCCTTTATTCAAATATTAGATCTTAACTCCTGAAGATGTTTCATAGCAAGCATAAAACTTAAATTAAAATCAAATTCTTATAATAATTGCTTTTTAAGAGGTACCAAAAACATACACAATCTTCTGTATTACATTATCAATGAAAGTAATTCAGAGTTTTCTCCCTGACCTTTTCTTGGAAAAGCAACTTTTGCACTAACTCCTTAAGCAGGTTATTTCCATGCTCACCCTCCCCAGTGATATACCTTAAGGGATGAGATACTTTCAGGATTAATACTTATTACTAATACCTCCCAAAGCTTTTAACTAGTATTTCACAGAAATTGAGGAGATCAGAAACTTTTCATACGGAAAGTTTTATTTCTTTGGCAACTTCAGTTTTAGCAGTGTATTTCATGCTACCCCATTCAGATGCTAGGAAAAAGCTCGTAACTCAAAACTCTGCAAACCAAAACTTTCAAAAGCAAAACTCTGCATTTTCCCACAAATGGCAAGAAAAGCTCTTCTCTGTATGTATCACTAGATGAAACTTACAGTGATTTTGATTTTTGAAACAATGGAAAATGGAACCCAGCAATTTGATACAATGACAACCCCACTGAACTGTAGTGTTACCTACCTTTCTATCATAGTGAGTAACACAAGTGCTCAGTTAACTGCAGCTCCAGTCCAGCATGATGCTTCAATTTGTGCTGTCCCTCAACTGTCACCTTCACCCCCCAAATCCCAACATATCAAATGCTACAATACAGTGTGGCCTGATAAGAAGTCTGTTCTTCATTGCATTAACAGCTCATCATGTACTTCAGAGTAATATATTAAATCAATCAGGGCCTTGAGAGGCCCCAAACACCACACTGATCCTTAAAAAATAGGTTTAAACTAGATTAGTCCTTAGTGTAAATTTGTTAGTTCCATAATTTAAACTGCAGCCATTTACAATCTAAATAACATCACCCTGCTGTATCCCTCCTCCTGTGGAAGCAGGATATGCTTTCATAAAGCCTAGGAGCACACACATGCTGAAGTGAGCTTTTGCTCTCAATTTCTACTCAAATTCAAGGCTACCTGCTGACAGTGCCAAAGCCTTCCCCCCCCAACTTTTCACAGTATTGTATATTAACACAACACAGAAATTCAATTTTAGAGCAGCCATAATCTAATTCTTCATGCTGAAGGCCACACAAAGCGGTACTGTTAACATACATTCAACTAATTGTAGAATGGATAAATTGCACTGCCAGGGACTTTAATAAAATCACTTGATTCATCTCTTTCATGGTTTCTTCCATAAATAACATTTTAAGATTAAATCAGTCAACAGCAGTCACTGCAGGCACAGCATTTCTATTTCTTTTTAGTATTTTGTGTTATAGTAGGCATTCAATGTAAAGTCATTTTTAATTAGGTATGAAAGGATTTGCTAATGTATCACTAATTACAATACAGCCTTTATAAGATATGCATTTAGAATAGATTTTTTTCTTTACTGGGAATAAGTATATAGCAAACCATATATATCTGTTCGTAGCTTCCTATTAACAATACAATAGCAACTCTGGCACTGAAACAGGCTGAGGATATCCAGAAGTCAGGGGAACATCAAAAAATTTCAGATATGTCTGTACTACAAATCCTCAACTCTTCACTGGTATAAATCACAGATCACCTCTGTCCAGAGGCACAGGAACTCAGATATCACATATGGTGTCCCCATCTATTCTTTCCATCATCTACTAAGCATTTGTGGAGAATTTTGGAATAGGTGTCTTTGTTCTTGTGTTCACTCTTACATAATAGTATTCTCTTTCTGTGCATTAAAAAAACCAACAACTAACACTGATGATCAAAGAGTGGTTTGATGACTAAGCACAAAGATCTCCCACCTTTAGAAACTGGGATAAACAATTTGATAAGCAGCAGAAGGCTACCTGAAAAACACAAGAGCCTAACTACTTACTTGAGATGTCCAAAGTCAGCAGCAAGCATTACAGACAATGCCTCAGACTTTCCTGTGCACTGATGTCTTTGTCTCATCTACAGGTGATTTTTTTAATACAAGGCTAACAGCAAAAAAAACTCACAACACAAACACATGGGAAACCACCAAGAGAAAACAGTTACTCCATCCAGGATCATGTTCTCCTCCTCTAAAGTAGAGTGGAGTAATCCAAACTGGTAAAGACTAACTATACACCAAGTCAACCTCTCCCTGAGGTTTAGGGAAATATAACACTCCAGGAACTCTTCATTACTGAAGCATTTTTTGTATTATGTCATACCACTGGGACAAGTCCAGCCCACAATATAAACTGGAATGCAGGTACACAGCAACCACATGCTGTCAAGGGCATACTCAATTCACTCTTCAGACCATGAGAACAGCATTGCTCATGCTGTTACAGGTGAAAATAGCTTAAATATAGAAGCCTGACAATCACTGATAGCGGGAAAGGTGTTACAAAAGCACTACAGCATTAAAAAAACCCAGCTCCAGCTTTGAGAACAGACCTTCTAATAGTTGGTTTCAATGTCTGCGACTGTACCTCAGTCCCCACATATATCAAAGCCAGCTCAGTGTTTCAGCACAAGATTCTACAACTGCCGGCAAACAATGACAAAAACTCACATCAGAGGTAGATAACAAGCCACTCTTGTCTGAGCTCATCCCCAAAACTTCTGTAAAATAGCTCCTCCATTTCTCCCACTCTCCCTTAACGCCTCCGGTAAAACAGAACAGATAGTTCCAGAAGAATGACATACAGCAGTTAAAAATAAAGGAAATCAATTTCACACTCCAGGCATTTGCATGGACAGCTCAGTTGAAGTTTTCAGAGCAACAAATTAGCCCAAAAATCTTACTAATTAAGGCATTCAGACAAGAGTTAGTTCTCATGCTTGATATTTCACCTCATTTATCATTCAGTGTTTGTGTAAGTCATAAATACATTGACACTAAAGCAACAATATTGAAGACTGAGGTATTGTCTTCATCTGAAAAAACAGAGACAACACAGAACACTGAAGTTATTGAACACTGGAATGTTCATTCCACTAGATGGAAGCCATATATTTCCAGGTTCAGCTAGTGTTGAGGACAGAAGCATATTGTGATACTCTGCTGAATGGTGCCTACAACCCATCTGGCTTCAAAAACAAATAGGAAGTAACATTGAAAGAACGAAATATTAGCCATAAATTGAAAAAATTCCAAGAACCATATAATCATTAAGGTTGGAAAAGACCTCCAAGATTGTCAGGGCTAACTTTTGACTGAATACTACCATGCCCACTAAACCATATCATGAAGTGCCAGATCTGCTAGGATTTTTATTGTAAATCGTTTACATTTCAGTCAGCAGTAAAGTTGCTTTATTTTCACAATCTCACATTTTAGATGTTCACTAACAGTTATGAAAACCATGCTGGATTGTTTGAACAAAACATTGATATTCCCACAGCTAATGAGTTTGTTCTTAATGTTAGTCTCATGAAGGCTGAAATAACACTGTATGTGCTCTTCAGCAATGTAATGAAGGTGAATAAGAAATTAATCTTTCCTTCCATAATTAAGGGAAACAAATTAAAATCTGACAGGCTAAGTGAAAGTCTAGATCTTTTTTGACCATCATGTGATCCAGATGTCAGTAGGAGAGCCTTAATAATTTAATGACCCATGTCACTTTAAGAAAAGGCTTAAAGTAATAAAATTTATCGTCTCGATCAGGTTAAAGCACTTAGTCAATGGGGCTGAGAGCAATTCAGCTCACCTAAGAAACCCAAACCTATTGGGCTTTTACCCACTGCACAGACCCTGATGGCTACTGAGCTGTCAGGGTTCTGACACATCTAAGAACCTATACTGAACTGCCTTCCATAATTCTGCTGTATCTTGCATCAGCAGGACAGACAGAAAATCATTAGCAATATTTGTTACCCAATTAAGAGTCTAAAGGTAGCATTTAGTAAGTACCTTATCCCCTGCCCTCTTTCTCAAATCCTTGTTCTAGGAGAGTTACATACACTTATAGTTTGCTTTAAACAGAACACCTCCTTGGGTGGCAATGCTTCAAAATAATTTACTGCATGAGCTATTGCTACAAAGGCACTTAGAATTCACTAACAAAGCTACCTGGGAACAACTTTGTGTTGGAGACAGGGTGCAATGGAAGAAAACTTTACATTAGCAAGGACATGAACTTAAAGATTTAAACCTAACAGAAAAAAAGTAATTTCTGAGGAACTTAAAAGCTCTGTCTGTTATCAGCCACTTAGTGTAAGCCTTAAAACTTCGTTTTTTTAAAATTTTACCTTGATGACAAATTAAAACATGTGGCATTACTAACACGCTGATTATTCACTGAATGAAGAAACAGAACAGACTGGAAAAACAAATGACCACAAACCTTAAATGCTGGCCAAAGCTAATAAGCTAAAACAGTTCCTTTACTTCATATATAAAAGCAAGAGTCAAGTAGTTGAACTAAGAGAGCTTTAATCATACAGTTTACAATTGGTTACAAAATGAATCCTTCCAAGTCCCTCTAAGTTACAGAAAGTACAGCAGTACTTTAGCCACATACTGACTCTAGATTATGCCACAGTTCAATGAGTAAAAAAACCCCAACATTTAATTCTCTATCTGGGTGAAGAAAGAAAGGCTGAAGAACAAGAGAAGACAGTGAATGTGCTACAAGTCATAAGTAATGTGACAACCCCTTGCATAAACATATCAAAATTAAGTCCATTCTGTGCTCAGTACTAAAACGCTGATCTTTAAGCTTGCAACAAAAAAGTTATTTCTCTCCTTCCAAGAACTTAGAATGTCTGTTTCAAACCATAAAAATCCAGAGCTAAAGACACAGCTGAATCCTTTTTGGATGACAACAGTTTTCACACAGGTATAGCCAGTGATAATTTCAAGTATCATGAAGGTAAAAATCTGAAAAAAATTGCTCAGCAACTTACTGTGTAAGTGATAGCTGCCAACATTCCAATCACAGTCAAGGAACTAATGGAAAATGAAAGAGCAGTCAAGCCATCTGCAAAGAAAAAAAAAGAGCCTGTTGAAAGTACTCACAGTAGATATATAATAACACTTCTTCCTAAATTTAGTTTCCAGAGGAGATTTAAGTTTATGAGAAAGAATAGAAAGATTAAGACATGGTTACCAGCTATAACTCAGACAAAAAATTTACCTAGAAGAGTTTTTTTGACCACAGCAGATCTTTCTCCCAAATTGCAGGATCCAGGACAGACTCTTGTCTTTGTTACAAGCTCACAGAAGTTTCATTCACCCAAACAGTCGAATAGCCACTAAAGAACTTGCTCCCATAGCTGTCTAATGCCTCTTCAAGACTTATTTTTGGCCTCCCCAGGGTGCTGTGGTAACTTGCACAATTTTCATGTGCGTTCATCTTAGTTTTCTTGACTATCACCTAATTTCTCCTACTAAAAGCATTATCCAGAATCAGGCAATCATGATCAAGCAACCAACCAAGCATCAACCAATCAAAAAAAGCCTCAGCTTCACTTACTGTACATACAGACCAACAACCTGGAAAAAGTTCAGGCGACTAAAGAGTTACCATAGCCTTATAACTCTAGTAATTAAAAGGGTTAGTAGAAGAGAAGAGTGGCCAAACAAAAAGGCATTTAGTTTCTAAAACCGCCAGCATAATTCTCCAGTACAGGTCTGTCCCTAACCCCACCATGCAAGACATCTCAAGTGCTTTTGGTTAAATAGTAACATAGAAACTTATAGTAAAAAGCCATGTAGCAAATTAACCTTCAGCAATCCATTTCACATTTGTGCTCAGTCATAACCAAACTAGAGTTTACTATTCTCCCCCATGTCCTCCCCTCCACTTAATAAAACAATTTAGAGTACAGCAACTTTTATTCCTACTCATACAGAATTACTAGCCTGTTTCCATTCATTAGCAAGTTTCCATTCTTATTTCCTGAACACCGCACCAAGCGGTCACAAACTGAGAAATCATAACTAGCCTCTATGAGAAGCTGCGCCCCTCTTCTGACCAACCTTACAGGCTTTCTTCCAAAACCACCAAAACTAATAGAACAGCACAACCAAATCCAGCCTCACAGCTCAAATCTCTCCTTCACTACTTTTGCTAGATAATATCAAACAACTTCCCAGAGCTAAAAGCAGTATGTTCCTGTGTTTCAAATACTACAGCTATGTTTAAAACTTATCTAAAAAAATTAAACAAAAAAACTATCTTCCCTTCAGTAGCTGGGAAAATGTAACTTGTTTTTGAAGTTCAGAGGGAAAAAAAACACACTAGTGACCCCTGTTTGTAACCTATCGCACAATGTACTTACACATCATGTTTGATGATCCTCCCATACAAGTACTTGAAACCAACATTTAATAACCATTTTAAAAGTCTGAACTATGCTCAATAGGACATTAAGAAACTAACTGGCTAAGAAATGGATAATTGTATACCAAAAGTATATTATCAGGCTTTGCCTCAGTGGATGAGTTTGCATTCCTTTTATAATCCCACTACCAACTGATGATGTTGGATATTTGTTCTATGTCTCAAAATGTTTGTATTTCTTGGGCCACTGCAGACAGACAAAGGAAAAGGGTAAATTATAAAAACAGGACAAGAGGTACAAGTAAAGACAACAGGCAAGCATTTTGTCTGTATTTCTCTAGCATCTGGAACACAACTTTTGTAGAGCTGTCTGTGGAGTAGCTCTACAAAAACACGGAGGGGGAGGTCTTGGGAGACAGCAACCTGAAGATAGGCCAGCAGTGTGCCCTCTCAGCAAAGCAGTCCAGTGGCATCCTGGGCTGCATCAACAGCAGCATGCCTGTCTAGTAAAGGAAGGGACCATATAAGGAATACTGCAACCAGTTTTGAGGCCCCTGCTACAGGTAATCTGATAAATCTGAGCAAGTTAGGAGGAGAACTAAGTTGGGCAGAAGCTGGAGCATGCACTGCACAGAGAAGCTGAGGGAGCCAGGCTTGTTCAGCCTGAACAGAGACAGGTTTGGAGACACCCAATACAGCCTCTGTCTGCTTAGCAAAGAGGTGAACCCCAGGCTCTTCAGCAGTGCATAGCTGTTGAATGTGAGACAGTGGGTGACAGCACATACACCCACAACAGATAAGAGGAGAGATTTTTTCACAGTGAGATAAAAGAGTCTCCAAACTTAAGGAGTTTTCAGGACCTCGCTGATAAAGCCCTGAGCAACCTAGTCTGACCTTACAGCTTCCTTCTTGGCGCAAGAGATTTGACTAGATGACCTGAGGTCTCTTCAGTCTGAATTATCCTGTTAAATTACAAGTCACTAGAGAATGCTGATAGCCAGAAAACAAAACCAGATGTTCACATCCCAACCCAGTATCTTCATCATTTTACTTTCCTAGAAATAAACATTGGCTCTACTGTACTACATAGAAAAAACAGGTACAGACCCAAATACTTGGTTACAGTCATATCAAGGTACCCTGGAAAAATAAGCTTACATCTCAGCTCAACCACTATCACTACCTGTATAAACAGTTTAAGAAGCATTTTTCCTATGGTGTTATAATCTTTGCAAAGCAAGAGAAACACCAACAAGCAGACAGCCAAAACATTCAATAAGCCGTGGATTTGTCCTCCCCACCTCCTATGCTTACAAGCACAGATTGCAGCACAGAGCACGTTATGATTAAAGTCTCTTCATGGATGTCAAAGCAAACAAGAAGGGCTTTGAGTATATAAGCGACAAGAGGAAGAAGAGGTAAAATAGGGGCCTGTTTCTGGGTGGGGCAGGGGACCTGGCAAGAGAGGACTTTTCCATGAAAAGTCGGAGGTACTGAATGCTTTCTTTGCCTCAGTCTTTTACTAGCAAGACCAGGCTTCAGGAAACCCAGACGAGAGAGCTCAGGAAGAAAAGTCAGAAGGAATATGTACCCTTGATGGAAGAGGACCAGGTTAGAGAATACTTAAGCAAAATGTACACAAAGTTGATGGGTCCTGAAGGGATTAGCCAGTTCTGTCAATATTTGGTGTATGTCATTGCAGAGAACTTTTAGTCAGTACAAAATTCCTAGAATAAAGCAGAATGACTTGACAAAGGCTTGTATGATTATATCCTGAAACATTCACATAGAAGCCAATACTCTGATGCATATCAAGAATAAGACACAAAATAATAATAGAGTACTTAAGCATTGGGATGAATGTTTGTTAGACTACTTTTAGTTACCCTTTCTCAAATATATTGGAAAAGTGACATCAAGTCTGTCTTAGCTCACCTATAAAACACCTCCTTTACAGCTTTACCCTCAAAACATACCCTGGCTAAGCACATCAACTACATCACCTAAGTGTTAAATACTATTTCATGGAGTTTGGCCTTCACAACAGCTCTTTTCATCCCTAGCATAAAGTATAACAAATGCAAACAACAAATTTAGAAGAGGTCAGTACTACGAGAGTAAAGGGAAGGAGTTGTAACACCCACATGATCTTCCTGCCTGTTTAAACAGACCAAATCACTCACTTGTCTCATTCTTACAGTGAACAGCAGTACTGCATTTCATTAGGTAAATGACTGAAGAATATCACACAACATTATACACTCTCACCATACCCTAAAAGACAGTGAACTTCAGCATCCAAGTAGCATTTAAGAGCTGTGTTACGTGAACACTATGGAAAAAAGTACCCTCCCCTCCCCACCATAAATATCAGAGGACACAACACTGGATTCCTTACTATCACACAGGGACTGTACTTAAAGTACAGAGAGGAGATGCTGGCAGTGCCTGCTTTCAAGTTAGCTCTAATTTTTTTTTTTCCCTCTCTGAACGGGAAGAACACTCTTATTGCAAAGACTTACTGTAGGTAAGCAGGATAAAAGTTATAAAACTGTCACCAAGAAACTTAATTATTTTGTTCAGTCAATGAATGAGTAAAAGTTAGTAACAACGCATACAAAGCTCAGAACAGATCTCAAACTTACGACTACTTCCAAATTCTTCAAACAGGAGCTTCACTTTCTCCCACTCTGTGGAATTCTTCTTGTTGGGAATATCCAAAGGAACAAAAGCACTATAATAGAGAAAAAAATATCTTTCTTACCCTAATTAGTCAAATGTAAAAAAAAAATTACTTCCAAATTAAGAAAATAGAACTCCATTCATTCCCAAAGAAAATACAGTGTTTCATTTTATTTATATTCTCCTCAAATGCTGCATTTAGATCAGCAGAGTACATGAACAAGTGTGCAGAGTCAGGTCTGAGGTCAATGAACAAGTGATTTTCTACTTACCAGTCCTAAGAGGTAAGGACCCTACACTCAAGTATCATTAAAAGATTTATTAATATGATTTACCATCCTGATTTGATTCACATGCAGAGGAGCAAATAAACTTTAAGCATGAATTGAGACAAATTCTCTTATAAATAAACATTCCTGAAAGTTCTGAAAGCCAAAATAAAATAATTAATGATTTCCAAAACAAGCATGAAGTGACATGTTTATCTTTCATTATTACAACTAAAATAGCCCATCTCCTGCATTCCATTCTTTGTTCTGTAATTGACCCAGAGAACTGAGCTGCAGAGAAGTTCATTAAGTATTTTTGTTCTTCCAGTAAGCAGACTAGCAAAGAATGCTCAGAGAACAATGTCATGTAGAACAGTCTCTTAGCTGAAAGCTTCCTGGTGTCAGTCTCACCATCTAAAGTCAACTAATAAAAGTAACTCTTCAGCACCTCTACGGACAAAACAGATGGGTTTGTAACAGCTCAAAAAACAGTACCTTCATACCAAAAAACCACTCAAACCATAGCTTTGAGACATGAAATAGAATGTCCACAAGTCACAAGGAAGTCAGATTTCAAGGAAAACACTTTAGGCAAAGAATGAGAGAACTCAAACCAAAGTCCATAAAGAATGGTCACAAACATCATTCAGACTTGTATAACAAAAACTACATAATTAGATCCCTGCTTCAAGTCCCAAACAAGTATGCATGTTCCAGGAGCAGTCTCAAACTAAGTACAAAATATATGCTTATGTTTCAAAGGTTAGGGCTAAACCAACTGTGTGCACTTATAACCATCACATCAAAACCAAACCGATACTCTGCCAAAAATAAAAGTTGATGTTTTAAAAACGAGATTTCAATTTCTAAAAAAAGCTTCTTGACTGTGCAAGAGGCAGATGAAGGGCTAGCATTTGCTTAAGTTCATACATGCTTGTTGACTTCAGGTTTTGTTCTTGTATCTGTCTGTACTAGTAATTCTTTCTCTAAAAGAGCATCCAGACAAAATGAAGACACAGGTATCAAAAACAACTTAGGCAACACTTCTACTAACAAATGATACAAAGAAATCACTGCAGGTTTATTTGCTAAAAATGGTTAAAAGAGGAGACCGTGAGAACAAAAGTGAGCTCAAGCCATTTTCATTTTGGCACCACTATGGATTTGTTATTCCTTGACCACATGCAGAGAACAAACAAGACAAGAAGAACATTTTAGGATATTTATAACTTCCTTGATTTTCTCCCCTGAGAACACGAGGATTCTTTTTTGTTTCTCCTGCTGAGACTACCTACAACTAAGCATGTAAAAGAACACTAATCAGAGCTGGAGCCACTGTATACATTATACTCTTCAATGAGTCCTCAGATAAACCTTGACTGAAGGAGATGGACATCTGATTCTGCTCCTGCTCAAGTTCCATGCACTAAAGACCCCAGAAAGGAACACAGGAGTTAGAAATTTACGCACTTTAGTCCCAAGCAATCAGAACTCTTATTTCCCCTCCTAAACAGGGTGCCTCAACTAGCAGCAAACTAGTCAGACAGCTATTAGCCCACTTACACTTTTTGCCTCTAGCTTCAGAGGCCATAAGAAGGAGACAGAATGCCTAGCCATTTCCAGACCTGCACCCAGTCCACACTCCCAAAAGGATCTCCAAAACACAGCCTATGCATTGCATCAGCACAGCACACAGCAGTTTAGGCTTATTCTTGCACAGTAAGCAAGAAGAAATCTGACAAAGGCTTTGGCTATTTTGCTGTTGACTATATGGTCAATGCAGCCTGGGGGTCATAGCAGTCATCAACAGAATGAGATGTTTCCATGCCAAACACCTCCATTTACCTGTCAGCACTGTGATGCAATACAGTGACTGAATAGAGTACAAACACCAGTGCAGGGGTTTGCAGCTCTGGCTGAACATTTAGCTAATGCAAGCAAACAAAACAGCTCAGCTGTGATGTCTGATACTTGGAGTTCTGGACACAAATCAAAGTATTAACTGTGGTAATTTTAAAAATAGAAGCAAACTGCTATGCTGTTAAAAACACATCCTGGCTATATTATGATTAAAATCTAGATCAATATCTAGGCTGCAAAACGAGGAAAGTAAATGCAAGACAAGCAGTTTAAAACTATTCACTCTTGGCAGGGCCAATAACACACAGGTAAAAATAGGTAAAGTTTGATCCTTAAATCAAAGAATGTCATTAACTGTCATCCTTAGGAAATTATTTTCCAACACATCAGATTTAGACTCACTTCCTTAAGTGAGTTCTGCTTAGATAAAATTTGCATAACTATTTATAGGATAATTAGACATATTCATAGCTTTTTAAGAGCTAATGGTTCTAGATAACTTAAGGTAACCAGTTAAATGCTAAACACTGACAGTCACAGCAGCATTCATTTTGGAACCAAACATTCATTAGCCTCAAAAACAAACATTTTTGTTTCATACCAGACTGCTGTATAAGGGTGCCTTAATGTAGATTGCAGTATCTCAAGCCCCTTGACAAGCACATGACATTTAGAGAAAGTACAAGGAAAGCAGGTAATTTATGAGAAGGGAAAGTTATGACATAGAAATGAGCTCTGAGTATCCCAGTATAAATTTGCCCTATACTACTCTGCATCATGTTACTTGTGTGCAAGGATTTAAGTGTTACAGATATGCACATTTTTGCCAGACAACTGTTTCGTAACAGACAAGTAAAGTAAGAGGTACAAACACTACTCCCGATAACAATTTAGACAAACACATCCTGCTCACTGAGCTGTGTTACCGAGTTAGAAAAACCTCCAAGATCATGTGGCACAGAAGAGATTGGTTTCCCAAAATAGTCACAAAGATGTCTAGTGGAGCAAGGTCAACATCCTGGTAAGAATAAGACACTCAAACATTGAGCTTAATGCAGCTTTTGCAATTGATTTGAGGACTGCTGACCAGGGAAGATGCAAAATCTTTTTATGCAGACCTTTAAAGCTATTTATTGACCCATTTTAATTATACAGATTGCTTGCTAAACCAATCAGAACAGGCTGTCTGGCTATGAGACACTAGTCATGTAAGCAAGAACAGCAAGAAAGACTATTTTCTAGGCACTTAACAGGAAATATTCCAACCCCCCCACTCTTTTAACCTGTGTGCAGGAATATTCTAGTACATTAAGCCTAGCCACCTAGAGTAAAACCCAGTACATAAAATTCCAGTCTATTCTAATGTTGCTCTGATCCTAATCACCAGTGAGAGAATCCCCTGCTACTGCAAGACTCATCTTCACTATCCCATTCAGTCAAACCACTCACATAGAAGCTTCAGCTCCAATATTTTTAATCTCTCCTACCACAGTAGGACTTCACTGACCACTCCCTGCCCTGCTATAAAAACTCTGAGAGTTAACTTCTCCAGAAAAGGCATGAACATAAACACTGAGATGCATGCTACTTAACATATATATATAACTAAACCAGAAATAGAGCTCAAATTTTTCTTCAGCACAGTCACCTCAGTTGCCTCTGAAACTGAGTCTTTTCCTCTTGAATGGAGTCTTGCAGTCTCACTTAAAAGGGAAATACAAGAATTATCTTTTTCTGTAGCAGCATCTTAGGTATCAAGAAAGCTTTATTCTGCGGGCATTAGGATGTTGCCACTAATTAATTATTGCCACCTTAAGAGTGTGCAAGTAACCTCACATACAATAGCAGTAAAATTGTTCCAACTGGAAAACAGAAACCCCTGCTGTTTATCAACAGGTTGCAAGTCTGTACCTCTGGGGAAGCACTGTTCAGTGACTTAGTCCAAGGGCACATGGCCAAGGACTATAACTCCCTGGTTTGCAAGTCAGTCTCACTATCATATGGCAAAGTATCAAAGGGAGTGGTCTAAGCCACTGTAACTTAAAAGTTGTGAAGACTTTAAAGAACAAGCCTAACGGCACAAAGGACAATTAGGAAGTCAAGAACCAAGTTCTATCTCATTAGGAGAGAGGAACAAACATGCTTACAGGTGCTGAGGATTCAGCTGAGACCTACTAGAGACACTACCAAAATTTCCAAACTGGATATATTACCCATCTATCTATACCTATGATGTGAGCTAACTGCCAGAAACAGCTTTTGCCAGAAATTTTAATAATATTTCTTGACCATGATTAAAGTAACAAACTCCTTCAGACTCTTATAAGAGCAAATACCTTACTTTCACTTAAAAGGACAAGAGACTTGTTAGAAATGTACCTTCAACTTTGATCTAAACTAAAATAATATTCCAATGAAATGGTATAAAACGGAAGCATTAATTTCACTCTTTCTACTTCACACTCCAGCACTTTGATATAGATCATTTTAGCATACATTTTGTAATGTTTACCAACTTTATTGCTGCAGTCAAAATGCTAAAAAGCTTATGAAACAGTAGACATTAGAAACAGTCAGTATTGGTGTGCATGTCATACTTAACGGTGATCTGAAATCAATTTTCTACTGCTGCTTGGAGTGTCAGAACAACAGCACTTGCTGCAAGCAGGTTATTCACTTCAGCAACACTCACCTTTTAAACAAATGCCAGCAAAATCTTTATCACACAAGGCATAATTATG
Source organism: Origma solitaria (assembly GCA_013397895.1). Taxonomy (NCBI): domain Eukaryota; kingdom Metazoa; phylum Chordata; class Aves; order Passeriformes; family Acanthizidae; genus Origma; species Origma solitaria. Next base: position 918,872 of record VZRL01006280.1, on the reverse strand, counting down.
TCCAGTATAATCCCACACTACACTTAGATCCTTCACACAACATTTCCATTTAGGAAAGCATAAAGCACGTAAGTGCTAATCATTTTCCTAAAGAGCTGTTTTGCAAAGTCCATTCAAGAAAAAGCACTTGAGAAAGGCAAAAACCTTCCAGTTAAACTCTTACTTTTCAGGTACCTAATCCTCAGGATGCTTTAGCCCTATTAGTGATTAAGCTAGTGCTGATTATACAGATTAAGTGCATCATAATTTACCTCTTAGAAGCAGAGAACAGAACTCTCAAAAATAAATCTTGCATAGAGCAGTGCTCAATACAAACACTTACCCAATTAGGAGAAGAACTGCACAAACCATGATGAATCCCAGAGTGTATCTGAGTGCAGTTTTAACCTGCTGTATATATTAAAGAGAAAGTTAATATATTGACATAAAATAAGTATAATAATATGTGCAAACTGTGGAAAAAGTATACTTGCATAGCAGGCATTCTACAAAAAAACCTCAATAAAATGCAGGAGTAGTTTTACATATGTCCTCAGTATATGACTCTTCATTCTAAAAGAGCCTCATAACTTGAGAACTATGAGCCATGACATGGAATTATGCTTCCATCATAAGCTATGCATTTGAGCACCTGTGGCTGGAAGCCAGGATATATTTGTTCAATGCAAATATACTCAAAGAAAATACTTTCTGTAATACTTTATATTATGACTATTATTAAACATCTTCTCCTGTTAAGATTACAACTAAATAGAAGGGAAAACAATCATGACCAATATTAAAAGATTCTTTAGAAAAGTATTTTTATTTAAGAAGTAGCACCTTTCTGGCATGAATTTACTATATTCCCTGGAAGGTCTTACAAGTCAGTGCATTACAAATGTAAGTAAGTGTTAGCTTCAGGTGAATCACTACTGCCTACTTTAAGAAAAAATGCAAACACTACAATAGAAAGACACTAAATTTGAGTATTTATTTTAGAATCAGAACCCTCTTCCTGTTCTCTACTTTAAAAGCTGTCACTATATATGTTTTCTATTCTAAGGAAAGTCTCACATAAGTTTTCTCTTCCTGTGTATGAAATCTTGCTCAAAAGAATTGCTAGAAAGTTTAAAGAATTCATGAAAATACAAACATTACTTATCTCACTAAAGTGTCATTTCATGTGAGACCACAGCACTTAGACTAAACAATGTCAGACTATGTCTTAGTAAGAGCTGCTCCAGGATTTTTAAGGAACTATAGTAATAGACTTAGGAATTATATTAACACTGTAGCATTTAAGTTAAACAATCATTCTTGTTTTCATTTTTGGGCTGTATTCATTTGTCTTTTCATTGCTTGGTGCATTTGCTAGAGTAAACTTACTGAGCATGTGTTGCCATCATCTTCTTCCTTCTCCTCATAATAGAAGTAGACAAAGGGAATCCACAGAAAGACGCAGAACAGAATGATCGAGTACAGAGCTAGGAGGAAGAATTTAATTAAATGAAGAGACAGTTACATTGGCATTTCATTTACTGCATAGTAATTCAAAGGAAAGACTAAAACATTCATTTCCTCTCATTCTAGCTCTTGATTTCAAGCATTGAGAAGTTAGTAAAATTCATTAGCCAGCATACAAACCATTACTGTTTAGTGAACTCCAAAGGACTTGATAAAGTTAAACCTTTCAGACTAAGGATCAGATCCATCTTGAGATCCATCTTCAATTCAGCAATAACAAAAGACTAAAAATTATCAACTGTATGCAGGTGATACACAGTATTAGCACACTAGCTTAAAGAATAGTGCATAAAAGCAAGCTAAGTCACCCAGTAACAGGTTGTTCGTAGAAAATGCATATAAAATGAAACAAATTTAGAGCTATTTTGATAACTGGACTCATTTTCAGATTCTACTATTAATGTAAGTACATTATGGATGAAAGGCATGGTTGTTATTGATGACCCCAATTCACAAAACAAATCAAGCTGTAGCAATACAGTATCATCACTTTACACTCCTTTTTCAGAGGAAGGACTTATTGGAGATTGCAATAGATATTTAATTGAGTAGCCACTAAACCAAAACAGTCACACTGTCAAGTCACTTTGATGCACAGGTGATCATAAGAAAATGAAAGGTTTAACACATATGTCTCTACAAATACTGACTGTCAAGTTTTGAAGATATTAAGAGAGCTGGTCAAAATCAATTGGGTGGATTAGCCAGTGGTATGAAGAGAAAAGACCAATTTCAGGCAGAAAGTTTGAAGTTTACATCTTCAGCTCTCCATATTTTAAGTAAAACATGCTTTAGAACCCGATTATTTAGAAAAATATTTTAATACTTTATCTTATACTATGAACATTTCAGAAGTCCATTAGGAAGCCAAAACCTGTGAAGCAGTATGTTACAGTACTTGCACCCTACAAGAAAATTATCCTGAAACAGTTTACTAAACCCTCAGAATGTCTGAAGTGCTACACAACGAGACTGCTTGTGTCAGCACAAAATCACACCTTTGAAGGAGTAAGTAAAAATACTTAGGACCACGTAAGTCCTGTGATCTTTGGCTGTTTTTCATCTTTCCCTAATTTTGCATGACTAATTAACACCTTTCTATATATAATTAACACCTTCCCATTAATATATCATTCCAAACTTAAGTTTGTGACCTCTTATCTTGGCTAGTGCACGCCTTACAGTGCCCACATGTTCCAAAGAAATCTATCCCAGCATTTTTTACTACAGTTGGTATAGAAGCCAAATAAAGTAACAACACCTGGAATCTAAATGTGAATCAGTAATTATATCTAAGCAGAATTCATTCTTTGGAAAAATATTTCAAGGTGTGAAAGGTATCTTCTGTTTAGAGTGCTGAGTTAGTATGGCAATGCAAGAAGAAAAAGAAGTTCTCAGTTCATGAACTCTCACATTTGCCAAGATTACAACATTCAGGGCTGTAAAACACCTTGAAACTTCAAACCCTAAAAAGCCGCCTCCCTAGACATTCTAGAGCAGTACTCATACTACTTCAATACTGTGAATGTTTTCAGAAATTAAGCCTCTCTAATCTATAATCCATTTTTTTAGACTAGTCCTAAATCCACATCACAATGGGCCAGAAAATTAGGCAAGTTACATGCATCATTAATCCAAGACCAGAATAATCAGCCCATAGAGGTCACCACAAGCACAGAAACATCCTCACTTACAAGTTATACTACACTGAATTCAGCATACCTTACTCATGGGATATGTCCTTAGCTCATTACATAATGGCACTGTGATCCATGTTTCTTCCAAGGAAGAAGGAAGAAACATATAAATTAAAGAGACTATATGCAAACTATATGCGCAACTTTATTTACACAGAATCATTACGGTTTGGAAAAAACCTACAAGATCCAACCTTTAAATATGTTATCTGTTGCCACTAAACTGCTTGAGAATCATAGATTAAACAGATCTTCAAGTATTGCATGGATATTATAAACATGCGGTAGAATAAACTCCCATCCACACTTACAACTGCAAAAGCTCTGCTATTTGCTCTGTTGAAAAGCTTTGTTACCATAGAAATTTTATAGGACAAGCACAGGAAAAAAGCAGCTTTGGATTTACTTTTCACAAGCAAAATCATCCCAAGACAGACCTTTTTGTTTATAAATCAAGTGTTTTTAAACTGACTGTGAGGATTTTTTAGTTAGAATGGAAAATAAAACTTGTATTTCCCATAGCTGAAGCAAAAGATTTTGCTTGCTATTATACTACAAAAGCCAGATGAGGAGTGGCTGTGGTCACTTGGTCTGTTCAGCTTGGAGAAGATTGAGGGGAGACCTCACTGCAGTTACAGCTTCCTCATGAGGGGAAGAGGAAGGGCAGACACTGATCTCTCCTTTCTGGTGACCAAGGTCAGAACTCAAGGGAATGGCCTGAAGCTGTGTCAGGGAAGGTTTAGGAAAAGGTTCAGGAAAAGATTCTTCACATGGAGGATGGCTAGGCAGTGGCACAGGCTCCCCAGGGAAGCTGTCACAGCACCAAGCCTGACAAGACTTTAAGAAGTGGTCTCAGGACAGTTCTCTCAGGTACATGGTGTGAGTCTTTGGGTGTTCTGCTCAGGGCCAGGAGCTGGACTCCAGGATCCTGATAGGTAGTTTCCAACTCAGCGTATTCTATGGTTCTGTGTAACTGTAACAGATTTGCCCAAGTTCCTACCAACAAGACAGGAAACCAGACAACTGGTTTTTTAATTTTAATTTTCAGAACTTATGAAAAAGGAAATGTAGCACCTTTAATCAGCCCATAAAACTTGGTTACCTGAGGGCAAGCCTCCAACTGCCTGCTGTCCTACACAATAAAAGGGCTGTTTATTCCCTGAAAAGCTAAACTTCAAAAACAAAGGTCTTGTGGCAGCAACCAGCCAGTCAACAAAGTGACAAATATTCCCTTTCCCCTAACTCCCCTGTGACCTTGTGACATAACACATTGTCTCAGCTCTCAGGAACGGCTCTTTGTTCTAGTTCGGAGGTTTAACTTTTCTTTCAAAACATTTTTCTGGGTTTTATCAAAAGCTTGAAGCATTGCCACTGGAAGAATGTTTCACTATACGGACAATACAAGAGTGTTTCTTGCTAAAGCCTAAGGAACATTCAGCAAGAACTCCTTCGCAAGGTTTGTCTGTTGTAAAGTTGTTCCTTAGAGACAATTCTTATCTCAAGTTATTCATTCTGCTGATTTGCACCAAATCAATACAAAGACTTCTTTAGTATGAGAAAGTTGCAATCATAGTAGTCTTCAAGTAATAATAGCAAAGGTTCCTTTATCATGTTTTGACTTGTTGGATATTTTTTTTCCTAGAAGAACTGAAAAGGTTTCAAGCTGAGTATCCAAGATCAGTATTCCCTCAAATTCCTTTAAGAGACTATAGAAGGCTCAAGAATATTATATGATCAGAAGCCTTTTACATCACACAAAACTTGCTCTTCCAGATCATATAATATACTAGTGCATTACATAACATCAAAATTACTAAATTGCTTAAAACAATGATTTGTTACATACTTCCTCACTTTTTCTGCTGAGAAGTTACAAGCTACTTCAAGAAATTCATGATCAGTCTTTCATCCCAAATATATTATTCTTAACCCATGAAAAATGTTTTAAAATAAATTTTCTTCAAGACTGGAAGAAAATACATGTTGTATTCCCAAGTGGAACTTAAGGAATACAAAACAGTAGTGAAATTCTAGTCAGACAGTTGTTTTGAAGCATTTCATCACAGTAAGTTTCAATGCTGATGGACTTTTAATTTATGTTCTGGCACATTGCTTCCAGAAAAATTACACTAATTACAAGAGTGTCTGTGTAGATATAACTCCACAGTATTTGTCAACTACAGCTATGGATCTCCCACCGTATTTAGAATGGTTTCTCCTAGAACCAGACCATGAAAACATGAAGTCACATTTGATTTGTACTTAATTCCTAGAAGCCCAAATTCTTGTGTCAATGGCTCAATGTCAATGACTTATCAAACATTTACAGTATGCAGATAAAACTCCGTGTAAAAATCAGCCAAGTAATACCACTTACCCTTCTGGAGAAATTTTTACTCAAAAACTTTAACCTAGGAATCACCATACTATTGCTGATTTTAAAAGAAAATAGAAAATATAAAGTTTAACACAGACATTAGAGCACACATGAAGAGATCCCATAAAATTTAGCAGACATTCCTTGCCACACTGTAGGTGGGAGTCACTAACACACGCAGCTCAAGATCTTGGTCTGTCTCACAAGAAGATTAGAATCTACCAGTAACATCCTTTCACTGTTCAAAAAATTTCACAAAAGGACACTGAACATCAAGATGATTCCAACAGGCAGTACTTACTCACTAGAGGAAAAACTACAGAACACACCTCCAGGTTACTATCAATTGTTTCAACCTCACTTATTGTGATACAAAGCAAACTGTGTTGTACAGTTTCCAACACTTTCTGAAAATAGTTTTCCTTCCAAAACAAACTGACATGCTTTCTTAGAGATTTGCGAACCACTGATCATTGTTCAATCACTAAAGTACTGTGAGGCATGTTCTATTACCGTTGGGTTTAGAAAAAGTAACACACTAAGCCATTATGGCTTCAAAGCAGTTACTAGACTGGTTTCCGAAGAAAAGTTTTTAGGCTACTGAAAACCCAGCTCAAGACACAGTTATTTCAAGCTTGGCTCTGAAAGGTAACTCATTTACAATTCTACCAATAAAAACTCATTCTACTTTCGTATCAGTCTAGCCAAGAAACCAGATGGGTATGAGAAACAGAACATTTTTTGTGGGGGCTAACAACTCTGGAAAAAACAAAAAGCTTTCCTATTTTTAGTTACAGTTTTATTAGTGAAAAGCAATCCAAGTAGCAAAGTAATGATTAATATTCTAAAACATCAGTCAAATCACAGTCTCCAAACTCTTGTTACAATTACAAGTGACTTGGATTGAAGGACAATGCTCTAAGAGCACAAATTAATACCATAAATTGTCAGTGCAACTACAGGAGTCAAGAAAGATCTATACAGTTCTCTGTCCATTTTCAGGAGACACAAGAAAATACTGGTATTCATGCTCTTAAATACAAAAGGATACCTCACTTCTGGTCATCCTGTTTGTTCACAATTAAAAAAAAAAGGTTAAGATCAAACACTTTCCTAAGAAGATACAAAAAAAAAAAGCAGTATTACAATGCAAGTTTAACCTTCTCCTCAGCTGTTATATCATTCTGCTGTGAAACAGCAGTAGGGTACTAGATGTAGGAGAGGCATTAAGTTGTGATTTTATATATGATTGATGGAGACTTTTGAAAAATAAGTCAGTATTATTGCTCACTTCAATGTAACTCTAGTTATAAAACCAGTTATGAAAAAGTGTATCTACTCAAATTAAGATGACAAGAGAAAAATGCTTTTAAAACCATCTTTAAATCTCTAACACCATCTGGAGGATATGCTATGAAATAAGATAATTGTCCTACAATATTTCAAGTAGACCTGTCCAGACAGGCCAAAAACAAAAGCAGGTTTCCAATTTTAAGTTTAAATCTATTCCAAAAATTAGTTCAAGATTTACCAAGAAATTCAGCTAGCCCAAAACACCTTACAGAAATTCATCAGTCTCACAACTGTATGGCAAATAGTCCACTAAAGAGCTTGAAGACTGTTCCACCTTACGAGTTACAAAATATTCGGTCTCTTAAACAAGACTTTAGCAAACTACAAAGAGTAGAAAGCAAACACAAAGCAATCCCACTATTATATAGTGAAGAATCTGTGTTAAAAGTTCCTTTATGAAAACAGAGAAGTTTCCTACTACTTCTGACTTTATGCATTTTCATGCTAAGTGAAACATATTCTAGTTTGTCACTATCACTGGCAGTCAATAAATCTGCTGTAATTAAGAGAAGTAAGTCCACTATTCAAAACTACTTCCTGATCTAAAAAATATATTCAAAAGAGCCATAATATTCTAAGAGAAAAACTTTAAGTCTTAGGAAATGCGTCCAAAAGACGGCAACTACCTCTGAATTTGCATCGAGACAAGAATTTCACTCAAACTGTGCTAAGCACTCTTATATAGCTACCCTTTACATATACCCATTAGTATTAAACGTCTCAAAAGTTTCATAAAGACAACTAAAAAGCTATCTAAGACTATGCAGCAGTTTGGTGAACCAAAGTTATTTTATTTCAGTAATTTTTTTAAATTTCAGTTCTATTTACAATTACCGCTCTTGAATCAACTTTATGCACCTTCACAGTAACCGTTACTTGGAACACAGTAGTTGCTGAATCTGAACACTTAAGTATTACACTCATGGGTACATGAACGCTACACATGGCAGGCAAGTTCCACACTGCTGCATATGTTTAGTGCCATAAAAGTTACAGTAAAACTGTTTCCCTTAAGGGACCATGAAATACATACACAGGAAACATGTTAACCATAGATTATATAACAGAAACCATTAGCCTTTCCATGAACTGGCCTTCAGTATATTCGCATTTTTAAGGGGTTCTTGAAGAGAAAAATGTATTCTCTGAAGGGCACCAAGTGTAAGACTCATGTTTAACCAGAAAGGGAAAATCCAGTATGACCTCTAAAAACTTCATGCCTTCACTTAAAGGTTCTAGTACTTGAAAAAAAAAAATTAAAATACTTACTGTAATATCCATAAAGTACAGTGTCTTCAATTTGCCTTGAAACATTAGCATCAGCCCAGACCTAGCAATAAAGGATAGAGGCATTTATTATCAAGTGAAATAAGACTACATGAGACTCTATCATTAAAGAACACAAAGAGAGGAAGAGAGATAAAAATGCTACTTCCAAAGAATTACATGCTAGAGTGCTAGCAACAGTGAAAATCACTGGGCAAACAGAAATAAGCATAGGACAGTTTCATAAACAGAAGAGTTTACACCCAAAAGTACACGAAGTAGTTTTGGCAGCTCCCACATATGTTCTGCGAATTCCCACAGTATCTTTATAAGAGTCTCTGAAGATAATCATAGAATAGTCTGGGTTGAAAGGAACCTTCAAAGATCACCCAGTCCATCCCTCCAGCCACAGGCAGGAACACCTTTCACTAGGTTAGGTTCCTCAAAGGCCCATTCAACCTGATCTTGGAATGCTTCCATGATGGGCATCCACAACTCCTCTAGGCAATCTGTTTCAGAGAACCATCAACCTCACTATAAATTTCTTCTTTTTATTTAAATCTACAGTCTTTATATCTAGATCTATGTCTATAAGACATAAATACACTTTAGCACTTACTTCATCAGTTCTTTCGGAACTGCATAAAATCTTCTGGAATATAGGATTCATGACATACCATGAACACTTCTTCTACTATCTCAGAAAATCAACACCACCATCCTTTTTGTTACTATATTAAGGCTTCCAGTAGGTCACTTTAAGTTTTTAAAAGTCACTGTATGAACTAAATTAGATTACCATGCACCTCAAATTTGAGTAGAAAAGTATACATCCATTTTGACATCTAATCAGCAAAAAGAAAGGATGAAAAATATTTCAGCAGAAGGGGCAGAAGTAACACCTGAAGTATCTGTCAGGTACACAATAAGCCCAATCTTTGAAGACTGTCAGGCTCACACCCAACAGCATTTTAACTATGAAATTTCTAGGCATTTGAATTAAAATACACCACAGAAGAATTTGATTGCATTAAGTAAAGAATGCATACAGAATATTAAAATTTCCTCTTGTTAAAAATTAGAAAATGCTTACTTTAATTTTGCCTAAGGGAAAACCAAGACTGAATTGGACTGTTAGCATTATTCGCTTCTAAGTAACTATCGGGGAAAAAGTCTCTTCTGTGAGCAATGGAGACATTTAAAACACACAACAACCAAGAGTAAGCAAGAAAAGCAACAGTAAGACCCAAAGTTAAAGAGGCACAGCTACTGTCCAGGAAGAGATAGCAAGCAATGGAAATACAACAGGGCTTAACTGCCCAAGCACTGCTTCTCCTTCAGTTCCAGAAAAGTGCTTATAACATAATACGGGTGTAGAACTTTAACTATTGGAACTGCTTTTCATTTCGTTTTTCAAATTAAGTTGCATACAGGACCAGAGTAGTATACTACAAAGCATACACTACACAGTCTTAAAATAGTGAGCTGCTGTATCACACTAAACCAAGTGAAAATGCAAATATATGTGCATTTCACCATTACTTACATCTGCCTTAGAATACAAACTTTGCATTACTCTGCACAAGAAGAATATGTAAAGCAAGCCAATTTACCAGTATACCATAATTACGTCAGCTTTCATTCAGCAGCCAAAGCCCCTCATTTACACAACCTAAAAAGCAAAATGTTTTATTCTAACAGGCAAATTATTCATATGCACTCACCAAAAGCAACTCAAAGGCAGTAACCAGCTCATATCAGCTGTTTCAAAGGCAAATGTCAAAAGCAAGAAACACTGCTACCTAGTGAGTATCAGAGCTCTGACAGTTTCAGCATCTCTGGTGACATATCAAGCTGCTAGATAGATGATTTTATTCAAGTAGTACATCCAGGTCTCAGCTAAGAACTCATCTGGACAGCCTCTAGATCCTGGCTTTTTCTTTTCTATCCATTACAACGCAAGCTTACTGTATATATAGCAAATAGCTTAGAAGCACAATACGCTAAGAAAGTGAAAATTCATACTGCCTTCAACAAACAATTTAAGGTGTCAAAGTGTGACCACAAATTCTCTTAGGACCTGCAGAATTCAGATACTCCACATATTCTGCTGTACTTCATTCTGTCCCATGCAGTTTAGCAAGCATATAACACCTTTAAAATACCTGTAGCAATGCATTGTATTGAGAGGGAAGCCACAAATTGTAAAGATATGTGCAATGACATATTAAATGCTTAAGTATTTCTTAACATAAGTCATGTTCAAAACAGGAATAAAAAGTATATATGCTAGTAAAATATTACTATGTAAGTAAAGATATAAAAAAGCAGTTTAAGACACTTTGAGTTTACCTATATGCTAAAACCAAAGCTCCCCTAGAAGGTTCATTTTATAATTATATTCGTAGAAAATTAGTTACATAGAACACTTGCTCCCCCAGTAATCATTGAGCAGAGTCTTTCTTCTCCCAGGAACTCTGTCCAGTTAATGACTCATGTTAACATATTTCAACAGAACAGTACTATTTAAACTGTACAAACAGCTTCCCCAAATGAAACCACTGCATGTTGATCTGACTTTCCACACCTTTTGGTGAGGGAACAGCCATGAATTTCATTATTTTGTCCCCATTAAATGTGACATTTCTACTGTCACTGCTGGACCCTGTAAGAGTTTCATGAGTATCCAGTGAAGCTAGCTTCCATTCTCTGCAAATATACCTTAATAGAGCTTAAAGTTATACATTACATGTTTCAGTATCTGTGATGCTTCATCAAATGTAGATGAAGCACTCATTCTTCTGATCGGCATCTCCCAAAGCTTAGCAAACAAAAGGAAGATACAGTATGAAAGACTGTTAGCATGGTTAGATGTGAAGACATTTCATATCCACATCTCAGATCTTCCAGCATGTAACCTGCAAAATGGGACACAGGATTTTGACTGCCAGATGGAAAGCAACATCCAGAAACATCCATATCTCAGCCCTACCAGCCTACCATCAATGTCTTGGCCAAGTATTATTAATTCACAAATAGTAATTCTTACTTAGGAAGGAAGAAGGGTCTCAGTGAATAATCATTTCTCCATTAACACCTTTCTAAAAATAAAAAACCCTGGACATTTCTAGTGGTTTTGTATTCTGAGCATTTACATACTGAGCTGCTCCCCCTCACCCTCATAAGATGCAAAAGGATCGCCCATTAAGCAGATGCTACTCCTTGAATCATTAAGAAGACAACTGGCTTTTAACAGCTCATGCAGACACCCAAGGCTTGTGATACATTCAGTCTTAAGCAGACTGAAAGAAATGCCACTGGCTTTTAACTTCATGTAATAGCAAGAATCCATACATTTCAAAATGAAAAGGTTTCATCACCTTCTCTGCCTTCTGCTATAACAACAGGGGAAAAAAAAGGACAGTACCATGATGTGAACATCTTTGTTTCAAGCAGTCTTCCTGCTGCAAGACAGCATCTGCTATGCTTTAAATATTTATGAGACTTGTAGGTCAGACCCAGAGGTCTGGTGTTCCAGCAGCAATATTATGTTTTTAAGCTATGGTGAGGTTTTCTGTTCCTATGTGCTTGTTATAAGCCCAGCAAGCTTTCAGATCAAACAGATCAGATACAGCTGAATGTATTTGAAGTCCTTTGAAACAAACTAAAGCACTGACAGTGCTAGCAGGCAAAAACCTTTGAGCTAAAAGTGGTGTTGGTGAATATTATCAGGACTTCACTTACAAGGTAATACCCAAGTTTTTATTAGTATTAAAACCAAAAGTCTCCTTTCCTACTTAAAAGTACCAGGAATCAAAGTAAGCCCAGCCTCTAGAAAAGGTGTTGCAGTGAATTCTACTATGTAACCGCTGTGCAAAACTTGCCAATACCAAACCTACTCAATTCAGTCAGTATAAAAACTGGAAGATAATATTTAGTAAGTCTCAAAATACAATGAGAGACACCATTATGTACCAAATGCTATAAGCCACTTGTTTACAATAAAGAATAACTTATAGTAATTGGAAGATGGATAGAACAGTATCTCAACAGTCCTGGTGACACCAGCAAAACCTCAAGTTAACAAAGGCTGACCAAGGCATAGCATACAGGCCCTGTCAAGGAAGGCACTTCAGAATACGCTGTGGAAAAGGGTTGCATAACACTTCCTCCAGAAAGCAGCACAATTTTCACAGCCTGCAGAGAAAGATACTCTGCTTGGGTGTTACAGTTCAGCCAATCCTTGTAGCCAGGACACATACCATCTTCACTTGTCACCAAACACACACACAGTTCTCAGTGAGATTTTTGAACCATCAAAATCTTCAATTTAACCTCCCCTATTAGTATAACATGATTCTCCCTCAGTTTGCTACAAGCTTATTCACAGAAAATCCTCAGGTATATCTACAAGCTGACAGTAAGGTCAGATACATTAAAAATGAACTCAAAGTCCACACAGTACCTCTTTCAAGTTGAGCAACCCTGTTTCTTGTCGCTCTTAACACTGATAACAGGAATTACAGCTGGGAGGTAAAGAGTACATACAGAAGAAAAATTGTTTACCTAGAATCTGGATAACGGCCACTACTCTTTTGGCATCAGCTCTGAAATCATCCAGTTGGAAGGGTTTTTGATTAACTATTAATTTATCTACAGAGAATATCATCCACATCTGCTATCTGGATCTGCCTCAAAAAGTCATTGAGGTGATTAAAGACTTAACTCACTCTGCCCATCCGAAGCAACAAAGGGCTCTTACCAGAGTCATAGTGCTTGAGACCCCAGCATCAGTTACATGGTGTTGGAAATGTCGGTTTGAAAGAATGGTCCAGAAAAAGACGAGTAATCTCCAGGAAATATTCTAAACACAATTCAGTCTATTCTGCTTGTGAAGCAGTAGCAGGGAAAAAGCACAAGTTATCCAGGACACTTTAAAAGCTTTAACGAGTCATGAAGACCATAGAATCATAGAAAATGCAGTGCTGGAAGGGATCCATCAGGATCACTGAGTCCCACTCCCAGCCTTGTGCAAGACACCATGTGCCTCACTGAGAGATGTTGTCAGCCTCCCACCTCAACATTACTTCTAAACTAAAAATACTAAATCAATAAAGCTGTGTTTACCTATAGCTTTGTAGGTTCTGACTGATTTCAGATTCACTCAACATTGAAGGCCACATTAATACCTCTATACCATAATTTCAACACCTGTGTTTAGATCAAATGTGCTAATGTCAATAGATCTCATGCTACTGCTGCAAAGGTAGAAATCCAATTCAGCTGAGACTTAAAAGACACAGAAGAATGCTTCTGGCAAGGCAGTATGGAGCAATTTTATTTTAACAAGCCATGAGAAGTATCTACAAACATTATGACCAAAGCAGGACAAAGAAGCCTCAGAAGCATATCCAAAAAGGTTCTTTACAGAAAAAGTCTTTACCACAAGCATGACAGCTTCCTCTCAGTATAATTTTTAAATAGAATCTACCCACCACACCATATCACAGCATGTGGCCATTAACAAGGAATTGTAGCCCACGATGAAACACTATTTTACGTAATTTTCTTTCTAGTAATCATATTTCCTTAATTAAGAAATTGTAGTGAGTGCATGACCACCTCTCATGTCCTGGTCTCACAGGTTTGTTTCAAATCAGGGAAAGAATACATTAGCAAAAAACATGTCCTTTGCAATAGGAAATTCTGCTTAGTCCCCACCAGATATGCATTTTTCAGCTGGATCTAGTTATGTGGTGGTTATTCCTGTAGATAGTGAGGCTCAATATATTTCTTAATACTTTTCTTTTCATTGAATTGCTACAACCCTGACATATGAAAGGTCTCCTCCATCTTCTATACCCACTTTAATTCCAAACAAGCAAGGCCTAAAAAAAGAAACTTTTCAGAATAACATTGAATAATGGCTTAATTCATTCTGTATTACCCCTGAGCAACAGAAATAACAATCCCATCACAGATCAATTTTAAAGGCTTCTCATGACTTGCATTTATATAAGCACCAGCCAAAAAGCACTGCAAATCTAGCTGCAAGCTAGTTTTGAAGCAGTACACAGATCTGGAAAGACCTCTGTCTTCCTCTGGAAGTAGGACTGGAAGGAAATACATCATTGAGTCTAGTGTACAGGCATTTACCTTTCTCCCACTGTATCCGGAGTTTCAGGATCATAACTTTTACTATAGCTCCAGGTAGGCTCCAAATCAAAGTAAGCTGTTATTCAAGTTAGTAGCATGCTCCAATTTGACCTCTTGTTATTCACAGTGTCCTCACAAAGACACTGGTCAACACCTTCAAGAACTCTTCTTGAAAATTAAAATAGTATTTGAAGCATTGGGAAGACCTCTTACAGTAATACTTAGAGCAGATGACAACAAGTACTCATAGCATTAAGAACCCATTTTGCACAGCAACCCCTACAGTTTACAAATACAGTAGCTCAGTTAAGGCTTTATCAGCCAAGAAGAGATACTACTCCATTCCCCTCCCCCAAGGGTTTCTGCAGCTTTCTCTGTTTCAAAAGTGTGCTTATTAATTCAGGCTTTATATTATAGATAGATTAGCACAGTAAATCTTTATAAGTTAAATGTTTCAGTACCAAATTTTTTGCTGGCAAAAAAAGACAATTGAAATAATCCTAAATTACAAATGGGCAAGCCAGCCTATTTTGAACAAAGGTGTAACGAATTTTATTCTACAATGCCCCATTACAATACACTGAAAAACAACACTTAAGCATTTTACTTAATTCTTCAGGACAGTATACTCACTCATGCACAACAGAAAGAACAAGCATTTGGAAATGAGTGTAATATCTAAGAAATCATGTAAGTGAAATCTGAAATCCAGTTTAAATACCAGAAATTAGTGTTTTATGCACAATACCAGCAACCAGCCTTAAGAAAACTCAAGTTACTAAAAGACATATTAGCACTGGTGTCAAACACTTTGAAAACCCAAGAGCATCCTTTTTTAACACAAGTGCTTATTTTGAAAAAACAATTAAGATTTTTGAAAGTTCATACCTTAAATGTACCATTTGGGTTTTTCATATATGAAACCAAAAATATGTCCACTGGCAGGAGCGCTGATGTGATAAGAGCAACGGCCAACGCAAAAATTGCTGTTATGGTAGAAATCACTTCACTTTCCCGCCGACTCTGATACTTGCGCACATAAACCCAGCAGAAAATTAGAATGGCCTGAAATACACAGGGAAAAATACTTATGAGTTCTATAATAACCACATCAGCGAGTAGGTACTGATGTTAGACCCTGAATGGATGGCTGGCATACCATCAGCACACTTTTTACCTGAACACTCAGCACCAACGTTATACAGACCCCACACAAGTCACTCTTTTCCTTAAGAGCAGCCTGAGCAACAACACCAGCGCTCACACACGGAACATGCGAAAACACAAACAAGCAGCGCGGCTCGGCGGGCAGGAGGGCAAGGCAGCCCCCGCTCCCAGCTCTGCTCTGCGGTACCACCGCCCAGGAACCCGCGGGAGCCGCAGGGAAGCGCTCGCGGCCGGGGCAGGCTCAGGGGCACGGGCGAGGAGACCGGGCGGGACGGCCAGCACTGGAACAGCGAGCTGCCGAGGCAGGAGCAGCAGCCGGCCCAGGGAAGGGGAGAGGAGGGGAAGGAATGTGTGAGGGGGGCGCCGCAGGGCGGGAGAGCTGCCTCTCACCAGCAGCGCCAGGCCGAACAGGCACCATCCCGTCAGCAGGTCAGACGCTGCCGCCGCCATCTTCGCTTCCGTCAGCGGGAGCGCGGCCTCCCCGCCGAGGCGGTGCTTAAAGCGGGGCGGGATCGCGTCACCACGGCAACCACCCCGACGCCGCGTGACGTCACGCTGCCGCCCCCGCCCCGCTGCAGCCGGCGCGGGCTCCGTCCCGCCCGCTCTGCTCGCCGAGCCCCGCAGGGCCCGCCGCCGCCTCAGCGGGGGCGGAGAGAGGCGCTTCTCCGGGGCAGGAGTGACGAGAGCCGGGAGTCCCCCGGCCCCGTCCCGTGGCAGAGCGCAGCCGTCGAGCGGCAGGGAAGGGGGAATCGGGGTGATGAAGAGCTGTCCTCACTTCTTGCTCCCGAGAAGGGTTTGGCTGTCCTTCGCTCCCGGGGCCGGGAAGCAGAGGCACGGCAGGGCTCGGCCCGCTGGGACTCTAGCCTAAGGGAGAGCACGAGGGGAGAAAGGGGTTTGAGCAAAGGTAAAAGGTGCTCTAAGGTATCATGCACTTTCAATCCTTTTGTTGTTGCTTCTTGCTATAAAAGTAACTAAGCCATCTCCCTGCGTGGCCTGCAGCCGCCCGGAGGCGCAGGGCAGGTGTGCGGGCGGTGCCGGCGGGTCGGGCCGCTCCCGCAGGGGTGTGCGGGACCCCCGCGCCGCGGGGTCCCTGCCCGGGCTCGGCTGAACCGCGCTGGCGCCACCTCGGGCAGGATCGCGATCTGGTGGGAAGCCTCGCTTCGGGATGCCGTGCCCGGTGTGAGGGCAGCCGTGGGCCGGGAGGGCTATGGGGTTAGGAGGTGCCCTGGGGAGCTCGTGTTCCTCACAGTGGGGATTTGCTGGCACGGGGAGTGGGGGAGCCTCGTCTGGAAGGTGCTGCCGCGTCTTAGTCTCTACTTCGCTCTAAGTGCTGCATGCATACAAGCATGGAATCATCAAGGTTGGAAGGGACCTTTTAAGATCACCCAGTCTGACCATCCACGCGGCACTGCCACTGTAACCACTAAACCACATCACCCAGGGCCAGATCCAAACACCTCTTGTGCACCTGGGCAACCTCCCTGGGCAACCACCTCCACCACCTCCACCACCTCCACCACCTCCTCCACCTCCCTGGGCAACCTATTCCAATGCCTGACCACCCTAACAGTGAAAACTTTCCTAATATCTGATCTGAATGTCCCCTGTCTCAGTTTAAGGCCATAAGGTTGGGTGCAAAGGGGTCTGCATATAGGAGTGTCCGGGGGTAGCCTGGGGCCCTCTCTGGAGTGTGGGCTGCTGTGCTGGGTGTCTGCTGGGTGCACAGGCAGCTAAGGGGTGAAAATGTTTGTGAGCTTTGCTGGCTCCTCAGCCCTGGTACAAGGGGCTCGGAGACCTGACAGGTCTGCATGCAGGGGTGGCCACATTCATGTCCTGAAACTATAGATATGTTTTCTGTGTTTCCATTTGCTGTGAGATCAAACTCATACTCACGAGCCAAGAAAGAGGAGGTAGAAATTTGGACTCTTTTGTTTTTAGTCTTGTGAGAAGAGACTGATTGGGGCAGGGGGAGCTCAGCCCAGGAGGGGTGAACTTGCAGGTGCTGTAAGGCCAGTGGGGGTGATGGGAGCTCTTGGTGTTAAGAGTGTTTGTGAACCAAGTGTGAGGTCAGGTGAGTGGTAGGGCTTCATGGGGGCTCATAGACTTGAAAGATCTGTTGATGAAAGGGCTGTGAGAGCCTTATCCCAGGCTGGTTTTTGCCCCTGCTAAGCCTTAATTTGTAGGAGGGACTATTTATATTGTACAATAGTGTGTGGTGGTGCTTGTGAGCTATATCCAGGGCATCTGGGATGTGTGCTCAGGTGGACCACTTCTCTCAGGAAAATGTGCTTGGTGATGTGCGTGGTGGAACAGCTTTGTCGCAAAGGGGCTGATAAGTGTCTTCGTTTGATAGACAGGTGTCTGCTAAGGAAGGTGGGAACCTTCCTTAGAACAGAGAATGTGAACCCCCTTCCCTCCGAATTATTATAACTTTAGGATCAAGGGCTCTCAGGCAAAGGTATGGGAAAAGGAATGAGTTTTTTACTAGTATCTATAATGAGGTAAACAATCAGTAATAAAAAAAAAGACAGTGAACAAGGTAAAAAACAGTAAACAAAACCAAAAACTCAGTGGCAAATGTCCCTGGGCTGCCAGGCACTTTCCCATTTGGTGCAGTCACGGTCACGGCCAGCAGGGGCGCTGTTGCCCAGCAGGGCAGGTGCGATGACTCCCGGGGAGCTGCAGGGGGCGCTGTGCTGAGAGGTTGGATCTGTGCCGCGCGTGATGGCAGACGGGCCACTACGTAGAGAAAAGCTAGGGCAGAGCCAGGCTTCTCTTCCTGCAGTTGCAGCCAAAAAGCAGACAGCTGTTTTTCCCCACTCCTCTCTCCTCCGAACCCGGCAAGCGAGTGAGTCATTATCAAATCCTCCAATCTCTTGTTCCCGTCTCTGCCCAACCAGAAAGTCTTTGTCTCTTTTGTGAGAGTAAATGGCGCTAAAGTACCGATCGTTAGTTACCTGGCAACAGAATGGTAAAAATTCCACTTCCCCCCCCACCTCAACCTCCAACAATAAGTTTGCTGGGCTTCAAGTTACTGTGACAGTGTTGTGACAGTGCTCACAAGCTGTGTGGGGGGTGGTTAGGGCAGCAGGAGTTCAGATAGTCTTGCAGTTTTACAAGAAGGAACCTGTGTTTGGAGGAAAGGAGAATTGGAAGCTTTGCCTTGGGGCAGTGGTCACATGCTGTACTTCTCTGTTGTCAGGGCAGTGTGGAAGGCACTGCCGTGTGGCAGCAATATTAAGTTGCCATGTGAACAGTGCAGGTGGAAGCCAAATGAAGTGAATATTCACCAGGTGCTTGGATGATTGGTCATGGGTGCAGTTTTTAGTAGAGCTTGTAGCACTGCACGAAGGGCCTGCTAGTGGAGAAGTGTTGTTCGGGAAGCTCGCTCTGGAGGGGCAGGTGATTGTGCTGTGTCTCCGTTTCGTGTTAGGGCAGGGGCAGCAGGCAGGTGGCTGTGCAGTGGCTGGGCAGCTCCAGAGCCAAGTGAATAACCCATGACAATGCAAGTGAACTTGTAGTCTGATGAGAAAAGCAGCAGAAACTATGTAACTATAATTAGTTACAGGCCAGTAAGCAGATTGTGTATGCCCTCTTAGTTGTTGGAGGTTTGGGGTTTTTTCTTTGTATATTTTACTATGAATGTGTATGTATTATCTCCACCACAGAAAGTATTTCCCTGGATGTCATTACTATTAAATATGTATGTTGTAATTCAAAATTGTCTAAGAACCCATGAAGAATTAAAACCCTTAAAGAACTACATTAAAAATAAACTATTCCCACGAGGGAAGGGAAGTAATTTGCCCTTGGAGTATATAAAGTTTTTATGTTTTGTACAGCACACCTTTATCAATAAAATATTGATATACCAAACATCAGGGACCTGTAACTAGTTAAGAATTAAGGCTGCTGTTAAAATAAAATTTTTAGAAAAAAGAAGAATTGCTATAGCTCTATGCTACCACAATTCTTTTTGTTTTGACTCAAATGTTAACAAAAATATTTAACTTGCTATAGTAAATAAGCCATAAGGGTAACTTCAGCATGATCAAAAAATCTTTCTCATTCTAAACAGCTGAGTTTATATAGTTTAACTAAGATTTAAAAAAATCAATCAACCCCTCAAAATTATATAGTTTCCACTTAAAAAAATCCAATCGTTCAGTCTTTTGTTAAAATCTTCCTATATTTTTTCAGTAAAATTTCCATAAAATTAAGTATTGAAGAAATTACCATCACTCTGTCAGATCCATTCCTGTTTGGTAAATATGGTTGATAACCTAGTTTTAATTGGGTAATGGGCAAGGTTTTCAAAGTTTCAGTAAAAAAGGTCATGTCCCTGTGTGCAAAATGATTACTGTAATTCATAATTTAAAGGAAGAACTTCAGTTTTTGTTGGAATGGAAGTAATGCTTTTATGCACAGAGCAGGCAAAATGGAAGTTTTTCTTATGTTACCACCATGGTATCTGAATGTTTGTTTTTTTCAATACCATGATACCACTAGCATTCTGAATGTTTTTTCTCATTCTGTAAAATTCAGAGTTTATAAATTCAAATAATTTTATTCCTTGTTTTAATAAAATCAGCCAATCTTTATCTGAGGAATTATCTACAAACAAGATTCAGAGGATCAATTTTTTTTTTTTTTGCATTGGGTGGGACACTGCAGATGTCAAGTACACACAAAAATATTAGCCAAGCTAGTATTTTTTTTTTTTTAATATTCAAATAATGAGCTTTGTCTACACCTATGCCAACAAAAGTCCTATAAACATAAGTCTAAAAATGGTATTCAATTAACGTTGTGAGAAGGCGGAAATTTCACCCCTTGTTACTATTCCTGAGGAACCCAAGACTAACATTTTTTGTGACTATATTTACACAGTTCTTGGTATAAGAGGGTGCTCATGAATAAATTGGAGGTCAGATTTCTGAGTACTCACAATGCCTATTGACAGCACTGGCCTTGAGGATACATTGGTTAGATGTTTCTTGGCAAATGTATTTTTTTCTGCAGAGACTTAGTACTTGAGAGAAGGTAGATGGTTGTGGTATGAACCAGCCAGTGAAGTGGCATCATTAATACCAAAGTTACTGATCACCTACAAGCTGAAAGACACTGTGGCACCACACTGAGTGCTTGGGATCCCTGTGATCAGCAGTGCTAGTGCTGGCTGCAGTGCTGTACACCAATGCAATGTTTCCAACAGCCGGGTTAAGCTAGCATGGTTTATAGGATGATCTCAGTAGCTGTCCCTGTTGTGCTGCTCTCTCCTACACTCCAGTAGTGGATGTGCCTCTTTCTGTGCCTAGACACAGAAATTTGTCTTGTGTTCTTTCACACTTCTTTGCTCTTGCTAATAAAAGCTTTTCATCAAGATGCCATCATGTGCAGCATGATCAGTGAATGCACTAAAGAGTGGTGGTGGATAGAAGGAGTTGTGTAGGGCATCATGTATGGGGTCAAGGGCAAGAAGAGAACAAAAAGTGAAGCAATTTCTGTAAAGGTTTTTGGGCATGTTTGTAGGTAGGATTGATATCTGCAAGCTAATAATTAACTGTCTCTTTAAACATTTTTATTGTACATTAAAAAAATGGGGGCATTTTTGCAAGTCATTGAGATATTGTGTGAATGAAAATAGAATGAGTAAGTCTGAAGAGAATGCTGTTACTGTATTCCTCAACAAAATCTGATAGGCATTGTGGTGGTAGCAGCCATAGTGTGAAAAAATAAAGAATTTTATCAGTGGACTTCCCTAAATACCATTTTCCTTTCCCAGGCAAGAGAGTTACACAATGCCAAAAAAAAAGGATTATAAAAACTTTGTGTTATAAAGAAAATACATTATTTTAAAATAAACTTTAATTATATTGTTTGCAAAATAAAATCTTTAGATAAAAAGAATCATTATAACAATTCTTTGTATATGGGAAATAAATCCAAACTATGGAAAATGTCTCAGATGCTACTTAATAACTTGTGGAATTTACTTTTATTAAAATATTCATGTGGTAAAAATACAGAGAAAGGATTGGTATTATGGAAATTAAAGTATATGAAACAAGACACCATCTTCATTTTGGCCAGGCCAAGGGATTAGAATCATACTTGAACTAGATAGTGTACATACCAACAGGGAGCAGGTGCTCCTTCTCGCCTGACTGAGCTCCTCGTGTCACCACTTGATAATCCCCCAAGTTTCAAGGGGGCTGAAAGCGTGTGGGCTAATGGCAATGCCATATTTTATGACTCTCTTATTAACTCTACTTGTTCTATTTTTTTCTCATGTTAGAAGAAACATGGGTTTTGCAATATGTGACAAAACATGTCATGGTCTTATACGTGAAGGTTTAATTATTCTTGGTGTTACGTGGCTTAGAATCCAGTAAAACCTGTGAACTCTATGGCACAGAACACACTGCACCTTGTACTCTCCAAGTACACAAAATTAACCATTGGGAATAATAAGAACTTTAAAATAAAGTCCTTCAACTTTTGTGAAGAAAATTGACCGTAAATTCTTGAAATGTCTTTTGTTTCATTTGATGCTGTAGTTCCTTTTCCACTACTGCTGACCAAGTTAGATTTTTGAGATTGGTGTGTCACGCTATATTATGTCAATACATGCGTCTCCCTTCCAGTGCTTACTGCGTCTTATTTAACCAATAGCACAGCTTTGGGTTTCTTCATAAACATGATTAATAGTTGATTTTCACTCTTAGTTTTTCTGCTGTATCTACAAACTTTACTTAGATGTCATTTATTGCTAGTTTAATATAAGAAGAACATTATGATTCAACCTTTAGGTCTTTGCTCTTTGTATTGTTTCCTTATCCTAAAATGTTACCTTGTTTCAAGATCCTCAGTCATGCTCATGTTTTCAGAGTGCTTGGATTTAGTGCAGTCTATCATTCTTTTTCACTAAGCGAAACCTCATTTTCCCTTTAAACCTTTCTCAATATCAGTAACATACTGACGTATCAGTGACTCAAGATTTACGTTAAAAATAGGGGCAAGGCCTAGTTTTATGAACCTTATGAAAATTTCAGTTTGACTTTAACTTGGTTTAAATCAGCTCAATTCTTGTTTGGGGTAAGTACAGGGAAGAAAACAGTTTTCAAAAGAAGTAATGATGTCATGCTGAGGAAAATAGATGGTCCCATTGGGTTGGGAATAAGGTTTCCTCAATATTTAGTGGTATTTAGGGAAAGAATACATGAAGCAGGTAAGCATGCAGTAGTGTTCTCCCCAACATACACATCAGCACTGGCACACTGTTTTCCAGGTAGCCCCAGTCAAAGGCTGAATCACCATTTTTGGAGGCTAAAGAATGGCTTTCTGTGCCATCAGTTCACTTTTTGTGTCTATTTAGCATGTCATCCTCAAAAAGAATCTTATAATAAATACCATGAAATTATTTATAGAAATCAATTTGTATAATTGATATACACAATAATTGAAGTACTTAAAATGGCAAAGTCCAGTCCCTAGAACATGTGACTTTGTGACATGCAAATTAAAAACTGGCATAGTTTGGGACTACTAAACTCTTTATTAAAGCACAGAACTGTCACAAGGTGGAGAGGAATAGCTAATCTGTGCACTAAGATGTGTGTGTTTTATTGTTGTAGTAGTATTGAAGGTAAAAGGGTGGAGTTTTTTTTTTTGGTTGTTGTTGTTTGTTTGTTTGTTTTTAGTTTTCATTTATTTTGGAACAGAGGTCATCTTTCTAGACATCCCAACATGCCAATGAAAATAAGTAGATGAGTCAAAAATTTAGAATTAATCTATGGAAGAATTCAGAGCGGTTTTTCTTTTCATGAATTACTAACAATTGCATGGTAATGCTTATGGAGGTTCTTTTTTGCTCTTGGTTCCTTGGTTTGTTTACTTGAACAAAACCAGAATTTTAAAAAAGGAGTCTGAGGGCAGAAGAGGTGATTAATTTCTTCATGACTTAGAGAGGGTAAGTCATTTTCTTTAAGGAAAGCTGTTAAAACAATTAGAGCCTTCAATACTCTTAATTTCTTTTTTTTTTTTAACTCAATAATTAAAAGGTTTTCTATATGTAAATTATAGTTCTGTATGAAGTGTTAAGAACAAAAGCAATGAGAACTTCCACAACAGAAGTGTGTGAAGATTCCCACAACAAAAATGAGTGTGAATGATGTATTTCCATGAAACTTTTGGGCCTGATGTTTTCAGAGGAAAAAAGAGAATTCCACAGTATTTTTATCATGTTAGTAGTCAAACAATGAACTGACTGCTTCATCCTATTAGAACTTCCGAAGTACTCTTTTCTGCATGTTTGTCCAAAATTATTAAAGACACTGCTGGTCTTTTGTATATGGGAAAACTCCAACCAAGGCATAAACTTGAAAGGAAAATGTTTTGAGATCTTCCCAGGATGGACTGAGGAAACAAGATGGAAAGTAAGCAAAACAGTAGATTAAATTCTGACCCCCTGAGTTTAATGGAAAAGCTGTCACTAAGTTTAGCTAAGTATTGATACTGCTAAGAAGGGCATAGTGTAATCATCATTATGCTCCATGGACAGTGAGCTGCTTTGATGTCCATGTCAAAAAGTTACACCGAGTTTTAGATAGTTTAGGGGATGATAAAGGTGAAAAAGTGAGGAATACCTTCTTGTGCACAGAGAAAAGCAAGTAATTTGGAATCACCATCTTGGAAAAGATGCTGCTCAAGGAGAAGTGATAGAATTTTAAAGGTTCTGACTGGCACAATGAACAGAGAATACAGAACAATTAGTCATGCTCATATTAAAAAAATGGGCACAAAATAAATCAACAAGCAGCAGACTTAGAAAGAGAGTGCCTCCTAAAATTTAGACAAAAAGATACTCTTACCATAGGATGATTTGAATGCCAAGTATGCATGTTAAAAATTAATAGAGAAATTCATGGATGAGAGGTCTGTCAAGCACTATTAAGCACTCGTACAGAGAAGCAGCCTCCAACTCTGATGGCCCCTAAGCAGGGGAGTGCCAGAACAGACAGGATTTGCAAGGGAAGATTGTTCAGCTTTCCCTGTTTTCCAAAGGGTTTGCTGTTGGCACTAAAAGGTCAATATAGGAAGCTGTACAGTCTTTCAGTAGTTTCTCTTGCTATCTTTCAGTTAGTTGAGCTCAGTATGCCTGCTCTAGGACATCAGCAAAGGCTGGGGTTTGTTGACTTGGTGGTTTTAGAGGGTAATCTTCATGATAAAGGTGAATTTCTTCTGGCTCAGAAGACTGATTTAAAGCCATCTACATTATTTAAACCAAGCATATGGACTGCATAAAGAATCCTGAGCATTAAGGGCTGTCTAGCAGCATGGGTTATTTTTATATTATAATGAATAGTACAAACAGGTGAGCCTCATCTCTCAAAATAGGCCTTAAGCCCATACCCAGGAGGACAAAAAGTTGCCTGTTATTTCAAAACAAGGTAAAAGGTAGGCTTAATGCTTCTATGTGTTAAGAGAGAGTCAATGAATCTAATTTTCTCAGTTCAAGAAATGGACTGATAAATTGGAGTGGGTCAGCGGAGAGTCACCAGGGTGTCTGAGGGTGTAACACTTGTTTTGTGTGGAGAGGGAAGGGTGCTGAGCTTGTTCAGCCCACAGAAGAGATGGTTGTGGGGCCCCAACAGCAGGCTGGCAGGGAGGCTGCCCAGACAACGGAGTCAGTGGGGCACAGTAGGAGAAGAGACAGTAGACATAAATTAAAATAGGAGGATCTGACTGGATATATGGAAGTTTAAAAAAAAATTAAGTATAATTAACCAATGGAGTAAATAGCCCAGATAGGATTTGCAACATCTATTCTTGAAGGTTTACAAAATTTGACTGATAAAACCATGAGCAAACTAGTCTGGATTCATTGTGACTGCTTTGAGCAGAGGTTAGACAAGAAAGTTCCCAGGAGCCATTTCCTACCTGAACACATCAGTGATTAATGCCACTGACACAGCAACTGTATTTAGATAGAAGATAACATTTTTGAGAATGTGAAGGAAATAATTATTCTCAGCAATTGCACCAGGAATTGAATAGCAGGGCAATAGCACAAAGAAATATCCCAGAGAGGAAGAATGGCATGAGATTACAACTGCTGACTGTGAAGTTTTGTCATTAAGGCCTTTTAGATCAGTAGTGGCATAGCAGAAGTTACCTCTGTAGTTTTGGCTTCACAGAAGAGCAAATTGTTTTATTTTCTGCCATTTTTGTCCTATCTAAAATGCATTGTCTGTAACTATGTGGATCATTTGTCAGTTAGTTGTCAGAGAATACGGATACAAATGAACATGGCTCTGCATATGCCTGTAACCTGGGACAAAAACTTTTGAACATGTAGAATCAAAAGAACTGATTCTGACACTGGAACAGGTTTCATAGAGAAATTGTGGATGCCACAATGCTGGCAGTGTTCAAGAGCAGGTTGGATGGGAATTTAAGCAACCTGGTCTAGCGCAAGGTGTCCCTGTCCCTGGCAAGGGGATTGGAGCTAGATGACTTTAAGGTCACTTTCAACCCAAACCATTCTATGACTCTAAAAAAACTGTGCAGAGCCAGGCATGTGTATGTACATAGTGAGGAGAAATCTCAGAGTCTTGATTCAATATTGAAAGTTCTGGCTTGTATAATGTTTATTCTACAGATCCAAAAGAATGCCAGGGCTTAAGGCTACTGCTAAGGCTTAATGTTCCCTGTACCCAATAACGGAAACAGCAGAAATGGACACATGTTACAATACTACCTTTTCATCTGTGCTTTTGACAAGGATTTAGTTTAACATACTCTTCCTGTTCCATTTATTTCCTGCAGCGAACTGCTTTCCTGTTTGGGTTACTGTTGAATAACCATTGGAGGATGGAAGCAAAGCAGCCGGTATTAATAGAGGAAAAGTGATATCGAAACTCACCATTTTGTAATCGGTGATTCAAATAAATAAGTTTTAATGAATTAATAATTACAGACCACTGCGATTTTAGGTATAAAAATCCCGTTTAATTGGCAGAAGCCTTGCTTGGCGATTCCGATTCGGGGCATTTTCCCCTCTCCTCCACCAGAGGGCTCCCGCGGTGCAGTTCTCCTGAGTCCTTTCCATGCGGGAGGTTTGCCAGAGATCTCAGGAGAGCCAAATCTTACAAGCATTACTTGGAGAAATTTCGCATTTCCGCAGAAGTTTTAACATAGCAAGAACTTCGGGAACTGGTGTGTAATGTATGAATGATTTATCTTTTTCAAGCTACATATATATCAACTTTAAATCCAATTTTTCAAAACTAAAATGTGTTGTTCCAAATCTTACTTGTTTTGTCAAGCTCTGTCACTATTGATGGCACAATTGCTTCCAAAGCATTCAAGCCTATGATTCATTGCCATCATAAAAATTTCCATTTCTGTAGATAAGCACAACTAGAGCTTACCTAAACTCTTCTATTTCTTCACTATATATTGAAGAAAGAATTCTTTTCTATTATCGTATGACTAACCTAAAGTTCATTCTTTCCAATATTTGCAACCACAGCATTTCCATTCTGAACTCTGATGAACAGGGTAATTCAAGAAGAGATAGAAAATCCTCATAAATCTGGTCCTGTTGATCTTTTCACCTTCAGCTTGCAGTCTGTTGGTCTCCTTCTCGTTGCATGACAGACACCCTAGGAGTTTGTACAATCCTGTCTCTCTTCTATGTACTGACAGACCTCGGTGACCATTCTCGTTCCTTTATTCCAGCAACTACTTTGCTTCATCATTAAAGTACTCAGTTCATTTGCCAGATTCTGTCCCTGTTTTTTGGCACAAAAAAAAAGAGTGATACAGACAGTACTTTACAGTGCAAAATAAATACTAGAAATATGAGTATTTTTTGCAAAATTATGCATGGCAGGTATTCACTTAAATGATTATGTATTTGCATTTATTTTGTGTGTAAATTTGCTTTGATATTAAAAACTTTTCCAATTCTCTTTCTATACTGGGTTATTATTTGCTTTCTTATAGTCACCAAATAAAAAAGAGACCACAAGAAATTTTATTCTGTTTAAAGTAACTGTTTGCTACAATGTCTCCAAAGCTTTAACCAGCAGAAAGAGGCAGTGCCCAAAAGAACCAGCTTATTTTCTGTTTGTTTGGTATACTAGGGATCAGTTCAACTTTGCTATGTTTGGGCATAGTCTCCATTGTGTGGACTCTATAATGTTACAGGTCATCTAACAGGTATGTATGTTTTGCCTTGTTTTCTACAACATAACTTACACCTGTTGGTCTTTCATAAATTAGTTCATTTGTATTTTTGTGTTCTTTTAAGTAGCATACTCCATGTGTGTTATTTTCTAGCATTCTATAGGTTGATTTAAAACATTTACCACAGTATAAGCATTTGCATTATGACTTGTTTCATTTACCATCATCTTTGCTCGTGTGTGGTTTTATGTTGATGACCTTTGAAGCCTTAGCCATTGTAGATGTTATCAGGTTTTATTCCATTTGGGTGTTAGTTGTGCTGACTTTCGGCATCATTCAAACAAATAATACATGACACCAAAGTGTTGAAAATATGAGCACTTTTTTAAACATACCTGACAGACATCCAAAGAATAGATTTCTGAATAAATCGAAAGCATTCGTTTTTGTTGTTATCAGCTGTTTTCTTCTTCACAACAGGAACTCTCTAGATATATCTGTACTGGTTTTTGAGAATATTCATGTGACTGCCACTAGAATCAGACTGTTTCTGTACATAAACCAGGTCTGCAAGCACGGTCTCAGTGCACATTTTTGTATGAGAAAGCAGCTCTGAATGATAGTAGTGACTAATCAAGTATTTTTGAAAAATAAGCAGTTACAAGTTAGCTGAGGCATTGCTAAGCAACTTCAAAATTTGTTTCAATCCTACTTTTCCCCTCTCCAATTTTCCAGTTGTCAGAAGAATAATGTTCTCACATGTACTTAGTACATTCCCTTAAAATTTGGAGATTGCTCAGCTGGCCTGCTGCAAAACTATCACATTACTGCTAGATAAACATCATTAAATTGAGCGCAAGGCTTTGCTTTCCTCAGCTAGAAAACATGGTGAATAGCTTGCTGTTGACATGAAAATGATTGAGTAGGAAATAATGGTATGTCCACTTTTGTAGGGTGATTTAGATTGCCCAGGAAAAAGGTGATACAGCGAAGTCAAATATAAGGTTTCACTTGCAGGACCAAATACTGCAGGACTAACCTTACCAAGCAGTATACAGCATTTTGGAAAGTTGAAACTTTTTAAGAGAGGTAGCAATAGCTTCACGCACACTGGGATGGCTTAAAAGGTGGTTTTTAACAGAAAGAAACGCTAAATAGCAGTAGTATAGCTGTGTTGCTGCTTTATATGGTATTGATTGTGTAACTGTGCCATTGTGTTAGCTTCCACCATCCAAGCATTCTGCTTGCTAATTGATGTCAATGAGCAGGAATGGTTCCAGAAAAAACACTCCAACCAGCCAACCAAAAAACACACCTACCACAAAACCACAGTGCTTTGTAACAAAAATTGTAGCAAAACGGATTAAATGAAACAAAAGCTCCTCAATCCATCTTTGTTTTTCAGAAAGAGTGGAGAATAGGCTAAATTTAACCATAGAAATAAGACTTCTGATACCATAAGGCTATTTAACAGATGAAGGCATATCATAATCCAAGCAAGCAGTCTCTTTCTGGTATATTTATTTTTTAATTTTCCTCTCTCTGAGGATGACTGGAAGAGTTAGCCATACTTTCTGTTTAGAGTGAAACCCTGGCTTGATTGAGGTCTCAGATACTCCTAACTCACAGCAAGAGCAGCTAAGGAGAGGTAATAGATAGCAGTTGTGACATTCTGGCCCAAATGAAGTCTATGCCAAAGCATACACTGACTTAGTGAATTCAAAATTTCACTCTAAATAAAAAAATTCACCAACACTTCCCATGCTCAGCAGAAAAACAGAGTTGTTTAACTTGCACTGACTTTCTGGTTCTCATTTGCTCATTCATTCCAGTGATATCCTAGATTGGAGCTATACAGCAGTGGCATCCTTCAAGCAACCCAGGAGAGAGCAACCATGTGCTAAATAAGCAAATCTGACAGCACCAGGTGAGGTCATTAATGGAAATGGGATCTGTCCCATGGGAGAAGGTTTATTTCAGGAAAAAGAGTAAGAAAAGGAATGAAAAAAATTCATTTCTAGATAAGGATTTTTAGTATGTTTAAAAATATTTCAGTTTTTAAGTGACCCATAATGACTTTTTGTATTTTCCCAGTGCTCCTTAAGCAGAAATTAAGTTGATGAAGCTATTTTCAGAGGGGCTTCTCAATGTGTTATTTCACTAGCAAAGGGTATTTCTTTTATTTTCATTTCTTCTTGTCTTGTGGTGGTTTTGTTCTTAATGCTGACAGGTTTTCTGTAAATCATTGTCAAACACACTTCTCAAACCTCTCCAAGTTATGAAGACATTTTAATATATATTTTAACTTCAGAGAAAAGAAGCTGAAATATGGGGGTAGGTAGGGAAATTATGGTTCCCCATAATTATGGCTTAATTATGGATTAAATATTTCTTAGGCATCAAAAGTATATCCCCTTGGCTACATCATAAAAGTGAGATCCAATCCTTAATTCAGTCCGATTTATAGAGGTTTTTTTGTCCATGCCCACTTACACATCTGGAATGAACCATATAATGATGCTTCACTGTCGCCTCCTTTTACTGATAAATGGAAAAACTTACAGGACACTAAAATTGATAACATCTAAAAAAAGAACTGCCTTGCATAGTATTATGCACTGGAGAGGCCTAATGAATCTGATTGCCTCAAGATTAGCATGTTTCATTAACCAAGAGATGAAAAGGAATCTAGCCCAATCCATATGACTACCCTATATTAAAGGATAACTTACTACCTTAATTTTCACTTCCGTTTCTTTCTTTTTGTCTTACTGCCTCACCTCCTGACTGTCATACTGGTAAATAATTCAAAGATAGAGTAAGAAATCACTAACTTAATTTGATGTTTTATTTTTTAGATATCTCAGTTTACATAGGTGAGCAGTCATAGCCTTCCATGTGTTAAATATCATCCTGCCTCCTGCCCCTTTTCCTTGTATGGTTTTCCTTGCCTTGTCTCTCCAGTCTGGAGACAAGTTGTCATCATGGAGGCAAGGCAGAGGATTGAGGAGTTTGATAGGACAGTGTTTGAACTCAACGTGATGGCAATGGCACAGGCTGAGAAGTATTTAAGACTTCACAATTAACTTAGGACATGAGAGAAGTTATAGTAAGGTGGGGATCTGAGCAGTTATGACTACCTGTCAGTACTGCCAGAGACCATCTAAAATACAAGTGAAGAATGCTCTTTTACAAATTGTAAAGTTTATCTTTAATACTCTGATAAAACCACAGGAGTGGAAGTCCTCCACTGAAAATACTACTTAAATTTTTATCATCTCTTAGATAACAAAATGAGATTGTATTTTAAAAGGATATGCACACCTTTGCTATAGGCCAAGGTAAGTTTGTGTTAATGAAACTCTTGAGGAGAGCTGCTCTGAATGTAAATGGAAGGGCCTTATGTAGATATAACTGACAATTCTTATTTAATCATTTCTGCTGCAAGCAATGCTTGTGGAATATTCGTTTAAGTCCTCTATACGTAGAATTTGACTCAGTTTATTAGTGTCAGTCAAATTTACTTTGTGAACAATTTACATAATTATAAAAATGTGTTGTAGTGTAGGTCATTTTTGTAGTTAGCTTTTAGCCATAAAAAGAATATAGATATTCCTAAGTATGTAAAACTACTTTATCTAAAGGTATCTAAAAGCTGTGCTGGTCCTAAAGTTTATTTAAACTCATTGAAAGTCCACAGATTCTGCAGAACCTTTAACCATGCATAGATTCAGTTCAGAAACAAAGGCGTCAGGTTGAAGTTAGGAACACTGTCACTCTAAAATCAAGAGAGACACTTGTAAAGAACAGTTAATCCCAAATCTGTATTTCCCAAGGAAAATTACACCATTAGTTTAGACATCTCAGGTGCCTGACATGACTTGCATTCAGGTTTCACTCCACTTGCTGTTTGCTTACATGTGTAGGCAGGAACATAACTCACTTTCACAATTCTGAGATAACTGATAATATTTAAAGCTGGACCTAAGCTTGAGATTAAATTACTCTGTGGTCTTCGCACCACAGGAACACCGAAAATCAAGTGAATATGTGCAATCCTTTGCCTTGTTGTCGCTGCAGAAGTGTGCTTGGATGTAGACAGCTTCTTTCCCTGTGCCCCGGGAACCCTTCTCCAGAGGTCTGCCGTGACGTACCACAGACAGCCATGGGATGCACTCAGGCTCCCACTGATTTATGTAGCAAAGCTCAGTACTAGGGAGGACTCTGAAGGAGGCCTGCCAGATTTGTCATTTGGAACTAGGCTAGTCTAATTTGGCAGCCAAACCTAGGTTCTGATTGCAAGAAATAATTCTGTGGGAATGATAAGCCCTGTGTAAGAACAAATGTGTGCCGCATGCAAGCTCTTGTTTTGGTTATGTATTCTTCTCATTACAGGCCTTCTGTGGTTACAGGGATTTTTGGTTTTTGGTTGGTTGGTTTGAGCTTTTTATTTATTCCTGCCAATAGGCTTAGTTTGTTTCAGCAATTTTTTTTCTACTTTTATTCTCCAGGAGTGAAATCCTCTGTTGATGTAAATTTTAAAGTTCCCTAAAGACCAGTGAAGTATCTGTAACTTATTAACAGCTCCTTAAAGAAGAAATCTCTATTCTAAGTCCTGGGAAATGGAATAATATTGGAATAGGAGAGACAAGCTCAATGTTGCTGATGAATGAGCAACTCAGTCCTAAAGCAGTTTGTGAGTTCTTATTTTTAAATGAATCTGACCTTTTGGTTTTAACACATGACCTAAAATTACTTCTTCACAAATAGGTTTGAAAGCATGTCAAGTTATGACTATTCATACTAAAAAAAAAAAAATTGGAAAACCACAATTTTGTTACAAAAAAACATTTTGTTGTGAAAACTGTCTTCCCCTCGTAGAAGCCCAGAAGATAAAGAGCTAGTGTGTACATTTCATGCACTGATAATGATGGAGCCAACAAAGGATTGGTGGTAATAATACACTGTGAGAAAGAACAAGACGTGGCTGGAGAAGGCGGGGGGGGCATATGGAGGTGGGGCAGCATTTTCTGGGAAAAACGTCCTTGTTTTGGCTCCTGGAGATAAGCACAACACCTTATAGCGCTAGCATGGGCATGAGGTCAAGAAGCTGCATGGACTGTAAGGGAGGATCAAAACCACCCAAGATCCCTGAAGCCCCCCAACCCATTTCTAGAAAGGTCTAGAAGAACGAATTGCACATGATAACTAATTTACTTAGAAAGCAAGAAACTTAGCTCTAGGGCAGGGGAACTTGCCTACAAAAAAGTGTCTCCACAAAGTCTGGGCACATCAGCTGGATCAGCGCTGGAGCTAGGACTGGTGATCTCTCCCTTTCTTCCTTTTTCTCTCTCTCCCCCTCTCTAATTCATCTTTTTCTCTCTGTTCCCTTTCACCCTACCTCCTTTATCCAAAACCCAGTCATGTGCTCCTACAAGGAGGTTAGAATGTGAAAATTCTTTTCACATGGAAATATAGCCTCACTAAATAGTTGCAGGATGCCACTCTAAGCTGTCTGAACATAGCTGGTCCTAGCATTAATAATTAGTTCCAACGCAATTAGTCAATGGTTAATTGGCAAGATTAAGCACACATTTAAAATTACCAACAAGATATATCTGGATTCCACTTACCAGGAAAGGGAAGAAACCAAAGCAGTTCGTAGCCACTCCAGGCTTCATCAAAATGGCATGTTCATGCTAAATCACTTGGCCTTGTTCCAAAATTTTCTCCATTGTGTACAAACCAGATTTGATGTGCCAAAAATAAACAATTTAGAGATTGAGGCAAATGTTACTCTTGATACATTACATGGCTACATTTGTTTTAAGAACCTTCAATTTATTTAAATATAGGCCTTTCTAGGAGGTAGCATTGGATTTTGCATTCCTAGTAAACAAAAATATTTATTTGAATCACAGTGCATAAACATACAAATAGTCATGCAAACATGGTATGATAGGTTCTTCCTTTGGACTGTCATTTTCTATTAGTGTAGAAATCCTCAGCTCCCAAAAATACATATATGCACAGGGTGACACAGGATGTTGACTTGCAATATATAGGTCAGTAGGCTGGTTTAGAGGGCATGTGACAGCCAGATCTTCTTTTTTTCTCTTTTTGCATGTACTTCTGTCTTACTTCTAGCTGCAGCTTTTTAGATGCTGTTGAATTCAGAGTTCTTTTACATCGTAGACCATATCTAGATAGCTCTAGGCAGGCATCAAGCTTACATAAATCTACAAAACTACTAACTTAAAAGTGTAATGGTTAAACCCTGAGAATATTACTCCTAGATGAGAGGCAAATAAAGAATGTGAATACAGAGATGTGGATTAAATATGCACTTATTATGACTTTCTAGGTTATTGTGCCTATTTATCCAGCAATAAATATTAGTAAAATACTTGTCATTTTATTATTTCATTTTTACGTTGCTTGAGAGTATTGAAATTGGGCATTAAAATAGCATAATAGTAAATAGCACTGTGTGAACTCAGAATCCTGGATGTGTTAATATGTTTGTAGCTACTATATTGATAAAACTGATGGTCATAATATATCAGTTATCAGTTAGTATGGCATATGCAAAATTATAGAAGTTACTTTCTGAAAATTTGAAACTCTTTGTAACTGGACCTAAAAGTGGGTTATTTATCATGGTAGTATTCTGTATTTAAATAATATTTGGACAAATTAGCATTCTAGAAAGGACACAACAGTAGGAGACACTGTCTAATACTGACACTTGAAATCTCTTAGACGTATTTGTTACAATTTAAAATCTATGCTTCATCCTGCTCAAGTTAAAAGAAAACAGGCATAGAGTATTCAGCCTTCTGAGCTGAAATAATGCTGCCTGTTAAGCCTCCAGGTCTTATATAGCCTAGTCTATTTGTAGGATCTTAAACTTTGCTGTTGGCATGTTTGCAACTGGTAAATATAAGCAATATATCAGACACTGATTTACTTTGAAATGTATATATTTTTAATTAAAATACCACTATTAAAAATATGAAGCATATTAGGACCAGATAACACTAAACATTGTGAATGATGCAACATTTCACATTATGTTTTTGAGATTGGGTTTATCACTGGCATTGGAATTGAAGATAAAGAATGTACTTTTTTTTCTTTTTTTGGTTGCTGTACCATTATATTTACTAGCAATTGGTTATTTTAAGACCTGCTGTAAAGTGTCAGTGGAGAAAATGCCTGAGCCAAGACAAAATACCACAAAAGTATAGTGATAAGTATTCTCTCTGTATTTTTTAAGTTATTTTGGCCCCTCTACTGAAAATCTGAGTGCTGCTTAAGTATGCAGTAGAAGAAGTAGCAGTTGGGTTTTTTCCTTTTTTTGTCTCCTATAGCAGAAACGAAGTGACATCCAGCTTTTCTGTTGGCTTTGCTACTTAGGAGTGCTCAGTATGTGTGCACATGCATATAAATAATTCCCTTTTCATGTAACTTTTGCCAAAGTGCCCTCATTTGAGTGACATTTTTGCTCCATTTACATCAATGTTAAGATTTCCATTAACTTCCCCAGGGCTGGGATTCCACCTGTTTCGTCTAAGTTCACTATAGTTCAGTCCCATGTATTTAAAAGCATTTATATTTTAATTGCCTAAGTGGAATGCAGTTGTCATGACCAGCAAATCTTGCAGAGGGCAGAAAGGATCATCTGGCAAGGAACAATGCCACATAAGGGCTTACACAATGGAACAGAAATACTGAGCACTACATTCAGGGAGAAACAGCATGGTAAGGGGAGGCTCAAATTAAACTCCTTTCAGAAAATTTTTTTCAAGTAGGATACTGCTGCTTTTAAAGAGTTTTGTCCAAGTTTACAGCTTCATTTCTGCATATGTGTTGTAAGCAACACAAGTTTAAAATGTGGGTCTAACGAGATGAACACAAATCTGTTAACACTGCACAGACAGAGCAAATTATGCAACTTGGCTGGTTTGGATAGCTAATCATGACAAAAAAAGAAACAAAGGGTGAAAGTGAGTGTTAGTAAAGAAAAATTTTCTACAGAAGTAAGTCAGTGCCCTAGCCCTCTGATGTTCTCACCTTTTCCCCTTGCATCTTGCCTGCAACTGCAGTTGTAGTAAAAGCTCTTCAGTGGAGCAGTTTCCCCTTGGCGCAGAGATGGAATGTTCTCTGCATGTCTGTGCTAAGTACAGCTTCAAACCTAAATTTCTCTTTTTTCTGCTTCTTGGAGTATTTGTCTTCATTTTTTCCTGGATCCAGGTCTAATTCTGTCTTCTGTGTGCTTTACCTAAACTCTGAGACAGCTGGAAAAATGCGTTACTGCAAAGATAGGATGGGATATCATCCATTTGCTGCTGGTGTTTCAGCTTAGATCATCAGTTTTTCCAGTACTTCCCGGTTTTAAAGCAGATAAGACAATGTAGAGACATTTTCTCTGGAGTGCATCCGTAACTGCAGGTGAAGAAGAGTTCAGGTGTTTGGGATTTCTAAGCTGTTTATGACAACAAGAGATATTTTGCCAGTGTGGCTTTGATTCTTGTATTACGGGAGGCAGAGAGAAGCCATTCTTTGGGGGTCATGACAGAGGTTGTTAAACAGTAAAGTTTTTCTTTTTCCCAATTTTCATGGCACTAGTCATTCCAACTGTTCTTATTAATGTGAACAGTGCTGTCCATAAATGCGTATCATGGCAGTCCCTAATGTTGTTCTCCTCAACTAGTATAAATCGCTGTAATTCCTTTGATTTATGTGAACTGGAATAATCCTGTTTAGTTGAAGATATGGTCCAGCGTACAGGAAGTGTATGTGTTAGGGAAGATTGTAGCAGTTGCTAATTCTTCTACTTACCGCTTTTATGCGGATATGGGGTGTTTTTTGAAGTGGGCATGGTCCAAATAAGGTATGTAATTTTATATTTGTAGTGTCAATATCTTGATAAGTGAAGCAACATCCTTGGTTTAGGAATCATTTCATTATTGCTTCACAGGAAATGAAGACCCTATTTGGGTCTAGACTTTGAAGTAATACTGAAATGTTAAGAGACAAAATATTTCTTTGAAGGATGAACTGATTGTATGTGCAAACTCTTACGCAATTAAAATGCTTAGCTACTTCAGCACTTATATTTGATTGAAATTAATGAGATTGTTTATATTCATGTAAGGCGGATGAATTCAAGTATTTAGGACATGCAAAATGAAGTAAAAAAAAAATTTTTATAATTTTGTAGTTTGAAAGAGCAATGAGAAATGCAGTTCTTTGCAAACTAAAAAAATGACGATGCCTTTCACTAGGGGCAGAGCTTTTACAAAGGGTCTTTCAACGGAGTATCTCACAACTCTGCTTGAAACGCAGAATCAGGTCTCAACACTAAAGCATTTATCAAATGAACAGTCTGAAGGGGAAGAAGAGTGCTTCGATGATTTGTCAGCTGTGGGATTGGGCTCTTGCACCTCACCCTGAGAGGTAAGACAGCTTTACTTTCTATAATTTACAGAATGAGCAAGCAAGAAGTGTGACTTGCCTAAAGTTACACCACAAGTCTGTGGCAAAGCTGTGGAATAAAACACCCTAGCAGACGTGTATGTAAGCTGCAATTTCATCTTTCTCTTGTGATTCTAAGTTGGGAAGAACAACAACTGTTTTGAAATTCAAACCAGGAAGATAATCATGTTTTTCCATGTGATTTGTTGGTTATCCTGGCTAGTTATCTTGACTGAAATGAGGAAACACATTCCAAAATCTGGTGAGTGGGTGGGAGGATTTGGGGTATGGGAGCTGGGGTTAGAAAAAAGTTTACCCTATGAATTTTCTCGTCTTAAGACCAATTAATTGGCTAAATTGATGTTAAGCTGATAAATATTCATATGACCACCTTCCTTTTTTCTCCCCGTCAGAATGATTCAACAAGGAAAAGGTAAAATATGTCTTGGAGATATATATATATATATATATATATATATAAATGACATATGTTTAATTAAAGTCCTACTCTCTGTCTTCTGTGTATCTGTTTCTAGTCATTTTACTTCTCTCCGTCCTTCAATCTGGTTCACATCTTTAAAATGCAATACGGAAAACTGCCACAAGCACACTTGGAGAACCTGACAAAAGTGCAGTTTGGCACATTCAGATAAGAGCAGTGGCAGTGCACCAGTGGCAGTGCTCAATCTCACCATTTCATCACAGACAGATGATATTACAAGTGCAAGAACATATAGGTTAGTAAATGATAGATTTTAAAAGGCAAAACAAATTTCAGTAATTCATTGTGCATTACAGCATCCGTGCCATAAATAGGTGTACTCTCTTGGTTTCTTGTGTGGATGATTTTTAAATTTATGATGAAGTATATGAAAGCATATAAAATTAATGTATGCTTACACTTAGAAGATAAAAGCTAGTTTCTGCCAGTGTAATAATGTACATAATTGGTTCTTAACAGCTAGAAACCAGATACTCTTTCATTCATGCATTCATACCATGGCAGTCTAATTTATGGAACTGTCGGGGGGTGTGGGGGAGGGGGCTTTTTAGAGAGACAGGGGGAAGGAGAAAAAAACCCCAAACATTTCTTACATTGTTACCTGACTTGGGATATTACACATATGATTATGTAAAATCTCCATCTGGGTGGCTGTTTGTTCTTTCTTGCAGAGTATTCTGTGCTCACTGAGTGGGAGGGTCACACTGTGTGAGACTAATAAGGACAGAGCTGCATCCCCCTCTACCACTCTGGAGACTCACTCCAGCAACTCCTCGGCACTACAGCAGCGCTGTACAGGCATTTTCAGTGCTTCTGGGGGACAGACTAACAAAAAAATTAAAGGTAAGCCACTCATTGTTTGCTGTAAATTATCTATACATCTTACATGTGCACACTCACACACACTACACTATTCCTGGCTTGTTTTTTGGTGGTTTTGTTCATGGGGTTTTGGTTTTGGTTTCCAAAATTGTCATTTAAGTTTATCGCTGCTAATATTAACTATATAAACATGATGTATACCGTAAGTTTTTAATGTACCGCAATCAGCTTATGCTATAGTATTCCGCTCATGATGGTGTAAATATGTTATATATGCTAGCGGGTGACTATAGGTATATGCTAAGATATGGTAATAAAAACAGCCCTGCTAAATGAGCAGTAATTTACAAAACTGATTAAACTGTTGCGAGTTGCCACAACGCTGATTGTGCATATATTTACATTTTAAAACCTACCTCTTGGCGTGCGTGTCCTTGCAATTAGCGGGCGTGCCGGTGGCCTGCGCGCAGTCGGGGGAGCGCGCTGGTGAGTGAGCGGCGGCGCGGGCGGGCAGTGCCCTGCGGGGAGGGGGCACCGCGCCGGCCGCAGCTCTGGGGCACAGCCCGGGGATCCCGCGGGCCAAGCCCCGGCCGGATGGGGCCAGCTCGCCGCCTCAA